>JACATO010000049.1:1200000-1720966 GCA_018389105.1 Nautilus pompilius
GGCGACCCTCTCCCCAGAACCGACGTGATCTGGCCTTGACCCAGGAGCGGCACCAACACTAGTACAATCTATAAATGGGAATAAAATTGACCTAGATGTTGAGAAAAAAAATTATAAAGTGTAAACCAGAATGCTTTAACTGTGTGGAATTGTTTTCTTCACAACATGAACCCCATTTAAAGAATTTACTAGTATTATACCAACCAAGGTACAAATAATCATGACCATTAAAAATATGTTGCATGAAATTCATGGTCCAAAATCCGTCCTTTATATCCTTAGATCCCTGTGTTGTTCTTCAAAAGTGGAATTAAATGATGTCCAACTTCAATATCCCTAATGCCCAGTTTATGGCACATACAAGATAAAAAAGTTAAACTAACTCCAAAACAAAACATTTTAAAACTAGAAACTTTGATGTTATAATAACAGGTGGTTATTATTTTAACACACACAAAAAATCCTGCATTCACAAATTATAGGTTAGTTATGATGGAGCTTACGAGATGGAAGTGCAAAAAAGCTGAAGGACACCTTTGAAATTTAAATAGGTGGTATAGTGAACAACAACTTCTGTTTCAAGTGTCATCAAAATAATTGTTTTTAAAAAAACAGATCCATTAAAACAAATACTTTACTGCAAAATTCTCCTGTCTCTTTCGTACTTGAATGAAAAAAGAAGAAATGGGTAAAGCCTGGATATAAGATAAGCTTTTAATTATTACCCTCTTTAACCAGGAAAAAACTAATGCATTTAGTATTAAACAAGCACATAAGGTATTGAAAACTGTCAATTTATGATGTTAAACAGATGAGTCACTTTACAGAACAATAGATTTATAGATGAATGATAAATAAATTAGAATACATCTGAGCAAATACTTCTCACAACCATAAAGTAGCTTACCTGTAGGTGTACTGTGTATTTAGTCCATACACCAGAGTCTGAGACTTAGCAGCTGAAACAAGTCCTCTGGGTTGGTCATTTACATATATCTTATAACCTAAAAGTAACAACAAAAATAAATCCTACAATTTTTTATATTCATAGGATTTACTGTATATGTAACTTAATTATTGCAGTATTACTGTAGATGTTTTAAAATGAGGTTGATAAAAGTAAAATTCATCATTTTCAGTATTTTTCAAGGCCTTTACCAAAGAGATACACTTGAGGGTAACCTTATCCACTGCACAATCTAGAATATTCAGGGTGAGTGAACTCTGAGGATTCTCTGAGAGGTTGATTAATGTAAGATCCCACATCAGCTTTAAAAAAAACCATATTAGGTTCAAATAAAATCTTGACTACCATTCATGTTAAGATGAATAATTCTTTAATCAGAGTTTTGAATGCTGCCTTATCCAAGTCATTATATTTCAGGATTTACTGTATATATTATGACCTATGTTTCAGTGGCTGTATTTTGTATAATTTTTTTTAGTTAAACTATTATTTTCTTTGATTTACTTAAGAAGGTATAAAGAGAGAATTACTTTTGATGTTAGTTCTACGATGGGCTGCTGGCTGCTGGGTGGAAGAAAAGTCAACTACATGTGATCAAGCTTAGACAATGATACTCCACTTATATATGGAAAGAATACTACTACTAATAAACTGCAAAATAAAGCAACTAAAATTAATTTATTAAAATAATTTTATCACTGGACAGAATGAAAAAAGATGCTATTGGAATAAAAATATAGAAGTTTCAACTGTTAGTCAGGTCAAACTTATGAGTTGAGAATACTGTTTAATACTTTTCTCTCTTTTAACAGTTAAACTGCCTCATGACATGATATTTTATTATGTATAACTTGAGCATCTGAATTAACTTGAAAAATTAATTCTCAAAACTCACCTAAGAGAGATTTATCATCCATCTTCTTAAACCGTGAAGTAATCCAAAACAACGTGACACAGCCACTGGCAGAATGTTTCAGTTGAAGATTAGTGGGAGGCGGAAAGTATCCTGATGATATACTTGTATAGAATCCATTTGATGCAGGTGAAGGATGCACAAAATCTCAAATAATAATAATAATAATATAATAATAATAATAATAATAATAATAATAATAATAATAATAATAATAATAATAATAATAATAATAATAATAATAATAATAATAATAATAATAATAATAATAAATATAATAATAATAATAATAATAATAATAATAATAATAATAATACAAGTTTAAATGGCTGCTGAATGGCTCACTGGTTTTCTAATTAACCTAAATACAACATTACAGTCAATCAGGATTCTGTCAAAGCTCTTTGTGCAAAATTTATAATAATATTGGTTTATTTTCTTTTTTTCTGATAAAATTTTTTGATGATTAGGCAAGTTTAAAGTTACTGAAGAAAGTTGTACTGTATTTGAAGAAACTATGAGAGCATAATTCAAATTAGTCTCTAACACATTAGTTACTTGCTGTCAACTTCCAGGGCTAAGATATAATGAATAAATATCTTTTCAAACCTGTGTATGATTCAACCACTGGGCCATTTCCACTCATCTCTTAAATATTTTTAGGGGTAAAAACCTTATTTGTTCAAATCACTGCATAATTAGTTTACCAGTGGTTTTGGTTTATATCTGCTGTTCTAAACTAAAGCAGTTCTCTTGATAATTGTCTAAAATGTTTCAAGCCTTGCTTTTTTTTTAATATCCCATATTTTGGCATTTGCATCATATAATCTTTAACATTTTAGTAAGCTTTCCTGCCCATAACATAACCTTTAACAAAAAGAAAAGGGACTTGTGCAATGATCCTCTCCCACCCACAATTTTCCATATTTTGGGGGTGGTGGGGGTGGGATGGATAAATTCTATTTTGTTTATTTATTTCTCAACTGAATCCAAAGGTTTGATTTACCTGTTTCACACAACTGGATTCCATCTCTTAGAACAAAAGATCTGAAGTTTTCTTGAAGCTGTGTTACCTGAAAGCAAGAAAGTAGATTAAAATGTTTTATTACTGAGAATTATACCTGAAACACTTACAATTTTCAAACAATGGCTTAAATACTCTCAACAAAGATGAGATATTTCAGAGAAATACACCATACCTGTGCCTGTAGGGTTGTGCAGGTTCTTGTAAGTTCCTTATGCAGGTCACACTCAGCTGTCTGAACTCCCTGATCCCATTTTAAGCATGAGGCCTCACATGTATAAGCATTTGTATTGGAATTATTGGTCATGCTGTTTCTCCATTCTTGCAACAGCTGAACCTGGGAGAGTAAAAGAGCTGTGCCATTCAAGATCAACAATCTAGCAGTTCCATCTTTAAAGTAATCTCTAACAAAACATGTATAATCCCATCACAACTATGTCCTGCTATGCTAAAATAGCCTCCACAATCAGATTATATTATTCATCTGCTTACATCCAGATTTGTGACAGCTTCAATCAGACTCATGAAATAGAAAACCTTTCATTTTATACTTTTTACTATCATGTAACAACTCCCAAGATCTTCAATGGGATCAGTGAGGTATTTCAGATCATCTTTCACTGTTACACATAATCTACACATTACTTACCACCTTGACAGAACATAGTTATAAAGATAATAACATGGTTTCAGTAATTCTTAAAGTTAAGTTTTTCTTATTTATCTCTCTGTTTTCAAGCTCAGACAGAAAAAAAATTTCTATATTCTTAATCCAGACTTACTCACCAATAGACGAGAGATTCAAGATATTGATTAGTAGTACACTTGGCGATTCATAGATAAAATGCAAAATACTGCTTCTACTCTGACGAAAGCGTTTTGTAGACTAGAGAAAGTTTGTTTGCTGGTACAGTTTCTTTTTAAGAAACAGTTAAAAATATTAATATGTCATGTTTACAAAAAAAACCAAATTTGTCTTATGTTATCAAAAAATATACTTTTTTTTAAAATTCTAGTATCTCTTATCTGATTATCTACCATTCTGACTACTGCTAAATATTACATTTCTAAAAGCCAAAGATTAGTCAGATTTCCAGAATAAAAGTAATTGCAGAGATAGATAAATACTGCCTAATTATTTTGACGTTACCAATTTTAAATCTTAAACATCTATTATAACAGATGATTTTTCACATTCACCTCTTTCCACAATAACTTGACAGCGTTGCACATCTGCATTCTCAAGTATTTTTCACGGATGTAAAGTCTGTTTTGTCTGAAGAGAAACAAATGTAGAAAAATTGATCCTGAAAAGTTAATGATGATCAGCAGTGGGCCATAATTTAACATCAAACAATATTTTACAGCTTAATTCAACACAAAAGAAGAAATAACTCTCATTGTACACACTAAATTTTGTTAATGAAAATCACCAACAAAAATAACTTCATATGTACAATATAATGATATTATACATCGTGATTACAATAAACAGTAACAAGAAAACCATTTTTCTTACTTCAATGAGGCGGCATATATAGTTTCCACACTTAGTAAGCAGCTGTTATCAGCAGAATCTAGCTCTACTTAAGCACTAAAAATCATATGTAGATGCAAGTTCATAATGTTAATGACAGTATCAGGGCATGCACTAATGATGGATGGCATGTCTATAATCAGTTGTAATGATTGAATACCTTTATGAAAATTGTGCTACTCATGTATTATGTAGAAATAAACAATTCTGCTTACAGGGATTTTCACTACAATTTAAAATTTAAACAGTCCCAGGATACAACCTTTTATGGAAATTATTCCCAAATGTATTTTAAAAAATAAAATAAAATTTAATAAAAACAAATTACAACTACCTTGGTGTTGAGATTTTGGTAATCTACTGCTTGTGCAATCTCAGCACAATAATAAAAAAAATAATTTACATTTTTAAAGAACATTTATTGCACACACATTTTCTAACACGCTCTTCCTATCAGTGTTTTAATTAGTTACCTGGCAAGTTCTGATTTTAGTATGGTAATGTGTTCCTCAGTTCTTCGGCACCTGATTTCTAGTCGAACTTGAAATATTTTTGAATCTTTGGTTCGTGCCTGGTAGCCTCGCCAGAAAGCTTGGATTTTTTTGGCAGCTGTTTGTTCTGAAACTAAAAATAAGAGCTTGCCCAGTCAAAATTAATTAACAGTATTGTCATCATCTAAAACTTTAGTAAACACGCGTCTGATGGTAAATTCTCACCAAACAGATGCAAAACAAACGTTCAAGCTAGATTTTCAAACTCATCAGTGTCCGTATCTCCTGAACCAATTGTAGTTCCACATTAAATTTTGTGGATTAATAGAGGAAAAATGAAAATGTTACATTATATTTTTTTGAAAAACAATGTCAATAAGTCAGCTCCTTCCATTTTATATCCAAACTCTAAGATGTCATGCTAATATAATGCTTGTCATTTTTCAAGCCTAAAGGCGGCTAATTCAAGAGTTTTTTTTTTTAATCAGACAATAAAAAACTGATAAAAAACAAATGAAATTTCCAGATTTCCATGGTTTGAAGATCATAGCTATACACGAACTTCTAGTCGCAATAAGAAGACTGTGAACTAAAATCAGCCAAAGCTTTTCATGCAATGTCGGTTAAACATAGAAGACAAAAGAGCAGTCCATGTCTTGTACTCGTAGCTGATCTTCACTTGTTTTCTAGGTAGAATTAAGGAATTTTTTTGTTGTTTTTCTGCTTGCTCTGGCTTTTGAAAATGTCTTTTCATTTGCTCACACATAGAAGTGTTTTTTCCAAAAGTAATGTCACTGAATTTATTTAGAGTTAATCATCACAACTGTAATGTTCAAACTGAATACAATCATTTAGCCATATTACTCATGCAATTTATATTTTTCTGTATAATATGTCGAACAAGACTTTCTCCAGTGTTTAACAAGGGCACTGAAGCCTGCATGATAAAAACCTGATGACTACGCCTCCAGTCACTCCATAGCAGCATGATTCATGACCCCATCACTTTCAAAGTAGATGTCATCGAGAGGTGGAAGTCGCTGGGTGCTAGGTCAGGATTGTATGCAAAGAGAAATTGTTCCCCATTCTAATGTTACACGCACACCATGTCAATGCTGTTTTAAAAGGTTTAGTGTATTATCGGATAACCATTAAAATGGTAGTGTAAAGGGATCTCTTTGAAATGTTTGCTTTGAAAGTGGAAAGACAACCATGAAATGTGCTGTGCCGGAGTGGGCTGAAGCTGCCATCACCAGTTTTACTGCACTTTCAACTTGCTTTGATGACCTTGTTTAAATAATGGAGAAAAAAGTATTAAACATTATGGAGATTATGTAGAAAAATAAGACTTTCTTGAATAATATGGTTAAAAACAATTGTATAAATTACATTTAGTTTCATTCTTGGTTAACTAAATAAATTCAGTGACATTACTTTTGGAAAACCCCTCATACACAAACTTTAAAAACAAATACAAGATTACTGTCAGAATTTGTGTATCTCAATGAAAAGGTAAAATTCTTAAGTTTTTAAAATAGAGTCAGCTCAGTTCGAAACATACTAGTGGTGTGATGGTTTAATTTTGTTTCAAATACAGAATTACTTCAAATTAGTTGATTTGTTTGTTATATAAACAAGTCTGAACTAGAAATTTTTTAATAAAACCTTTATGTACAAATGGACGAGTTAGTGTTATCATCAGAATCGCATGACGAGTTCTTTTACGAAAGAAGAAGAGTTTAAAAGAAACAAACAAGTTTTGATGAAGATGACATCTGTAAGATAAGAGAATGACAAGAAACTAAGAACAATGCTTTTATCTTCATAAGAAGCCTTTTTACTTGAGAGCACACCGTGACTGTTAAAAAGATTACCTAAAGACAAAGGAGATCTATAAGAAATTGCATACCAGCCCAAAGAAAGAAAACAACCATAATACTACTATTGTGACATCAGTTTTTATTTATAAAATATTAATGAGGGGAGGGGATAATATTATATTTTATTACTTTTGCTAGACACAACTATACAGAACAAGTTGAATTTTATCATTCTAATTTTTGATGTAGTAATTTTTTAATGGATTTCAAAGAATATGTAATTAATTTCACATAATAAATAAATAAATATAAAATTAATAGCTTCCAAGAATGATAAAATCGATATTAAATTACGATAAGGTAAATAGTACTACTTTTGTTAACATCCAGAAATTATATATTCAAATGTTGGTATTTTTCTTTACTATGCTGTTTAGGCTGTTTCTTCTGTGGCCACCAGAAACTTGCCAGATATTTCAAAGATCTAAAGTGACAACTGCAACAAAATATTTTCTAAAAAGTAATTTAGAATATTATTTGTCAAAACAAATGTACCTTGATTAAGAAGAATACTACTTGAGCAAAATTCTAATGTAATCGTTTAAATTGTCTCTCCCCATAAGACTAAACATTTCTCTCTAGTCTGTAACGATTCTTTTGGTGCTGCTCAATTTTGTCCTTATTTTTGCATCTCAGTACGTGATCTCGCATTTCTCTGAAAACAACCTCAACCATTATTCGTTTATGCTCACCTCCTAGCAATGTGTCCAGATTCTTTGTTGCTGGTTGAGATGAAATGTCCAAATCCACTAAACAGCTGTTTTTCTTATCACCGAGGTCAGATGCCACAAATGTATCAGATTTATTTTTCAATTTTATCTCCTGCTTATCCATGGTTGACATGTGTAGAGAAGCATTTTTCCTCAATGTAGTGTTTTTTTTTAAGAAAGATGCATTTCTGCTGCTCTGACATCTCGCCAGCACATTCTGAGATTTCTTGTTTTTTTTCATGCCAGCAATATCCCTGATTGAGTTTAGTTTGTCCTTCAAAATAGGAATGTTTTCTTCTTTACTCTTGTTTGAATCTTCCCTATCTATGCAATCATAGTCCTGCGCCTGACTGAAAGGTGATGGTGTCCGCTTCTTGCCTCCATGCATTGGCTCCTTATCAGAAATCTGTGGACCAGAACACTGGAAGCTGGGATTCACCAAGCCTTTCCAGAATTCTGTGTTTAGTGGGCGAACGGGACGGTTGTCGTAAGCTTCATACTTGTTCTCTGCCTTTTCTGTTGACTTGGTGTCTTTCATTGCATCAGTATGTTCTAAATTCTGAGCTGACACTAGTTCAGGACTGTTCCCGGTTCATCAGTTAAACTTTTCACTGGGCTCACAGGTACATAAACAGACTCAGATTCCAATAGACTCACATTACTCTTTGATTCAAAATCTGAAATAATAACAATTCAAATATTTCCACAAATAATTTTACAAACTTGTAAATAATTATGCTGAGGCTGTTTATGAATTCTAATAATATTAGACACTCTACACAAAATGTTCAGCTACAGCTTAAAATACAAGTCACACAAACAAACAACCGTACTTACTTTTTTTATAAAGTATCTTAATGTTTGTACCCTTTAGTACATTGGTTATGAAAAATACCGTGAAAACATGCAGCTAAATAGGATGACGACAGTATGCCAAAGAAATCTGAACTCAGTGCTGCATAAAACATCAGCTAACGTTCCACTGATTTCATTCTTCAAGCCTTTCCAATGGATAGTGTAAATACAGAAATGTTTAACCTATAAGCCAGTGTTGAAGTTATTCACAAATTCTAAACCTTAACTATACAGTTGTCCTCTCTTAACTGCAAACCATAAAAAGTTTCTTGTTTTTTCTTTTTAAATTGTAAGCAACTTACATCAATAACTTTGCTAAAAATATCTACAGTGAAGTGGAGAAAGACAGATACTGTAAACTTTAAATTACTGACAAATATTCTCTAATTTAAAAAAATATTTTTAAAAATCATCAATTTTACCTTCTGAATTTACATCTTGCAGCATGAAATCATTTTCATAGCCATTATGATCTATGGTCCTCAATTCTGACAATAAGGAGCTTTTCCCTGAAAGATATACAAAAAGGTAATGTTGAGAACTATTTAACAAATATCACATTCAGAATAAGATGTGTTTTTTGATGCAACAAGCCTAGCCATAGTAGCAGTAACAAACAAATCAGCTATTTGGTTGGGAGAAATCCCTGCCCAGCTAAAAAACTGCATGGTTTGGGTGATTTGCAGCTGAAAGCTAAAAGAAAAGGAAAAAAATCATTGCTACCATTTTACCACTACCTTTACCCTAATTTATTATTGTTGATCTATTGGACTGGAGGGGCCCTGAATTTGATTCCAAGCAGGGACTGGCTCCATTTGGCATAGTATCTTCTTGCTCTTCTTCACTAACTGGTCACATTGGTTACCTCTCACATCTAAAAAATTAAACGTTCTAGTATGGCCTTTCCTCATTACACCTTTCCTGTGTGTGAATGCTACAGTGATTCGAGGAAGGTTATTCAGTACCTACCATTCTCCTGTCTCTTACCAGTAACTTAAAAAAATATCATCTAAAACTGACTGAATAGTTCATAAAATACCAAATGTAACAGCTTTAGTATGTTATTGCTGATTAGCTTAGCCATATCTTAAATCATGATATTTAGTCATGGAAATATGCTAAGGCTCACATTAGCCCTCATTATTCTTAGAAGAGCTGTGTTTGCTTATTTTGATGGCTTGCATGGAAAAGTTGTGAAAGTGATCTGGTTTTCTATCTAAAGTCCGGTCAAAGCCAAATTGTACTGATCTTTGAAAACAGATGTTCAAAGTACAAATTAAAATTTAAAAAAAAAATCTTTGGTTGTTGTTGTTGTTGTTGCTGTAAGATTAAATAATTTCTCACTACTATTCAGAAACCACTGGCAGTACAAGATTAACAAAATCATTTGCTAAATGACTGATTCTGCTCAATATAATCAGGGTTCCACAAAACTCATGTTGTTAGAAAATGTAGCAAACACAACAGAGATCAATTGCCCTACCATTTGCTTTGATGGTAGCCTCAGTGTAAACTCTCTGTAATAGATGAAAGCACCACAAAGCAGAATCATAAGTCTCTGATGTAGAATACCGTTGTTCCATTATTCAACACTAAGATTTACCTGAAGAAATTGTTTCTTGATGTGGATTCTCTACTTCTTGAGCTTGTTCATTAGGGCATTTGACCAAACCTGGATTATCACCACACAGTTCAGACTGAAAGTACCACAACAAAACAGAATCAATCAGTGATTATCTTAAAGTATCATATCTGGGTCATTCCGCAGTCAACTTAACATGTGGCTCCACTATAACTATTTCAGATGTCCTCTATATGTGGAGCACATGAACAACCCTGAAGGTTAAAATCTCAGGCAAAATTTTAGTTTTATATAAGCCTTAGAAGGTCAGGGTAGTGATGCTTTTAAACAATGCCTGATCATTTCTGTCAAGCTACTTTGAATGATCTACTGAAGATGTCTAAAACGATAGTTTTCACATTGTATTCTGACAAAAACTGAAAGTCTGGACTCATGACAGGTTTTGGAGCATATTCAGTTCACCAGGAGATCTAAAAAAAAAACTATTAAAGGATAATAGAAGCCTGTTGAAATTCTGAGTAAATGTAGTTTAAATGTAAATGTTTTCAAGATAAAAAATTTCGTTTCTCTGGTCTTCCCCACATCTTGATAAGGGTTAGTGTATATAACCTTTAGTTGATATGCAAAGATAGAAACAGATCTCTTAGTGTATTATCTCAATATGCCCCAAAAAACTGTCATAAGTGTGAACTTTCAAATTCAACAAAGCTACAAGCCAAGCCAAGCCACAGTGTGACAGTGTTTTTATAGTTGTTTTTCAAAATTGATCAGGCAATGTTTAAAAGCATCACCCCTATGACTTAGCAAGGACATAAAATAAAAACTATTCAATATAAAATTTTGCCCCAGATCATAACTACAGAAGTGTTCATATGCTCAAAATACAAAAGCCATCTGAGATGGAGGAGCTTTTTTGAATGTTTAAAGATCTGATTTGGAACAACTCACCTTTTGTCAAGCGGGGGTCTGCTAACTAGACAACCAGAAAGTCTCAACTATGAACATTTGAGTTTTCCTCATCTTTCACAGCCTCATCATTTTTATCAAACTAAGAGATTTTGTCTACACATTTCCAAAATCGAAAACAGCAATAACAAAACATCTTAAGAATACAGCATGGTTTTATTTAGCTACTCCACTCTTTAAAACTAGCAAAAAGGTCAGGGGGAAATTAAAATAGGAGTAGAAATTAAGCATCCTATAGTTATATCCATTCTATGTACTGAATTTACTTTATTCACATACAGTAAGATAAGATAGGAAAAAATGTCCAGAAAGCAGATTTGGTTAGCATGGTGGATAGCTAATTATACACGGCCTAAAGTAGCATAGATCAGTTAGTGATGCACCATACTTGTCATCGCTACACATAAACATCAGTAGCAATAAAAATAAAAGCATTTATATATCAAACAGTAATAAAATTAGAACATTTATATCAAAAAGAAAAGAAAATCTAAAATATACTGGGCAGAACTAATGATACAAAAAATATAAACAGTGGAAGGGAACAGATGTACACTAAGGCCAGCACCACCACAGTGTATGTATTTATAGCTGCAATGCCAGAGTGAACACATAATTTCTTCTGAGTGCAAATTAAAAAAACAAATTGCTAATCATTAAACGTAAGTCATCACTAAATGTTTATTAAAACAATTTTTAAAAAAATATTTCATGACAATAAAATTTTATCATTAAATATTCCTTCATAAATACCAGAATAAGTAATTGGATTATTATAATTTTTAAAAAAAATCTTCTAGCATAGGATATTAACTCAAAGCTATTTAAAATAGTAATATTAAAGAAATAATTGTATTTATATATGAACAAAGTTTGTTGTTGTGCATATATCAGTACTACGTGTCCTTAAGTCCATAAGATTAGGTAAAATTTTTCATTGCACTTGATGTAATAAATGTTTATGAGACACATACAAGTACATGCAAGAATAGCTTTAAAAAATGCATTTAGCGTGCCAAAAACAACATTTAAATATAGCTGAACTAGTAGTTTATAGTTGCTGTGTAGCAGCTCAGAACCCTGGTAAATGAGCATAAAGTTAATGTCCTTTTATTATTGATTACGGATGCTATAGTGACTCCAGTACAAAACACTTAATTTAATATTACTATACTATTAAGTCAAAATAATGATTCACCTTTCTTTGAAATTACTAATAGCAGATAAAATCAATGTGTCTGACAACCAAGAATGTTAAATAACATAAAAGCAGACAAAGCTTTTATGGAAAAATAGTAGTTGGGAATTGAATTCACACAATTAACAAAAGCTGCCTAACCACACGTTAATTAGGACACATTTCTAATGACTGAATTAGCATACACGATTATATTTACAGACCCGAGGGCATGGAACTACCATTCGCTTAATTCTTGATTGGTTTGTCATTATTAACCACTGGAGTAATGAAATGATTGTGAAATTTAATGCTGTAAATAATAGCTATGTAAGTATGGGAAGGAAACATGAAATATGAGGGAACACTATATGTACAACATTAACATTAGTTCACGAATGACACAATCAGCTAATCAGACAGCTCCAACGTGTATTACTGAGCGAGTTTTATTCTATAAAAATCAAAATAAACAAACACCATACCTGTCTAATTTCTTATCGATTAGGCAGGCTAGCAAAACCCCTGCCGGTAAATTGTCCTTACCTTTCAAATCATGTAAATGTGATCATATAGCTAAACACACACTACCTGTTAGTCATTTCCAATGGATACGAGTAAACAAACAGTTCTAAATTCAGAACAGATGACAAATTTTCCAGGATTATAGAGATCCACAGGAAAGATATGGCTAACTGCCAGCCGGCTAATTTCTTTCTTTTCTGTTTGTAAAACATTTCATAACTTTTTTCTGCCATAGCACCTTTTTATTGCTCACAGGAAATAAGAATAAAACAGAGAAAAATTAATATCTTTATCTTTATTTATTAAATATAGACATGCATTAAGTTGTGTAAATCTTTGGCGTTTAGTTTTGGTGTAATTTCCAGAACAATACCAAAAAATAAAATTTTGAATTATTTAAAATACTTAAAATTTGTACAATTTCAAATTAGTCTGTACATTATCAGTGATGGTATTTTTTATAGTTCAAGACAAAAGGTTAATTCCTATACAGTTGATAGATAAAGTCTGCCACCTCACCGGTCATGACGTGTTTTGACTCATCTGATGAATTCCTACAAAGTACAGCTACTGACATCAGGAATGTGGCAGTGCACATACTATATATTTTCAGTACATTTTAGTCTCAAAGTAAGAAGTAGTCGCCCTAGAAAGTTGCCTGAATTTTGGGTTTCAATTATATATATATATATATACACCTTTTGAAAAATCCCATGATCCAGTAGGCAAAATTAGATGTGCAAGAAAAATATTTAATGGCATTTACAAATGTAACAGAAATATATAATAAAGATTAGCTTAGGATTCAAAACTAAAATTTCTGCAAAAAACAACTTTTCATTTATTTAATCTTTAGAAGTGAGGAAAACTACACAAGTTCTCATAACTAATAGAAGATGTGCACTAAAGAGTCAAAGAGAACCCACTGTTTTTTCTTCTTTTTACAGACACTGCATTCCAACGCTTACAAGTTTGTTTTCAGTAGTGACTCGTGCACACCACTGACTAGCTAACTCTTATTAGTAAGCTTCATTATTCTATTTTCTTCAAGAGATTTCCAAGTCAATAACATTTTCATCTAAACTGCCATCATCACTGGATTTCTGAACATACTTAAATTGGCCCAGTATATTTTCATGTTTCATTATGATCCAAATTCCCTAAACTCCCTTGATGGGTCCTTCTCATGTGAAGGGTTGAGTACTGCTGTTGAAATTAAAGCACTAATATCTTCTAATGTGAGAACTGTTTAGATAATTTTTCCTGCTACATGCATACTGATAAAAAGAAACACAATGATAAAATCTTGGATTACCAATGAATGAAAAGCTTATCAGCATTAAAGTCTTAGTTGGAATATGTCCCCAGAGTTGTCTGATTATCTGTATATCAGCAACCTTCTTTAATTAATTCAGTGGTAATGAAAAAAAAAACAAAAAAATTGAAAATTGTATTCTAAAATCTGCAGAATAATACTTTCCTAACATAACATTTCAAATCTTTCCACCAAAGTAGACTATGCAGTTTGCTGGTGATGGCTGGATTAATTTTTTAACTTGAAAAAATTTCCCATCTTCACCTGCTAACCATAAACAGCGCAATGTGGTGGTGCATTATCTGACTGCTTTCTTTACCTTGACTCACATGAAATACTTAATGAGAAAAACAGGATAGATTCCATTCCAGCTGTCTAATCCAGCAACTTGGAGAAACATTTTTAAATGATGTAGTTTTTTAAAGTTGTAATTAGCACAAAACATTTAAAGGCACCAGTAATCTGTTTAACTTCTCTCATAGGTTTCTTCCTCAGCATTACTATACAACTTTAATTTAGTACCTATCCAAAATATCAATACATTTGTGGTGAAGGTGAGCTGCTCTACTGTAGAACCACAATTATAGAAAAGTCTTCAATCACAAATACAAACATTGAATTATCTATCAAGGGTTAAAGGCATCTACCAAATGGCTGAGGTGATTTCAGAACTGCCATAGTATGTGACAGATGCTGGTTTCGAGCAAGAAGCTATCTAATAGCAAGACCTCTACAGAGCCTTTCATTTAAACTCGGTTTATCCCACTCTACCCAGGCAGGACACAACTGAATAGGTAGCTGCAAAAGAGAAAAAAAAGGACTGTATCCCTCTCTTAGTTTGTGTTAATGCTAAGGAAATACACAAAATTCCCCCTTTTTTCTTGGCATGATCTTCTGTACTATAGCATAATCAACCAGTACAGAAGAAGAGAGATATTTTAAGTTAATGGCTTTGTTCAAACTATGTGCATGTTTGAACTGTGGAGGCAGAAAAGCAAACAGATGGCATCACGGATGTGGCTGGGCTGTTCACCAAGCAGCCAGAGATGACCAATAATTTAGGCTCTCAAATCTTACCAGATGACATTGTCAAAATGCTTATTAAATACAAATCTATGGCTTAGGAAGAGGAAAAAGGCCAAACCCTCAAATCATTACCAAAGCCATTCTATCACAAATGAAAGAATTCTGATGTAAAACCACTCATGCTAATGCAAGTACAAAGTGTGCAGAATATAGCAGCAAAATTAAATCAATGACAGATAACCAATTTCTTTAGCAATATTAAAATCAAACCCAATGATGATTTTACTGAATAATACTAAGTGCAACAATTTTCTATTAACAGTTTTTTTGTTCTTTATTTAATGTTAAAAAATTGCTATTATTATTATTATTATTTTAAAATCGTATTAGCTATTATTTTCTTCAGTGATCACATTTCTGGATCTATTACAATACCAATGTCTCCAGATAAACAACTCTCTTCTGGCTGGCAGAGTATAAAACTGGCAATAGAGTACAGCTAACATGCAGTCAAGGTGGTTTCAGTATATCCTCAATACTCTCATTAATTTTAGAAGAAATAACCAATTATCCTTTCTAGTAAATTCATAAACATTAAAAATTGACTGTTTGTCACTATATATTTGTTTGGATGTAAATATGCAAGTTTGTACAAATGCAATGATCCACAGCAAATAATCCAAAAATAGCATCACAATACATAAAGGGAAGTTCCCTTTTGGCCTTTGATTTTCATTATTCTGTTTATCTACCATGAGAACTACAGACCGACCAATCAATAAACATTAATTTATGCAAAAATCAGACTTCAAGCTTTACATCCAGTTTTAATTTAGTTCATAAATGAAAAAAACATCACAAACTTCATATATAGTCCTTTGCCATATTAATTTGACCAGACAGATAACCAATGTGCACTAACAACAGGTGGATCCTGCAATATTTCTGTATACCTAATATCATTTTAAAGGCCATTTAAAGACAGAATGCCAAAAATTTTGACATTTCTTATGGATTTGTAGCCAATATTATTGCAAATTACGCTACTGTGGAAAAGTAGCGTGAAAACCCTTCAACGGTGATGCCACAAGAACACGCTGCAATTACTTGTCATGTTCACACTCAATGTGAAGATTCACTTGCTGAAATCACCCATACAACAGAAAGAACCTGGCTACAGAGGATTTTGCATGAAAGAAACACTTGTCCAATATAATTAAAATGCTTTGAAATTTTTAGTCAGGGGATGTCTGGCCAGACACTCTTCTCCAGTAAGTTCCAGTTTCAGCAATTCATATCTGGAGGTTTCAAACAGACTTCATTCCCAATTGTTTCAGTTCATTGTTAAATATGAAAGCAGGAATGTCACTGTACGAGCTGCAAACTAGCATGATGGAGAGAGAAAGAACATCACAATTCTGCTGGGTACATTTTAAACACACCTTTCTCCTGGATACCTCAAAGCTTTGAATCTGAACATCAGCTGTGAAAATCTTACTGGTTCTATGCAAAACAGCATAAAATTTGTAAAATCTGGCTCAAGTATAAACATGAAGAATTGCATTCTTTTGCCTGTCTTCATGTACTGCTTTCCATAATAAATTAAGATATTGTAATGGCAGGGTGCTGTAGTATGTTTCTGATAATTAATGATGAGAAGAATTTATTGTAATTATATTGCTGATTTTTTGTGTGTTCCTTTAGAATTCATAATTTTTTTTCTGGTGTTAGTTATAATTTTGAAATAAATAACATATATTTTGTAAAAAAAAAACTTTTTTAAATCAGTAAAAAGTGACATGAACATAAAAAAGTACTCTTAAATTTCTTTTTTTTAAAATTTTTTTCCATCTGAAACCAGCATCTTGTATCAAAATGTTATTTTTCATTTACATTGTACTTTGCTAGAGCAAAACATTGTGTCTCTTCTCTATCAACAGCTTCCTATAAAACTCTTCAGGTAAACGATAAACTTTTTAACAACTTGTGCTTTTCCTACTCAGGTAGTGTGTTTACTTTCCTTCTCTCTTTAACTTCGTCTCTGTACTACTGTATTTCTCAGTTCTTTTTCTTTTTAAACAAAACACCTTTTGCTCATTTATTTTGAAAGACAACCTTTTCTGTAAAACAAGTTGTTTTTCATTTGTAGTTATGTGCAAATGATTAGAAATCTGAACCCACAGCATGAAAAGAGTTATCTCCATTTTCAAAACTTTTACCGTTAATAAAAATGCATTATTTCAGGAAAAGAGAAAGAAAAAAATTAATCATTAGATGAACCAAAAGTGTGTTGACCATTATCTGTGAGATTGCCAGTTCAAGGGGGTTTTTTTTTGTAAGGATCCTTTCATGTGAATAACTGATAATGTATTTTGGATATCCTGTCCTTTAATTTCAAAATATTGCATTGTAAATAAACCCCTTCCTGCAAATTGCTTCATAGCTGAATGAAATTGGTTGGACCTTTCTTCTTAATTCTTTGATCTATTTCATCCCACAAGTTCAACTGGATTCACATCTGGAGACTGAAGGGGCCAAACTACTGTTTTATAAAAACTTCTTCCAATTCTTTTCTAGCAAGTTATCGTGTTTCGAGCTTTGTGGTGTACTTCAAACTATCACCTGGTTGTAGTATAAACGCATCTCCAATCAAATGAAGCCCTGATAGAATTGCATAGCACTGCAGAATCTTGTGATCTCTCTCTCTTTGTGAGAATCTCATTAACTTGTATCAGCATAGCCCAATCAATCCAACCTCTCTTAATCATCTTTTAGTGGCAAAAGGTCAAGATGCTGACCATTGCAAAAGAATTTTCATCAGAAGTTAACTGGCTCCCAGTAAAGACAGGGTTTGCACTATTCCTTCAAACCAGCAACCCATTATTACATTCTATGGTTTTTCTTCCCTTCCTGGCTTTTAAGTTTAAATATTTGAAAACCCTCCTGTGCAACTCCCAGGCTCATGGATGTTAGTCTTGTTTCATACAAAATTTCATTTTAAAGGCTCATTTACACCTGCCAAACAAAGCATTAGCAGTCATTGACAAGCACTGCCCAAGCTGATAATTATTTGAGTAAACAATAAGAAACAACTTCAAATGATGATAACATCATGTTTTTTATATGAACTAACTTTAACATACAAACAGCTTGCTCAGTGCATAATTACACAAAAAGCTTCAAAGTTTTAAGAGGTAACAGTGTCACAACTGGCAAATTATATATTCAAGTACAGGCCTACTAAATTTTTAATTGTTTTTTTTCTAGGATAATGCATTTTATTAAAAATAGTGTTGAAGATGCAGATAAGTGTTTTCATATGGTTAACATAACTTTCAATGCCAGTGTACCTCCCAGATCTTACTTTGCAACATCTCATAAAAATGTTGTAATAATCCTGTTTCAGAGATTTGTGTCATAGATTTTAAAGGCAGCAGCATAATTTTCTCTGCAGAAGCTTCAAATCAATCCCGTTGCCAAGAATTTTAAATTTCTAGATCAATTTTCCCTTTATTTACCCACAGTCTCCTTTCCCACTTTTCTGACTCTTACCATTATCATACTAAAACACATTCATCTCCAATAAAGCTAATATTAATGTTCCTTTTACTTTCCATGTCTGCCACAGCAGTAGTCTAACTTTCTCTCTCACCATTTTAGGAGTTGAAGTCTACTGCAACCTCTTCTAAAAGTCTCATCTTGTATAAATAACAAAAAAGGCTTTTTTGTATTTGCGGCCAAGAAGTATTTCACCACCTCTCAACTTCTTACCCTTTACAGACCACATTCATTCTACGGAAGATAAGTCTTCAGCCTCTGGATCACACCAGAGCAGTTTCAACATTTTCCCTGTAGAGCTGGCAGCTATAGTAACTCCATCCTTGAGTCTGGCATCAGTAGTAGCCCTTATAGGATTAAAAAACATGCATCTTTTTTTCTTTCCTCAGTCTGTTAGAATCAACTTTTCACTTCTGTGTTCTACCTACAAACTTCAGCAGTTAAAGACTAGATTAATAAGCTCTCCCTATTTTAGGTAGTCCTTCTTCTTTGATGCAAGTGGTCATTAAATGATTATAGATTTTACCCTTCCCCTGTAACTAAAATTTTTTTTTAGATCACAGTATATTCCAAATAATGTCATTTTCAGTCAGTTTTTTTTTTTAGTTTAATCACTCGTTAATCCAACAGTTAACAAATTAAGGCTTACACATAGGGCGGCAACATCCAATTTCAAACTAAAAGTCACAATTTTCAAATTTTCTGTTATCTTCTTAGAGAAAAGAATATTGAAGTTGACTTGGATCTCTTTGCATCATGTTTTCAAAGTTCCTTTCAATAATAAAGCCTGATATGAGTCATTTTTGCAGACAAGTGTTGCAACAAGCCGATATTAGACGATAGAAAAGTTCAAGTACCAGCCCCAACAATTGCATGTAGTCGTGCATCAGCATAAATGCACTGTGAGATAACCAAGATTACTGAATTAGAGGTGTTTGATGTAGGCCTTTTGTTGGTGCTTAGTATTGACAATTGTAGCCAGTTAAAAATGAAAATTACTGCCACTAACAGAGTGCAATTGCATGTTTAGGGAGGAAATAGCAAAAATATATAATTGGAGAATTTTTAAATGCTAAATTGTAAATTTAAAGTGCCATTTAGCTCTGACTAGAAGTTAACTAACAAAAAGAAATTACAGAAAATAGTTTGGAAATTGTAGTTTTCCACAGAATTTTCACTTCTTGCTGTTAAATTAAAATAGCTTTTTTGTGTTAAATTTGTAAAATTAGTCAACCTCAATCTATTCTGACTGTTGAAACACATGCTCTACTGAAAAAAAGGTTTATATAAACCAAAAAATTATCTTTAAAGTGTAAAAAGTAGTTAAAATTTAACTTATGTTTTGATTGCTGATAGTGAGGAAACTATGTGGTAGACTCCACATATTCCTATTTTTCATTTGAGAGTAAGGATAGTATATTTTCAAAGTCCTCAAAACTTGGGCTTTCTTCATTTGTAGCAGCACAGTTTCTGTGAGAAAAAAGAGAGTAAACAATTGTCAATTAAAATGACCAAACACGGAGCAGCAATGTAATGTAAAAAAACAATAAACCAAGTTTATAATTTTTGTTAAAGATTTATTAGGGCTAGACTCATAATTATCAATCATGTGCCTGTGCCATTGAAGCTAGTCTTAACAATTATTGTTCTCAACCTAGGCTGATCTTGTATAGAGCTGTCAATTGATAACCTATAAGATGCATTACACATAGATTGCTGCTAATCAGTATTCAATATTAAAACCACATAATGACTTGTTTAGACACAATGGTGAAACTATGTATGATTAAGCATCTGTAATTGTGACAATTTTTTTCTTTCAAAATACTTGCCAAGTGAAACAGACTTATTTTTCTCATTGTTCACCTATATTTCTTAGACATGCAAACAATTCTATATGAAACTATTTATAAACCAATATGAAAATAAATAAAAGTGGAAATATAAAAAAATAAAAATACCTTCTATTACTGTACTTTGTAGTCTTCAATCTGCATGCACATGGACTTCATAATCATTTATTTTGCCAAGTACAGGGTGGCGCAATGGTCCAGTAGTAGACTGCTAAGGTTGAGGGATTGAGTTCAAATCCTGGTTAGGACCAGCTTGGCTTGGCACACTTGCCTGCAATAATTTCTTCTTGCTCTTCTTCAGCTAGTTGTAAGAGTTCTAGCAGAATTTTCTGGGTACTTGTGGTAGAGGTTCCATGACTGATTATTACTGCTCAAGAGCCATCAACTATACCTAGTTAACTACTTACCAAGGCTGACACCTTCCCCTTCTAACTCATTTCTGAAAAATTTTCTCAACCTCAAAGTCAGAAGAGTTCACAAAGCCAGCCAGCCAAATATCCATGAAATTATAACTGTAACTTCATGTTAAATTAACAAGAGTTAACAAGTTTTCACTGTTCGTATTTTAATCATAAAAAAAGCAAAAGTTATAAATAAAATGACTTAGAAAATTTTGGAAACGAGTTCTTCAATAGAAATTTAGGCACAAGATGGCGTACTTGACAAAATAACAGCAAATTAGGTAGCACCTACTTCAGCCAAATTTTGTATCTGACAACAAAGTGTAGACAAAAGTTGCACATCTATCTCGGTGGATATGTTTAGCTAATTATTAAAGAAACATCATTGCAGACAGCAGGGTAGTAATTTCAGTTGTGAATTACAAGACAAAGTAAAGCTGGAAGTGGGGGAAAAGCAAAAAGTAGTTGGAACTACATGACTGACCCCGATGAGCAAATCTCATGGCATCAAGAGAATAGAAGAAAAAAATCTTTTTAGACTATGGATTGCAGTACAGTCACAGAGTTGATTGGTGGGGAATGGTAAGGTTCTAGCCACCAATGATCCATATCAATGAAAACAGAAAGTACTCAGAGTCCATGGGGTGCATCCAGAATTTATAAGGAAGTTTTCCTTTAGATATTTTTTAGAAGGAAATAAAGAGAGAGCTTCCATTTGGATTTCACATACCGTCCATCTGTTCTTCGATGTGGAAATTTGAGTATTATCAGAAGTACACTCACAGGAGGAGTTAATCTTTTGAGATAATCATCTGCATTCATCTGAGTGAATAGAACTCTATTTTTCCAATCGAAACTGATAAATTACTGAAGTGGCTTTTAATAAATCTTTCTTTCTAAACATAGTTGGAAAGCATTGAAATCATCATATGTAAAAAAAAAATGTTTTTAAAAATTGGAAAAATATTAACTTATAATCAACCATTAAAGTGTTTTACATATTCAGAATAAATTCCCCAATCCCCCTAAAACCGTGTTTACTCTTCTTCTGACTTAGTTTAAGATGAACTGTGCAAGAATTCCCATACCTAATAGAAAAGGCATGATCTCATCTGTAAAAACATGGTAATTAAAATGCAGGACAACAAAGTTGAAGATATCATGAACAATTTGCACTGTGATAAATTGTTGACTCAAAGTAGTCATGGAACTTTTGCTCTTGGACGTAAAATGCATATGCATCAGGCAACTAAACAATTGTTTTGGTCTCGATATAAATAAATTTCCCCAAAATTAAGACTTTCCAGAGTTCATAAAGAATGAATGGTTTTCCAGATCTAGAATTTTCCATCCCATAATTTCAAACAAGCAGAAACCCTGTCTAAAACAAATTATTTTCTTGCGTTATTTGTTTATTATTTCAAAGTATATCACCATTTAAAAAAATAATAATCATAATGAAGCAGCCATTATGACAACTATGAGCAAAAAAGTTTATTATATTATTGTTGTTGTTTGTTGTTGTTGTTGTTGTGTTCTATTTTGTTCTTAATTTCTGACTTTTACTTTGCATATATTATAGTTGATACCAAATTTACAAACCCACATTAACACTAAATTTAGGAAAAATCAGATAAAACGGAAGGAATCAATGAATCAAACAGTAGTGCTACCAAAAAATTATTAGGCTGTATTATCTTATGTAATTGATAAAGCATATTTATATATTTAATAAAAAAGTATCTTCATTTTAGTGTTTAAACTTATGGTTCTAGACAAGGGTTAGCTGTTCAACTCTGAAATTAGATAAAAAAACTTACAAAGATATCTCCTGTCAACCTGAATGAGATACTAAATAATGAAAAAAGGGGGAAACTTTTAGTGAATTTACCGTGATAAATGCTGGAGCTGCAGTCCTTGGAAAGACAAAGGCCAAATATTGAAACAACTGGCTATGCTGACCTGGCTTAAAAATGTGCTTGCTTTGTGAAAGAAGCCATTCCCCTTTTAACCTAGAAGTAAAAAAGTATTTCATTTACCAAATAAAATTCAGTTAATAGTTATACAATTTTTAAATGGTTGTTTATGCACTAGAGAACCAACCTACACAAATGCTGAAAGCCATATGTAGGTGTGATTACAGGAGCACTCCAGCCAGAAATGTAATAGAAACTATCAATTATGAAAACTTGTGTAAAAATAAACTTTTGATGCAAAATGGGAAGTAAGAGATGATAGTAAAATAGTCGATTATATGCTTTAAAATGGACATGTACCAACAAAACCTCATTACATTACAGTCAGCACATCTAGACTGCAGAGTTGACTTTCACAGAATACATCAAAGTGCTCACCTGTCTTCAGCTTTGACAGAACATCCATCCAGAATTTCCAGATTCCGACACACACTCAGCACATATGGCCAGTAAGAAACTTCTGTATACAGGGTTAAAGATATTTTTACAGACATCCATGACAGATAGAATTGGAAAAAGAAAAAAAAAACACTATAAAAAAGATTTTAAGTGTTGTATAGTTTTCCCTAGAGAGGTACATAATAGCGTTATATTTAATATTTACTTTACTGTAAAAGGAAAAAAAAAGTAATTCTCTTGTAACTTAAAAAAAAGAAAAGAAATTACTTCAAACCTTAGGGAAGATACTTATAGGATTAGCCTCCCTAACTCTGAAAAGTGAATGCATTACAGTGATGCACATTCCAAATTACTGTTTCACCCAGGTACTAATATAAGAAAAGTATGTTAATTTACTCATAGTTTTATACTGTATTCTCTGCAGTGAAGTATCATCTTAATCCAAATAGTTTTATTTCAGTTTTTTTTTTTAAGTCTGTAAGTAACAATAATTAACTAATGCAACTTTCACTTTTAATAGCAGCCACTAGGTGAGAATCTCAGTGATTCCTGGAGATTTGCATTTTACCTATGTCATTCATCAGACACTTGTAATATGACCGTTTCTTATTAGAATAAAGTTTCTCTTGATTTAATATAATAAATCTACAAATTGTCTGCCTGTTAAAATTTGTCTAGCATACAAAGTGTTACACCACACATCTACCACCAGAACTTTATTTCATAATATGACATAGATGAAGTCCAAATGTAGAGACATTCTGCACGAAATGGGTCAGCAAAGAAAGATTCATTTAAGTTACTTTAAAAGTTGTGATTTGGCATTAAAAACACTTTCAGCAAGTTTTTAAAAAAGTCAAAAAGGAAATACTCCTTAAATTTACAAAAAAATTATTGTTTTTTTTTTCAATTTAAAACATCCAGTTAAAATATAATAATTAAACAAAACCACAAGCAACTATAAAATAAACGGACAGAGAATAATTTATTCAATATCACTTTGTAATTTGTGATCAATATCAGCCTCATTTGCAATTTATTTTGTCCTTGCATAGCATAAAAATTAAATGCAATTTTTTAATAAGCATGTCTCATGATTTGAGGTAACAATCTGTTCATATTTTAAAAAATTAAAACTAAATGTATATTGATAGAAACAAAGAAAAACATACACATATAAATATGCTGTCAGATAATACAATAGAAAATGAATAAAGAACTAAAGATGATGACAAATATAGGAGGTGGCTTCACTATGAAGCTAATGAGATAGATGGTTCTGCCCCTAAAAAAGACAATGCTGGCAAACACACCAAAGTAAATAACATGGTAAGGCAGAAAGGGCTGCTAATGAGCCATCAACAAGTGCTAAACTCTACTCTGAGTCACCAGTAAGCCGTGCTATTGATCATTCTAATACAGAGAAAGAAACTAGAGTAGATAAGCTAATAGACACTGCTTATATGCTAGGTAAGGAGTTGCTTTTGTCCTCAGCTGTTGATTTAAAAAAAAATTAAACATGAAGTTCATTTGAGAGATACATACTTAACAAAAGTATAAATGCAAGGACTTCATTGTTATTATTGGAGAGATAGAATCTGAACTTGCAAAAATAATTTGCAAGACAGAAGGGACAGAAAAGGGCATAATGTATATCCAATTTACTGATGACCGTGGATTCACAAAATGCAGTAATGGCACTGCCACTGGGCTGAAAGAAGTATAGATCAGGCATTCCATAAAATTTGTATCATGGATTTAAATTTTAAAAATTAAGCAGAAAAGGACTGAGCCAGTTATTAAAGAATGATTTAATATGGCAGATTTTAATTTATTGTCTAACTGAACCATCATTTTGAGCTGGCAGTGAAAGCAGTTTTCAAGGGTACTTATACAGAAGACTTACTAGTATACTAATGGATTTGTATACTTGTATAACAATAGCCTAGAGATGTGCCAATTAATAAAATTTATAACAGGATTGCTCTTACTGGCAGCCAGAAATGTATATCTGTACACAGAGCATCATCATCATCATCATCATCACAAGCAAGGTAATAAATAGATGTAAAGAGCTTGTCCTCTTTCCCACTGGACAGATGTGTACATGGAACTTTGTGTCCAAATTTATTCAGTTGTCCAAAATCTTAATAAAAATTAAAGAGTAAAAACACCCTGAATAATTGTTTAGTTCATGTAAACTTTGAGAACTTGTGAAATATTCCATCAATATTCTCTTGCAGTATATGAAGTTATTATGAAATGTGTGAATGTTTTGCATATTCCAAAGCAACCAGTGGAACTTTAAAGTCTAATTTTCATGATATTGAAAGCCTCTCCAGTTTTTTTTGCCTAATTATTCATTCTTAGTAATATTATCTGTGTTGACTGATCAGGAATTCCTAATTCAAGTAATTATGTCCACTTCCATCTTCCATAGACAGTGCATGGCTTTTTTAGCACAAGCAGAATGGACACATATATGAGCCAACAAAAAAACCATCTCAATCCAGAAAGTGATTGAAAGTTAGTTTTTCTGCATTTTAATATAAAAGCTTTTTCCTTTAAATTCTAAGTTCTACTTTTGTCAGACTTTTATAATTATTTTTAAATTAGTGTTTATAGACCAGTATTACTTTCTAAAGGTTGGTTTTCACACAGTTAGGATTAGTCTAGATTTGGAATGACTGTTGATAATTTAACATAGAAATCCAATTTAAAGTATGAAAATTTTATCATATTTTTGACAGCCTTTGAAATTTTGAATCTATGTTTGTAGAACATTATTGCTTTTAATATTTTGGCATTTAAATTTACCTGGTTATGTATTAATTGATATTTAGATATATATATTCCTATATTGATTGGTTAACATTAAAACTGTGAAGATTTTGATTTACACTATGAAATCTTCTTCTTTCTTTTCTTGATAAACTTAAGTCTCATAACTGTGTTGAATTTTGAATTGTTTTTAGACCAGTACTAATTTTTGTTTTGTCTTTCACCCAGTTATGCACAGAAAGGGGTGGGGTCTGAGAGGCCAATTACTCCCCAAAATTTTGCACTAAAATGTATATAAGCAATACATCCATGAAGGGCCATGATGATCAATGAATACCTACTGGATTTAATATCTTTGTCCGTCTCCCCCCACTCCAAATTCAAGCTAGATCATTACTCCTAGTTGTATGGTAATCTGGATAACAGAGAGGAGCAATATTACAATTATTTTTTACTAAAAAGATTAATTTTCCATTTGCTGTTATAGAGCCTAATATAATTGGTAATTTAGGCAGATTGTTGATTAATTGGTATATCCAAATAATAGCCCCAAATGATTGAACGAACTTGCAGACATTTGAGATATGATGCACTCAATGGCTTCTTTACAAAGAAGAATGCAGCCCAAGCATTAATTAAATTGTATCCTGTAACTGTAGGCCATGAATCTCTAGCAAAACCAGCACACAGGCTAAAAATAAACGGGTATGCTCAATTCTGTTATCACTTGTTCTTCTTTCATGATGTATTGCTGCTATCTCTGACCAAAATGTCATTGCACTTGCAGAAAAATAGAGCTGACCCACTATAACACACTCTCTGTTACTGACACAATTAAGGAATTCAGGCACCTCAGTATACAACAAAACTAGTGGGTCTGTCTGCTTAAAGCACTAAATACTGATACTAAAGATTCATTTTAAAAAAAAACAAGTAGCTATTATATTTAGACAAAATTGGAAGTTGCCTATGTAAAAGATTTGAAGACAAATAGAAATGAACTTTTATAATGCAATAAAACTCTTAGATATAAAATTGTGGCCACAAACTAGAAATTATCTGAATGAGTTTAAAACACATCAGTAAGATTTAAAGTTATGAAATGTTGGCACTGAAGTTTTGCCAACAATGTGGGCTGATTTCAAAAGCTATTGGTTTGAAAATAAGATGTATCTAAGTAACCTGAATGCTAGCCATGATTTCTGGACAGCTTTCTACACTAAGTTTAAACATGATTACCTAAACTTCAGTCACATTGTGAAAAATCCTTAAGCTATTTATTCCCTTCACCAATGCAATAGTAGAGATAGATTTTTCTACTATGCAACAAATAACAACTGATTGGAGAGCCCTAAATGTTTATGAAGATTCATAGATTGCCACAATTGTTTTCAATAAATGATTTTCTTCATTGTTTCTCACTATTAAGGATCTTTAGTAAAAAAGCAATGATATTTATCAATTTATTATTATTATTTCTTTATAAGTAATATGATACCATTATGACAATTCTAGAAAATTTTTGCAACAAATCATACCAAAATTATCCTATATATGAATACTGAGATTCTGGAAATTGCTTTACATGAATGAAATATTGTTTTGATATTTTTAAAAAGGATATCCATGCACTGATGCACAGGGGTTATTCATAATAGAAAGTTGCTGAAGACTGAGCAGGCTAGATAAATATGAAACCTTCAAATACAAAAAAAAAAAAAAAAAATGCACCTTATAATAGAACACTTGGACCTAATTATTTCCTTACATCATATGAACAAATTTATAAAAAAGGTCAACAAATGTTATCACTCATAAAATTACTTGCATTACATGAAAAGTGAGTTCAACTTAGTTTCCCCAAACACAAACAAATCAAATCAATTTTGATTTTTTGCAGACACTTTATATAGAAAACCAAAAGAATATTTTACATGCACGCACACACAAACAAACAATTGTAAATAATTATGGAAACAAGAAAAAAAATGAGTATAAAATGCAAATAACATGATAGAATCACGTCTCAAATGTAAAAATGAAATACTCCATAGTACAGCCATGTGTTGATGTGAATGGTTGTCGTGCAAGCAATCAGAAAGTGTCACACCTGCAAAAGGACTATAAAAGTATAGACAGTGATATCATTGTAGTGTAGAAAATACTATGGTTCCTGCAAAAGAAACATTACATGATGGACATATAGAAATCAAAGTCTTAGCTAGTGAAGGCTACTGCATGCAGCAGATTGTAGCCTGACTTCAGGTTTCAGAAAGATCTGTGCAAGACTCTGAAAAGAATATGTGAAACTGGTACTGTTGAAAATAGATGCAGTCAAGAAAAGAAGTCCAAACTCCACAAAAGTGATGTTAAGTACTTCAGGGTATATTCTCTATATGATAGACTATGAGCCAGTAAAGATCTTGCAAATGGTCTAGCTGAAAGTGCAGCTGTTAGCATTTCTTCAAGAACAGTAGGATAAAACATTTGTGGTTTCAATAGATGTGTAGCTGTCCAAAAGCCTTTGTTAAGAGGCAACCTAAAGGCAAGATCGAAATAGACAGAAGAAATGAAACAGTGAGATGACCAAACCTAGATGATACTGTTTACAGATGAGTCCAAGTTTGAACCGTTTGGCAATAATCAATGGCAGTTTGTTTGAAGGCATTCCAGGAAGCAGTATAACAGTCAATGTACAAAAGCTACAGTGAAGCATTAAGATAGATCAACAAGTGTGAGTTGCATATCAGCCAAGAGTGTCAGTGATTTACAAAAAATCAGAGGTATGCTAAGTGCTAACGGGTACAGACAGGTTCTACATCCATCATGCCATTCATCATTCTCTCTGGAAGACATCTCAATGGGCTGGAATTTATCTTTCAACATGACAACAACCCAAGCTACATCCAATGTAGTAAAAATCTTTCTGGCATATAAAGAGGTTGATGGAACGTTTTGAATGTTGGCCTACACAAAGTCTCGATATGAACATCATTGAGGATATATAGGGTTATATGGCTATCGAAAAAGTCAAACAGCAACTAAACAATGGAAAGTGTTAAAGGATACTTAGAACAACATTTTACAGTCATACATTGATAACTCATATGCAAGCATAAAAACAGAGTGTCATGTTGTATATAAAGCAAAGGGTTCACATACCAAATACTAATGAACTGCACAATGTATTCATTTTGTTTTCATACATTTTCTATAATAATAGAGTGTATGAAGTATATACATCTCTCAGTTGCAATCACTCATTATTTGTGCATATTCTGTGAGTGCCACAATTATTTCCAATACTGTATATTTCAAAAGTGTGCATGGTGGAATTTAGTGGTTATGATAGTTATCATGTATAATATTAATAATGACAACTTTCCATCTGAAGATTAATCTAAGTAGTTAATAGAACCTAATAAACATATGTATGGAATCCTCAAAAGTAATAAAGTATTTCATCTTAATGCAAATCATAAGCAGGTAATAGACGTTTATGACAACAATGAAGCAAAGGGTAATACACTGATAAAAACAATGTTTGGGTGTTTGCATTCAGTGATAGCTAAATGCACGATGGAAAAAATAAAAATCAAAGATTATTTTCAATTTTTTTTTAAAAATTTGTCATTCATAGCAAAATGTTTATATATTACTAAATATGGGAGAGCAGAGCATGATCTTTCTAAATAATTTTAAAGCTTTCATGAACTTTATGAAAAAAGAAAAACTTATTCTGTAACAGGCCCTTAACAACAGTAATTCTATTCTATGCTGAAAGTAACACATATTAAGTCATACTTTATCAAAACTGCAATTAAATAACACATTCTTTACAGCAGACTGGTTTACTTTTTAAAGGCAAAAACCACAGGATGAACAGATGTAGCCTTTTTTGCTATAAAAAAATAAATATCTAGTACTCCCATTTGTGAATATGTTAGATTCAAGATTTTCCTATAATCTAATTTTATTTTGAAAATCCTTCACTGATCTACCATGCAGGGAATATATCTAGTGAAGTTACTATTTGTTCCATATACAATCAAAAGTTTACATAAAGCCTGTAGCTGCTAGTAGTAGTCAATACCTGCCATTTTCTTCCTTGTTACATACATCTGTTATTTGCTTAGGAACAGTTTTGTTAGGCAGAATCCTAAAAACAAGCCAACAAGTTTTAACTTACCTCACAAAGATCGTTAATTTCATTTTCTGCCAATGAAAGGGTCAAAAGGGACAAAGGCAAGTGTTTGGATGCTGTACTTAATGAAATCAAAACATTTCCATGTAGTAGTAGTGTCTGTAAATAAAGCAAAATAAACCATAATAATTTTAGGCACTTCAAAGTGAGAGAAAAAGTTGTACACTTCACTTTTATATGAGTTTAGTCTTAAAACTTTTGATGTCAGTAATTAGATACCAGTGAATATTTTTGCAGGTTTATTAAAAAACCAACATAAACAAAATGTCTGAATAAAGCTTTAGGTTCATGCTAGTTCTGTGGTTAAGAATGTCTCCACATTCTGCTGAAACTAAGTAATATTTATTAACTTTTCGGTGTATACTAATGATTTCAGATGGCTACACAAATTAAAATTTAACAAAAACATAAAAGAAAAATCCATAAGTGACAATAAATATATTTTCCACAAATACTTTAAATAAAAAAAACCTACAAAAAGATATAGAATTTGATAACAGATTGTTTACATATTTATCTGTGTTCATTTCCTAAACCTTTCACAAATATAAATGATGCAAAATTATCTTTTATCCTGAACACTTCTAAGATGTGCTTCAATCACGGCACTTACTCTTAAATGAAGGAGATAGGACAGGTCTGACAAGTTTCCAATATTGTTCTCTGACAGATCTAGATGCTGAAGTACCAAATTGTTATCCAGGTTTTCTATAACCTAGAATAAAGGAAATAAACAGAATTCATTGTATTCTTAATAAATGAAAATATTCACACTTGCTAACCTAAGAACAATGATCTGTAGTTGTAAAATTTCAGTTGAAATTTTAGTGAACAATCAGCTACTTACAATAATTTTACTATGAATGTTTCCAAATATTTGTTTTAAAATGTTCTTGTAATATAAATACAAATACTATAAATTCTTATTAGGGTTAAAAAGAAACAAACAAATTAAATTTAACATTAAAATTTCTTTTAATATACACTATTTACCATTAATATAAAATTATTAACCATTTTTCTCCTTCAAGTATAGTGAAACTGAAAGGTTTATTTGTGGAAGAGCTTCCCTGCTTACCTTGATGCTGTTTCCGGATAAGTTAAGCCAGGAAAGTTGAGTTAGCATTTTTAACCCTATAATGTAAAGAGAAAACTTAAAATATTAAGACTGTAGATTTTCAAGTAACTGCCTTTTTGGTTATAATAATACTTTCAGTGTTACAAAAGTAACGTGATGCTTGATGAAATGCAAGAAAGATAAAAAATATTTCAAAACTTTAATCGGAACTTGGCCATCTTGAATTACCACCTCCAACAAATAGGAACTTCTAAGAAACAAGCCTGATCTAAGCAGAGCTTGAATCAATAAGAGCCAAAAAGTAGTTAAATAAAAAACAGCTGACTGCCTGACAAGTTCTACAAGTTTAAGGGTAACTAGAAATAACATTCTAACTTTCCAAACTCTTCTCTCAATTTATAGCTACTAGATTCCCTAAAAATTAGACCTACTTTTGTTTCTCAATGATTCTGGTTAGAATATATTTTAGGTTAGTGAATTTTTCTAGCTGCCAATGCATATGCAATATTAAGCTAATTAAGCCAGTGCCATCAGACAAACTCACTGCTAAACCATTAGTCCCCTAAAAAAATATATATGCATGGCGTGAGAATGTAGCAACTTCAGACAAAAACAAAAAGTTGTTGTCATACAATCTTTTAAAATTGTTTAAATTTATACATAAACAAAAATTGGCCAAAATTGCTTATTCTTGTGCTGTAGCTAAACGTTAAAGACAAAACTTTACAGCTAATCAGTGTCTTTTAGCAAATGTAATAGTTTATTTTTCAGATATCTGTAGCATAAGTAAAAATTTGCACACAATAAAATTTCAATGCTAATTCTTTTTTTTTACTGATTTTGCTAGCCTATTTTGTCCAATTATTATTGTAAAAAGAGCAAAAACAAAACATAATGCATGTAGCTGTAAAGTACCCCATATACACCTTTTTTTATTATTTAAAGGGAAACAAGTGCATTTAACCAGTTATCAGCATGCCAGTGATTCTTGAGACCAAGAATCAGAGTATTCAAATTAGATGCAAATAAAATTCTCTTTATTCTCATTTTTCATGATGTAAACAAACAACTACTTTACAAACCAGATTTCTTTTATATTTGCAAAAAAAATCCACGTAAAATGATTTGTTCAACTAATATAAAACTTGTACATTTGAGAGTAATAAATTTTACTTACCTTCAATGGTACTAATGCTGTTATTTGGCAAATTCAAAACAGTTAGGTTCTTAAATCTTTCAATTCCAACCATGCTAATTAGACGATTATCTGCTGCCGATAACTGGAAAATTTAGTCATGTATACAATTACAGACATTAGATGTGATTCTTCTTAACTCTTTGACAAATGAAAATAAAATGTTATTGATCAAATGTTTTTCATCTTACTTTCATTTACTAAAAAATTGTTAAATTTAAATAATTATCTTTCTTTGAGTATCACAGGTAAAAAGATTTTAACTTGTATTTGTTTCTTTAAAATTTTATTTTCAAAATTTTAGTTAAATAACAAGTACTGTAAAAGAAGATTAATTAAAAAGCATCAATAGAGACATAAAAAATGTTATATTACATATTTTTACATGTGGCTATGGATGTCTGGTTTGTATATAGTGTACAGTGTAGTTTTAAAGAAAACTCTTTCTTCAATATTTTAATGTAGTGCCTTAAAGATGTGTAAATTACATTTCAAATACATCACGAAAGAAACCAAATAGTTCTGAAGATGAGATTAATTATTTTGACTTCCAACATTAATTAGACAGTGCAGGATATAACTTACAGATGTTCAGCTTTGCCTGTTATTTGCCAAAAATCATTTTGATAGAGAAAGGAGTTTATTAGCAAATACTGATTTTGTTCAATGCAACTTGGTACCATATAACTTCAGCATCAATGTCTTTGGCAAATCAACTTGCATGCAGCAATGTAAACTGATCAGAAAATGATAACTGTTCAAGTATGCTCTGCGTTTTCACATAAAGAAGTGATATAGTTGATGGTGCATTTTCTGGCTAAAAGTATATTGCTAGATGATTTGATACATGTCCTGACATTTGCAAATAAAATAACAACTCTGTCCATAGCATTACCTTTCAAACTAATAATTTTTTCCAGCTAAACATGAAGATCAGCAAACACAAGAAAGAAATACAACCCTTGAGCATTGATATTTTTACACTTAAACAGTTCAAATCAAAATAGTTCTCCCTACAAAATGATCATAATTAAATGTGCAGTTTGTGCTAAAACCCCTGTAAAAGATATAAGAATACAAGTGCACTTCCCATCTAGTTTATCATTTTAAAGATTTTTGTTAAATACAAATATGATGAATTATTATGAAATCATGCTTTCCCCCAAATACTACTGCTGTTTCAGAGTTGAACAAATTTTTGTATTAAATAACATTGGTAAAAATCTCCATTTAATACTTTCCTGTCACTTTCAGAAAACAAGGGATGATAATTTTCTTATGATAAAACTCTGGAATTTCCTATATCTAAAAACCATAGAGGAAAATAATTAGAAATTAAATTCTTAATCTAACAGATTTCTCATAGTTTGAACTCATAACTATAGCATGAAGACATGGAAAATGATAAGCCAATAAATTTTAGTTCAAAACCTAGATATGGAACTTTTCCAAAATTCAAAGTATAGAGAATCCACGTGATCACAAAATTTACACATGAAGAAATTCATTCTTACCTACTTATTCATGTGAATTAATTTACTTATACAGATAAATTGCTTTAAAAGAAGAAAAAAACAATAAATTAACAATTTAAAATAAACTAATGTAATTTGATTACAATTTTTCTAAGAATTTTGCTTTTTAAAATACTTGTTCTGCATTAGTTTTTAAAATATGTAATACAAACAAAAGTAATATATAATTAAAACTTTGAGATCATTAATTTGATTATTTTTTTTTGCATGTTTAAAAAAATTAGATGTAGGATTTTGCTTTTCCCAGTTTATTAAAAGGGGGGGAAAAGCCTTTTGCTAGCACAACTACACCCTCAAAAAGTCTGTTGTGTGTTCTTAATACCACCGACAGTAGTAATGCATAACCTGCAGTGCCAATCCATGTACCATCTAGCTTGCTAAATACAAAAAAAGAGACTTCTGAATATCTAATATAGCTCTACATTTTAATTTTTACGTGTTCTGAACTACTCCAAATACAAAAAAAAAAAAAAAAACATTTCTAAGCTTAAATCTTAGATTAATTATAGTCTGAATCACTTTCTTAAAGCACTCCAAAATCTGTTTTCACCAATAAAGTAAACTAATTTCAAACTCATTCTAAGTAACTGACATCTTTATAAAAAAGAACACCATACCATTCATTATAACAGTGTGGACAGGTGAGGTCTGACCACAGCTTTTCCAGAGCTAGTCCCACCTAACATATATCTAGAGTGCAGAACAATTCACTGTTTAATTTATATGATGATTGGTAGCTAACTGAAAGACAATATTGTCACTGCATGTTTTCAGAACAATCTGAATTAACTCCAGGTACACCTGATTAGATTAGGCGGGTCTCTAATTAAATCTGGTTGTGATACCACACCAGCAGTCTGTAGGAGGAGACAAGCTCACACCCAGAGGCGGGGCCAAGTTCGGCATATTCCACAAAAGACTATTGCCCACCTGACGCAGATCGAAGCAGCCACAGATGTTGTCTATCTTGTATATGTTGTTATGGTCCAATATTATGGTGATGGGCTGGACATCAGGCGGAATCTGAATTTTGTCCAAGCCACAGTTGCAGAGGTCAACAACTTCCATGTCTACTTTATCAGCTTGGAAACAGAATAATAATAATAATAATAATAATAATAATAATAATAATAATAATAATAGTAATAATAATAATAATAATAATAATAATAATAATAATAATAATAATAATAATAATAATATAATAATAATAATAAATTAAAAACAATATTTCTGATTTGTTTGCTTTAAGGTTAACGTTATTACATTAAGGTTAACGGTCCGTTATTAGGGGTCGGCTAATAGTTTAGGGTTTTGAATGGAGTGGAGCTGTAGGTGAGGTCGGCGTCCATAGAGGTAACAAAGGGCTGCTGCTGTTTTTATGTTGGATTCTAAGAATTGTACAGTTTATCGGCATCGGCGAGTGAAGGGAACACAGGCGAGTTAGACAAACGGTCGTTCTAACCGAACAAATAACAACAGGCGGTAACTGTAAATGATCAACTGGAGGACCTTACTGGGATTCACCATCTTGAAATGTCGAGCAGCAGAAGTATCCAGATCGAAACCGATCCAAACAAGAGCCCTGGATTCTGATTGGTCGAATATCAGCACTGCTTAGTTACAGATCTGTTTCCGGTTAACCACAATAATTTAATCCGGAATATAAGAGTATTAATTCATTAATAAATTATAATAATATCTTTCAACATTTTTCTTTTACTTTTTTTTTTTTTTTACAGGAAACGGAAGTATTAGGGCAACAGGAACGGGCCTCGTCTTTCCTTTTCTTTCCGCCATCATGAGGTAGGCCCGTCCTCGTAATTATCGTCACAATCCTCCCGAATTAATCACCTGTTCTCACCCATCGGTGTTTGAAATTACTGGTTTGTTTACGTGGCTTTCCTTCTCCTCTCTGCACATTATGTTTTCAGGATTGAAGTGTGTTCGTTCAGTGGCTATAAGATATACCCGGGCCATGGTAAGCGGATGGTCAAGGTCGATGGCAGGGTGAGTAGGCGCTGTGTGTGTGTGTGTGTGTGTGTCGTAGTGGTGACATTGTCGCTGTTTAATCGGGTATATACGGTGGACTGGAATCCTCCCCTAATTTAGTATCCTCTCTCTCAAATAGTATTATGGAGAAAAGTCTGGCTAGGTGCGGCACAAGCGAGCTAAATTGGTGGGGGTAGGGTTTTGGTTTGGTTTGGTACAGTTGAGAAAATTCTCCCCAGAATTGCCCAAGACACCACCAGTATGTCTCTCCAGAACTGCCCTGCAGCAAGACACCACCAGTATGTCTCTCCAGAATTGCCCAAGACACCACCAGTATGTCTCTCCAGAATTGCCCAAGACACCACCAGTATGTCTCTCCAGAATTGCCCAAGACACCACCAGTATGTCTCCCCAGAATTGCCCAAGACACCACAGTATGTCTCCCCAAATTGCCCAAGACACCACCAGTATGTCTCCCGAATTGCCCAAGACACCACCAGTATGTCTCCCCAGAATTGCCCAAGACACCACCAGTATGTCTCTCCAGAATTGCCCAAGACACCACCAGTATGTCTCTCCAGAATTGCCCAAGACACCACCAGTATGTCTCTCCAGAATTGCCCAAGACACCACCAGTATGTGTCTCCAGAATTGCCCAAGACACCACCAGTATGTCTCTCCAGAATTGCCCAAGACACCACCAGTATGTCTCTCCAGAATTGCCCAAGACACCACCAGTATGTCTCTCCAGAATTGCCCAAGACACCACCAGTATGTCTCTCCAGAATTGCCCAAGACACCACCAGTATGTCTCTCCAGAATTGCCCAAGACACCACCAGTATGTCTCTCCAGAATTGCCCAGACACCACCAGTATGTCTCCCCAGAATTGCCCAAGACACCACCAGTATGTCTCTCCCAGAATTGCCCAAGACACCACCAGTATGTCTCTCCAGAATTGCCAAGACACCACCCAGTATGTCTCTCCAGAATTGCCCAAGACACCACCAGTATGTCTCTCCAGAATTGCCCAAGACACCACCAGTATGTCTCTCCAGAATTGCCCAAGACACCACCAGTATGTCTCTCCAGAATTGCCCAAGACACCACCAGTATGTCTCCCCAGAATTGCCCAAGACACCACCAGTATGTCTCCCCAGAATTGCCCAAGACACCACCAGTATGTCTCCCCAGAATTGCCAAGACACCAGTATGTGCTCGCCACCCCAAAAACTTGGTATTTTCCATTTTCCTGCCTCATGTCTCATCAACTTGGTCACTCCCAGCCATGTTGTCAGGCAGGAGCTCAGGTTCGTTTTGCCAGCCAGTAGGGGAACCTTCCTACAAATTATAGTATGCTGTCAGAATTACCCGTTTTTGTTTCTAAACTGGAGAACTTCGTGCTTTAGCAGATCATCAGTTAGTGAAGAGCAGGATTCTCTGTGTTGTTTGTATGCTGCTTTCTCCTTTGGCAACAGGTTGTGGTTTTTGGTGGCAGTACATGTAATCAAAACCAACCACCTGATCACTAAGGAAATGACTTGGAACCTGTAGATTTACTGCTGTCACTGGCTTTCTCTTGAAGGCTGTCATAATTTCTGCGCAAAAAATGTCAGTGCTTATGTATTTTAGGAGAACAAAGGCAAAACTGTCCGATGGAAGATAAAGTATACTTCTGTGTGAGGGTCAGCAAAGTGTTTCTCTTGCCTGCACAACATGGAGGTGAGACTTAACTTCTAGTTGACTGTCTAAGTAACTCTAGATTTGTGTGCTGCTTCAGTACTTGATAACACACACCTGCTCAGCCATTTTGTTCCATACTTTAACACTTCCTTGTAATCTTGATCACAGAAGGTGCGGCACTTCAGGGAAGCATGGTGTTTTGTGCTTTTCTCAAAATAGTAGAACCAACATCATGCTGTTATGGATTACATGGCATGGGCATCCAGCTGTACATATACATACTGTCATTCTGCATTTTAAAGTATCCAGTTCATTTTGCTTTCCCATATTTATAGAAGCATTGCTCAAATGCCATGCTAGTTTTGTCATAAGTCATAATCTTCTGCATATTTAATTTCTATTTATGTTAAAGATCCGTGCAACCAATGAAAGAATGTTTTGCATTCCAGTGTCAGAACTTCCATTCAAAAGAAAGCTGCCATGATCTTGCATTGTGTGGCTATGTGTACCAACTCTTTGATTTTCAGGATCATTTGGGTGCCTTTCTACATACCTTTTGCCTTTGGTACTCCAGAGCTGCTCTTACACCTAAAAGGAATGAAAAAAAATATTGATATATTTTTTGAACAGGACAGATAATTACTGTCTTTTACAGATTTTTTAGACAGGTGGCATTTAAACAGAAGCAGCACAATTTTTGAAAATAGATGTGTGGAATTTTTATCTTGTTGAATATCATTTTTCAGTGAAACAGACTTTTTGGGAGCATTCTTCATGTGATCATAGTTGAATTAGAATCTCCAAAATCCAAATGACAGCCCAACATCCTAAATGTTAACCTTGCTTATGCTGCCTATTAAACTTGGAAAAGTGCTATCAGTATTGTGCTTACAGCACATTCCACACACACACACACACACACATCAGGTTGGATTTTTGTTGTTTTTTTTTTTCAGTTTTTGTAAAAATTAGTAATTTTAGGCTTTTAGTGTTGTGGTGTGTATTAAATTCTTGCTGTACAAACTTAAACATTGCCTTCCAAACATCATTGTTTATTGGGTGGATCTTAGTGAAGGAAGGTCCTTATTTTTCCCTGGAGTAGTCTCAGCTAAATCAGGTTCTTTGTCAGTTATAGAATCCATCATGACTTTCTGAACAGTTGTTTCAAACAACAGAAACAAGATTAGATGCCTCAGCCATCCAATAATGCAAACCCTAATTCTCTTTTATATGGAATTTCCTATCCATAAGAACCAATCAAATGTGGCTTCTCGTTACCAAACACTGTCAACGTGTCCCAGGTTGTTTCGCTAGCTGACATTATGCTTAATTTCTTTTCAAATTTCTTAGCCATACACACGACACACATGAGTAATCACACAGCACAGACTTTTTGTCAAGACAAATCATATGGGTTATTTTTTATGAAATTTATTAAAATGCAGGTCACTTGAGAGTGATGTGTGTTTATTGATTCCCTGTACCAGTACAGTACCAGGAGGCAGAACAAAAATCTCAAGAAAATATCCAAACTTTGTGGCATTTAGGACTGGGGAAATTTTTTTTTTCCATCATTTTCTTTGTCACTGATTATATATCTCTCACTTGTAATATTTAAATTATTCGGGATAATCATTTAAATTTTATAATCTTAACTCCACATTGTTTTCATATTCTTTAGTCTAAATGATAACTGTAAATTCTTAGTTTTCCTGCAAAAGGTCCATTTTGCAAAGATGTATTATAGTACTAAAGTTTTGGCATAACTGGTTTGTTTGTTGTGTTTCCCTTTACCTTCCAAAAGATCAAATTTCACCTTTAGTCTCGGAGAGGTCTGTCTTCTCCATTTCTCAGCAGAGGACCGTGAATTTTTGGCCAGTTTCTGTTAGGACAGTACAAATGGAAAATGGTTAATTGTTAAATGTATGTTAATTTTGAGACTAGCAAGCAATACAGAGAAAAAAAATGATTGCTGATTAATGTAATCCATATTGGTCTAACTTAACATGAATGGACTGGAAAAATGGCAAGCATATAAAGCTATTTAAAGAAAAACGAGTAGAAGCACTAAAGTGAAGAAGAAGAACATGTACAATAGTACCAAGGGGTGGCTGACAATGAAAATTAAAATGGCAGACATTTCACATGTTGATTCTTTGTACATAAAATCGTTGGGGACTGAGGAATGAAAGTGGAGGGGAGGGGCTATCAACACACCTTAAACCAAGGACTCCAGGGACATGAAATATGAATAATTCATTGTTTTAAATATTTGAGTAGACAAGAGAGTACCAATGAACACCAGAGGAGTGCTGGACAGCTGATTTGAGCTTAGTTGCACTCATTAACAATGCACACCCCTTGACCCCTCAGGATTGAACCCACAACCCAAGTGTCCCATGTGAACACTAACACCCGAGCCACAAATTGGTATTCATTGGATTGATACACTGTTTCAACTTAACCTTAATCATTTATGGGGATAGGGTAGGTTCTGGTAGGGACAAGGATTGAAATGTCTTGATTCTCTGTCCTGAGAAATACCTCTGACTATAAAGTCTTCCCATGTATATAAGACTTGGTCAAACCATTTTTGGCAGCATGAAGTTCTGCCTTGTTTTTTATTGGATCATAAATGTTATATCATAGTCTGATTTCCTCTTATCCATGTGTGAGAGCTTCCTTTAATTCCATGATATTAACAGGATACTTAACCCAGATGGCTGCCATGAGTATTTTATCAGATTTATATCATGGCTTTAGGGTGCCCAGGAAAGAGAGTTTGAAATGCTTTAATTCGTTTTACAGGATTGGTAAGAGTTGTGGCATGTGTTGGTACAATGATAAATGCTTTTAAAATGGTACTATACCAATCTGAAATGTGATAATGTTCTAGAAAACCAATTCTCTCTTTGAACCTACCATATTACAGACCATACAGTAACACTTCTTGATTTCATATTGACCATGGGCTAAAAACATTGGAGTTTTTTTTTTTTTTTTTCCTGTTGGACAGTTGGGAAGTTACAGACAGGCTACACACCTTCCCCTCTGTAACCAAATTGGAGGTGACATTGGGTTCTTAAGCTTATTTCTGTTGTATGGGTGGTATTAGCAGGAAAATTTTGGTGGTAATTGCAAGCATTACAAGTAATGGCACCACATTCTTCAAGTGTTATTGTTGAAAGCCTTGTTGCTTTGTTATCACAGTCTCATTGATGATATTGGCCTATATCATGATCTCTGATGAAGGAGAAATATTGTGGGAACTGCCTATTGTCAGCATGGTGATAGTGCACATTACTTATCTGCCAACCTAGACATCATATCAGAAATATGTCAGTTTTGGTCTGATTCATTGCTGGAAGTAATATTTTGAATAAAGTAGTAACTTTGTATGTTTTTGTGTGTGGAATAAAAGAATTCTTATAAAAGCAAACTGATATAGAATTACATATTGTATTAAATCAACTCCATCTTGGTTTGTGGTCCAACATTTTCCGATGGGAAGTATATCTTTTCTGTGTTTGCAGGCAGAAGCTTCTAGTTTGTGATTGAAATGCATAGTAATAGTACACTGTGGTGTTGCGTTACACTAAACAATTCGTTGCTTTGGCATAGGTACACTTATTTTTAGAAATGACTGATTGAAAGAATGTTTTCAAACAATGATTTTACTTTCATAATATCATGTGAAATACCTTTTTTTTTTTCTTGAGTTTCAGTTCTGACAACTACACTTATTACTGTTTTCAGGTCTTTCAGTTTCTGAACTCCAAATGTGAGAGATCTCACAAAATGAAAAGGAACCCACGAAAAATTAGTTGGACTGTTCTTTATCGGCGAAAGCACAAAAAGGGGCAGACCGAGGAGGTTTCCAGGAGGAAAACTCGGAAGACTGCAAAATTTCAACGAGCCATTGCTGGTGCAACTCTTAGTGACATTCTAGCCAAGAGGAATCAAAAGCCTGAGGTCAGGAAGGCTCAAAGGGAACAAGCAATTAGGTATTTGTTGCATGTATTTTTCTGACAGTATTGTTGACAATGCATTTCAACAACACCACTATTGCATATGGAAAAAAATGGAAATTTTATTTAAATAAGTAACTACAGAGTTGTGGATTATATAATTTTCCACTAGATGTTCAAACCGTTAAAGTGTGTTGAACTTGATGTTTGAAGAAGGTGGATGCTCTGACTGTTCCAAACCAGTTTTCTTTATAAAGAAAACTGAGAGTTGTGATTTGACTTGGTTCTTGTTTAATCTTTCAATTTAACAACTTTGCTGAAAGCTTTGAATTTTGCCATTTTCATCTGCATATTATTCATTGTTTAGAAACAAAACCTTTGTCTTGGTTAGTTGAATGTTGCACAGGTATTTCTTATAAACTACATTGAAGAACTGTAATTATGAAATAATTAAAAAGAAAGGTTCCATTTACTCATATTCTTCAAGACTCTGCCTTTTAGCTCCTGGTGGGGGGGATCACTATATTCAGCTGAAACTTGTATTACATGTATTTATACATTCATAGTTCCAAGTTGTAAAATAATGGTTTCTGCATCCATCTAACAGAAGTAAATGTTTTTGACCAACCTGTATCAAGTTTGTGAATATTTTTTCTTTGCTGATGCTGCACTCAAAGCAGTACCTCCACCTTGATCACAAAACTCGTCAATATTACTTTTTTCCTCTGATAAAGATGAAATCATTTCATCGTTTTCAGGCTCAGTTAAATTGATTACCTGAGCTGTTGTAAACTTTCAAATCATGTTCATACCGTGTGCTATATTGTTGCTTTGTCCGTTCATGTTTTAGCTCATAAAATCTGCAGTATTTTTATAAATTTTCAGCAAAGGCTGGTCAAACAGTAGCAGCTGCCATTTGCAAATGAATGTCGCCAGAGTGCTTTAGGTTTCTAAGAAAGCCAAGTAAATGATGGTTACACAAAGCATGTGCTCAGAGACATGGAATATAGATATCAGTTGGCAGGTTCAAAAGGTTTAATTTAGTGTAACTGCTTTATTCATCTCATTAGATTCTTGTCCAACTCTGGCGTTATTCCTTTCCATAGTAGACATCTCTGAATTTTACATGCCTAAAATGGGCAGACTATTTTCAAGGTAGTTACACACACACCTGATTGAAATTATAAAGAATAAGAAATTGCTCAAATAGCAAACTGACTTAGCAAACATAGCTCAATGATCCAAATGAAAAGAAAATATGTCCAGAAAAATTCCGTTTAAGCAGAAATTCAATAATGTAGAATAAAATCACTCACTCCCAGGAAGTGATTGCTCGTTGTTGCAATCACTGAAGCATGCCACTGCTCAGAAATGATACAGAGCTGGCAATAGGAGTGGGTTTCCACTCTGTAACCAGAAAAGATTTTGCTGCCACTCCTGGAGCACAACACAGCATACAAGCTGCCTTTCTCCCCTCTGGCCTTGGTGGTTGTGCTGCACCTGACTGTCACTTTCTTTGTTGTTCAGCCGAAAGTCTGTCTTGGTGTAGACACATTAAAGGAAGGTCTAATTTTGAATAGCCAGTCTCTTAGGATCGTCAGAAAGATGCCAATACTAATTCAGTTTTGGATCTCTTTTGAGTCTTGCTGTTTGATACCTCTGCCATGTTCAATCTATTGTCTGTACTCCAAAAAATCATTGATAGATGAAACAATAAAAGCACAGTGATGTTTACTGCTATGAAAGCCTTTATCTCAGTGGTGATGGTGTCCATGTGTTGTCTGGTGCGGTTGCCTGCCTCTCTATTTCCTTAGCATAACGATGTGATAGAAAAAATCTCCAGGATGAATTGATTAAAAAGAAGTCAACTTGTTTGGTGGCATCAGGACATAATTTTCAAAGTGATGGGCTGGGAAAGTGGTAGTACAGTTGTCCCACGGTATTCACGGGGGTTACATTCCTGGAGCACCCGCAAAGAGTGAAAAACCACGAATATTGGACGTGATCCATAAAAATGCCTATAAACGTCAAAATATAAGTCAATATATAATAATAATTTAATAAAAAATACAGTAAAATGTACAGGTACTCACCAATAATGAATGATACTGATTGAAGAAGATGATGATGAATAGGCTGTGCAGTAAGATAAAGATAATGACTGCACAGCAAAGCAGAGAATTTAAAGCTGCTCAGGTTGTGCCTCTTCTTCAGGCGCTTTAGGAGGAGTCACATCTTCTTGCAAGGCGTTCTTGGTGGCCTTGAGGAATATTGTGATGGCAAGTTGCTGTCACTGTTTCTTCATGGTGGTGAGGAGGGTTTTATATGTCTGCATGGCAGCATCGATGGCATTTTTAAATTGGAGAGACCAAACCATAGAGGGATCCCATGTTTCAGCCTTCCCTTGCAACTCCTTTGCTGTCCTCATAAGGTCGGCAGATGCTCCAGTGTTGGGGGGCCCCCCCCCTCCTTGCTCTGGATCTGTTGCTTCCTCGTCCATCAGGGGTTCATAGTGGGCATCGATGAGGTTGTCAAAACCTTTGCCAGTCTCACCACCTTGTTGGCAGCCTCGTGCTGAATTTCTTCAGGTGAGAAGCCCTTGTAGTCATGGACACATTCTGGCCACACCTTCTTCCAGCATGCGTTGAAGGTTTGGGCGGTGTCTTAGGACTTTAAGAAACATGCTGCAAAAAAAACAACACTCAGCGAAACACTTGAGATAGCTACATGCGGTAAACTGGGATGATGCTGGGCTGCTGGGCTGCATCTGCCTGAGACAGCGCCTAGTGGGCAGCAGCCAATCAGCAGCGAGGAGAAATGAATGACACTCTCAGATTGGCTACTTTCAAACCTCCAGCCAATAGCGTTTATTTTATATTGAAATTTTGCTGAATTTACTTTAGTATTTATATTACAAAATTAGTAAATTATATTTTTATTAATAATTTAGCGTTAAAAAGCATGAAAAAATATATATTGCCACGAAAAAAGCCATTAAAAAATTGTGGAAGATATTTGTGATTCCGCGAATATGCGGGGGTTTCACGAACAATCATCTTCCTTGTGGTCACTGTCAGCTCAGTTAAATGAGGTTTCCAGGGTATGCGTGCTAGGAACCCCTTTATCTTCACCTTGCATATCATAATTATGATCACTACAACAGAGCTCTCACAGGTAGGTATGCTTTCATGACAAAAAAAAAGTGATAAAGATAGATAAGTGATAATGTGGACTAGCATCCATGTCTGCTTTCTATAGTATAAGGTGAAAGTGATCATTAAATGACTCATTAAAGCCTGTCCGAAAAAGTGGTCAACTTGTCCCAGAAAGTATTAAATCACTTGTTTTAAAATCCTTAGCGTAATAATTCCAGCTTTGTTTTTATTATTTCCTGAACAAATCTGACAGGATCTTGTATCAGGCAATGTAACCAATGTTGTCATTGCCTATTTGTTATGCTGTAAGTACAAGCAGGCTTTGGTGAGGGGCTGCGATTTGTAGCTGCTGTGGGAACTAACCAGACAAAGATAAGGAGGATTGATTGGCAAGTTCATGGGAGGCAACTGTCCTAGAATCAGTAAATAAATAAATGTTGCTGAGACTAAGAAGGAATCAGAATCCCATGTGAACCAATAAAATATTTTACTGCAAATAATAAATAGACTTTTAAATTAGTTTTACTACTAAATCTTTGTTATAGGCATATACAGTGATAAACAAAAATATCAAAAGTAAAGTTTTGCAAAGCACTTGAAATTAATTTCTTAATGTGGAGTTTGTGTCAAAAATTTCATTTAATTTTCATATTTTAATATTTAGCCAGGCTGCATGAATACACATCAAACATTTTATCAACAATTCAGTTCAAATATTTTTTTCTCTTTTAGAGCTGCAAGGGAGAAACAAAAGGCAAAGGAAGCTGCCAAGAAAGCTGTAAAGGTATGGAAACTTTTTATCGAAAAGCTGCTGAAATTTCCAGTTTGACATGCATGGTTTTAATAATAAGTTTAATTTTATTCTTGTTAATCCAAATGATGCCTCAAAACCTTGAGGTAGCACTCATCAGTTAACAAAAGAGCAACTGTTTATTCTGGAATCATAAATAACTGAAAAAATGGATTAGGATTATTACTGTGTATAATGCAGAAATCAAACTGCCAACTGTGATATCCAGTGATCCAGTGTCTCAAAATGCACCCTACACCATGACAGATGCCATGTTTTGTTATACCTCTCACTGAGAGCACCACACCATACATGACTGCTCTTTGTAAACCTAAACTCATCACAAAAAAGTGTTCTCCAAAATTGGGAAGCTTGCATCTGCATTATCTGTGCACAATTGCATTAAATTGTCTGGGTTTAGCTTCTATCATCCTTCTCATAGCACAGTTTCCTTTCTGTTAATTTGGGTGTCCACAATGCACACAGATGGTTGTCATCTTTTGAGTTGGATAATCAAGTCACTGGAGTTTCCTGATGGATTTTGTCATCCTATTGCCCAACTATGAACCCCTCTTTCAAGCTTCAGTGGTCCTGTGAATTACCTGTTCTTATAGCTTGTAGTCTTGTGACTGGAATATCCTATTTGTGTCTGAGGAGAGAGTATTTAATGAGTGGTTTCTGTATGCATAAGTAAAGGTATAAGAATATCTGATGAAAAAAATTGCACAATTCCATATGCACTTAGACTTAAAAATGTCATGTCATCTCATTTTGGTGACAAAAGCAGATTAACTTTAAAACCAATGTAGTGATGATCAACTTGATAAACAGTAAATTAAATGTTTTAACTTTTTTGGTACTAATCAGTGACCTGTTATACCTTAATGCCAACTTATTAATGAAACAAGTAGAGATAATACCTTACTTTGATATGTGCATGTGGTAAACTATATTTAAAAAATTCCACAGTTTTTAAATTATTTATTGTCTAGGGCAGTGGTGGTGATTCTGGAAGCGTTGAGAATAGTTCTAACCAGATATAAATACAATCTGCCTATATCTTGTCTTGGTGTGCCATCAGTTATTGATTCTGAAGAGTATTAGCCCAAAATAATATACTAAATGGGAATTTCTATTTTTTTTTTTTAAATGAGGAAAATATCCATGAGAGAAGCTAAGTGTTAGGCTTCCACGCTTGTGTTAGTAATATTTCTTATCCAACAGAGAGATTTATTTCATGTTGGAAATAGTTTCATGAACAGTTGATTTTCTATAATGGATTTCAAAGGCTGACTTGCTTGGAAGTATTATCCTATGAAGCTTTAAGGTGTGAAATTAAAGTTTGGATAGTATGAACATGGAGTAAAGGTTTTGAATTTGTAAAAGAATATCAGGTTTTCATGAAGAGTTCATGCCTGTGGTTCAGTGCATTTTCAGCATCAAAATCAAATGGGAATTACTGAAGTGCTTTATCAAGCAGGTCCACTTTCTATTTAATGGCAAAAAATGTGAAGCTGTTGACACTCATTTAGTAAATCTAGCTGCTTCATTAGTATCTTCCATCACAAAACAACAATCAAAGGGCAGATAACTAATATACTGGAGTTTTAAAAAAGTAGAATCTGTTATGTTCCTAATTTGTCTATAATATGCATTTTTAAATTATTTTTAAGAATGCAGCTTTGAGGGCACAGCAGAGACAGCGACCTGCGAAAAACATTCAGAGCAGAGCACCACGTGTTGGAGGGAAGCGCTGAGTTCCTAGTTCTGTAAATCCTAGTTCTGTAAAATAAAATAAATATGGTGGTACTGTTTGTTATTTTTGACAGTACAGTCACTAGCCATCTATATAAACAGGTTCCTACCTTTCCGGATTTTCCGTAATTATTCCTGATGCAGTGGTGAGATTACGGAAAATCGGTCATGCCTTTTCCCAAGCCCCCTTTTTTGGCAGTGTGGAATGAATTTCAAATATAGTTTTCACAATGGCTGTCATTTCTTCTGAAATAAAAGATCACTTCTCATTGGATAGCGCTGTGATGAAAGTAGTGTTGGGGAAGCTCCCAGTTCCCCAAAAATTTACCTCGTTGTACAAAAGGCACTGTAATTTTCCGTTGGGATTTTTTTGTATTTAAAATTTAACTGCCACAACGGCGTCTGTCTTCTTCCCGCCAGGCTGCTTCATTCAAATCCATTGGCTCATTCATATTGATTGATTGACACTAGTAACAGCCACTGCGCCGATTGGCTAGCAATCACATAAATACGAGCAAGCCTGTACCCATTGGGCAGAGCGGGAGGGACTGTAGTTTGTTTCTATCACGGGTCGCAGCAGACAGCCAATCAAATTTGACATAAGATTCATACAATGCCTTCATCTTCATAGTTCAAAATAAGAGCGGTTCCGTGTGTGTGTGGTATGTTGTCGGATTGAGAACATGAAAAGGTGAAAACAAAATGGAAATTGAGTGAGTATGCTACAATTTGGCTTCCAGTACAGAATTATTGTGGACACTCAGCAAATCAGTTTAAATTATTGGCGATCAGTCATGGCTTCCAGTGCAAAAAAAATGGATACTTCAGAAATTCAGGCCAGAATATAAGGATTTGTATCCATTCTCAACAGCATCCAAACTTATTGAATGCAATGCCTACTGTACGGTTTGTGATTCTGAGATTTCCATAGGACATGGAGGTAAGGATGATATCCGTCGTCATGATTTTCCCAGAAACACCAGAGAAAAAATAAACTCAGAACTGATCAGCCGAGTTTGGCATCATTTGTGCAAAAACACAGCAGTGATCAGGATGTTTTTATGAAAGCAGAGTTGCTCTCTCTTAAATTTGTAACCAAACACAACTTGCCTTTGACTGTTTTAGATCATGCTGGTGCACTCTTTAAGAAAATGTTCCGTGATTCAAAAATGCTGCGCACATTCTCTTGTGGTAGATCTAAAGCATCTGAAATGGTAAAATGCTTGGCCAAAGACCTGGAAGAAATAACTACCAAACAGCTACAGCAGCAGCCATTCAGCCTTTCAACAGATGGTAGTAATGATTCAGGCGAGAATCAGTTGTATCCAATTGTTGTCATTTTTTGATGAAGAGGTTGGACGTGTTGTTACAGATCTTTTATTATTGAAGCCATGTCTTGACTCATCAACAGGGGTAAATATTTTCAATCTCCTTGATCAGGAGCTTTTGAAAAGAACATTTCATGGGAAAACTGCCATAATGGTGCTGCTCATGTTTGTGAAAAAAATTATGCCACCCAGTTAATTGGCTGTCCATGCCATCTGTTACATTCAGCTGCCAAAGTGGCTGCAAAGGAGCTGCATGTGGATATACCCCAGACTTTAATTGATATATACTTCTATTTGGACAAAAGTAGCAAGAGGAGACAGGAACAAAAATTCACAAGATTTTGAAATATGAAGCCACATGGTGGCTTTCCTTGCTGGACTGCATTCAATGACTTTTGGAGCAATGGACAGCTCTACAGGCATTCTTTGAAATTGAAATGAGTGCCATCAAGCCTAGACACATCCAACAAACCAAATATGATAGACTCGGGAACATTAATGCTTTTTTCAAGGACAGTGCTAGCAAGCTATATTGCCTGTTTCTGGTAGATAATTTTCAAATATTTGTCAATGCAAACCTACACCTCAGATCCACCAATTGTCTCAACACTTGACAGAAGTCCTCTCAGACTTGCTGTTGAGGTTTGTGAAGCCAGGTGTAATTATTTCATCTGCTGAAAATATCTTCCAGCTCAAGTACTCTTCAAGGGATCTGCAGCTTAACAGGAAAGAGTTGGCTATTGGTTCTGAAACCAGAAAATACTTGCAACAGCAGGAAAAAGGACATATTTATTGATGTTCGTAAATTCTATTCAGAGGCCACCAATTACAAACTTGTTAAATTCCCATTGATGGATGATTTTCTGGATAATGCAAGAGTTTTAGATATTCTACAAAAATCCAGGCACAAATTTGGAATGTTGAAGTTCTTTATCAACAGGTTTCCTGTACTGCTTCCAGAGAATTGTGATCTCAATGACCTTGAGAATGAAGTTTAGAATTGACCAATTAAGATTCTAGCAGAAATTAGGGTTGACAAACAATGGAACATGATCTCACGTGAAATCTGCATATGGGCACTTGAGCTATTCAACCTTGGCCTATGTCATGAAGGGCTTGTGTGTAATGCCCCATTTCAATGCTGATAGTGAATGTGTATTCAGTTTAGTGCGAAAAAATGACAGCTTTTCGACCGACCTCAATCAAAACACTTGGTGCATATGGCTTTAGAGGATTGGTTTGTCATCACGTAGAATTTTCAACTAAACTACTGAGCAAAGCCAAACATGCATATTGTGCCAGTATCAAACAATGAGTTGGCAAATGAACTTGAAATGTACACCTAATATATATATATATTGTGTACAGAATGTTTGAATGATAATTCTTTCTTTTTGTTGGGAGACTTGTGCGAATATGGTGTGGAATGGACACCATGGAAAATAAATACAAACACTCAGTCAATACAGAATATGGAACTGTTCAAGTACAGACTGCAGAGATGTGTCCACAATTTACATTGTTATGTCACTTGGTGGGAATGTGCTGGAGCCATAACTAGATAACTTTTAAAGACTGTTTATTGGCTGTGATACAATCATTTGCCTCTGGGGGTGTTGTGGAGTGCACATTGTGTATGTCTGTAATGTCATTGCAGATTAGTTATTCCTGATTTTGGTTTCAGCGGGTAGGAGGAACCTCTGTGACTGTCAGACAAAATCAGTCAATTCATACTATGTATTTAAAACAATGGCAGTTGTACTTTAATAGACAAAACTGATTATAAATACAGAGTACTGGTATATGTAATAAAACCGACAAGGCACAAATCATGGCAACATTTCCATATAGCAAAATTCAGTCAACTCTTATGTATTGAACAATCCCCTCTCTCTTAATGTGATGTGCTAACTTTAGCATTTTTACCAAAGAATTTCCACTATAATCTACTTGTTTCTGGACTGGAGCCTTATACAAGTGGCCAGCAAATTTAAAGGTTGGATGTAGCACTAAATTTGGTGAGATTCTATTTAAAAGCAGAAGTCTCAAAGAAAAACTGGGAGGCGGTTCGCATGCAAGGTACAGTCTTTTTTCAGTATAAGATAATCCAGTACACGATTATAAGCAATAACAATGTAATAACTGACAACAAAAATCACCATAACAGTATTAATTTGTGCATATCAAACTGTTAGAAAAAAATTCATAAACAGATATAACAAAAGAACTTGTGGCAGGGTTTTCTGTAATATTAAAATACCCCCGCTGCACATCACCCAGTGGAGGAAGGAATCTCATTAATGTACTTTTAAAAAATTTTTCTTTGGAGTATTTAATGGCTAAAGACGCTTAAGCATGTAACATTGAAATATCTGACAATATAAAAGCAATGGACCAAAGGTGAAAGGTGGTTCATCAGTATTCATTACGTCACTCAAAGGTACAAGGAAAAGGTTTTGAAGGTTATCAAATTAGAAAATATTATGGGTATTGGTGTATCTGAATGTAAAATAGGTTGATGGAAATGAAATATTTATACAGTAGTAGTAGTAGTATAGATGCAAACACTTGGGAAGGAAAAACAAACTAAAGGTCAACCAAAACGCTGCATTCATAGTTGGGGAAGTTCCTGTGCACCTTTTTTGTTTTCTCCATTCTTGAGTCATGGCGTTGATTCGGATTGGCTATGAGTTTAATATCCTAGTACCTTCACACTGAATGGGGTGAGATGGAAAATATATACCGCCATAAATCTTTATCCCAACCCAGAGCACAGGAAATTAATACAACTTGGACAAAAGGTAGAAATCTGTATAATACAGACACTCAGCTGTCTTACATCAATAAGGTGAACCAAAGAGAAGTTCACTGATTATCAAAAATATAAACAGACTAGCTTTATCATAAAAAGAATAAAATGCTAAAGTTTCAGAAATTCCTTCCAAAGTTTGCAGGTATTCTAGTCCTAGCTGCTGAGAGTGACAACTGTAAATGCCGATAAAAAATGACTACACCGTGGTGGTACGATCCAAGCTTGTCTGACTGCGTGTCTCATGGTCAAACTTGTTCAGGGAGCTTAGCAGAAAGGTTCCAACTGCAGTTTCTTCACGAGCTCGCTTCAGCTCAGTCTCCAGAATGACAGAGTTTGTGATGTAGGCTTCTTGGTGAATCTGCTCCTTGATCTTGTTTGGCATATCCGGAATGAGCCAGGCCAACAAACTTGTAAGTACAATGACAAAGTTCTGAAACCACAAACGAGTCGGCTTATAATAATTTATCTCAATGGATACAAAAACCCCTGTAAAGAGTAATTTCCTAGAAAAGCAGTAGTGGCCAAAGGTACTTCGTCAGCCACAACTTCTTATTTTTGTTTCAAGTGCAATTATGCCAGGACTACTGTAATATTTAAGCTTTTTTTCTTCTTTTCTGATTTACATTTGTAGAATAATATTTCACAAAGTGCATTATTTAAGTATTCTCGCTGCATCAAGGATGTTTAGTTAGTGCAGGTGCCCTGTGAACAAGTTGATGCAATAATTTTGGCCACTGTATTTAAATTGTGTGTTCACAGTAAAACTGAAATGAATGTCTAGAAAATATGTAAATGAAAATGATACTAATAAACTTTGCAACAACTTAAACATTATGTTCTTGATAACTCGAAGATGGATAACTAAGTAAGTTGCTGTTTTCTAGGAGGAATGTCAAACTGCGTTTGCTATCCGTTTTACATTTTAGACAATTGCCTGGTACTTTGTCTCAATTTTGTGCAAGTGGCTATTGCAGTTGTCAAAAAACAAGAAGAGTTGTGCATTTTTTTATAGATAGGAGAATAAAATCTGTTTCCTTTTAATTGTATATGGAATGTTCACAATAAACACTTCGTTATCTGACAAATTAGTGCCAAACAAAATTACAATCAGTGTAGATTACAATTATATATTAGAGCAAATTCAAGTTATCTTCAGTTTTTATAATGGGAGAGATAGGAATTTGACATAAAATAACTGGGGGTTAGCTTTTCTTTAATAAAATCAAATGCTCATCTATAAAAGTAGTTAGTTATTTCAGTTTCAAAGAACAATAAGAGTTGGCATTGTACAAGTGGGCAAAATACTGCCAACTTTATCCCACTTAAGTTTTTCTTGGTAGTGGAAGGAAAGTAGGATGGAGCAGAAAAGCAAGAAATTGGCTACATTGAGCCACGGGGGAAAATAAAATGAATATGCCAAAGACTATGTTTTTAAAGGAATGCTTTATAGCCCCTGCATAGTGATCGTGATAATCAAAGTTACCTATTTAATTAAAAGAATCCAGAGGAGAAAAAAGTTCATGGTCAAAGGGCATTTTTACAGCAACTTTATTCAAATTTAATATCAACCCATCTCCATGACAAGTTTGAAATGAGAGCATAATGCCAGCACTGATTGACCAAGCTTACCTCAAAGACCACAACAAATGCCATCTTGGCAGCCAGTATATGCCAGAACTGCTCTGAATAAGAATATTTTTTTGGCATCCATGGGGGGTTTCGGAAATCTCTATATCTGAAATATTACAGGGAAAAAGAAAGGATTTTCAGATACATTATCAGGCTCACTAGCATGTGAATATTTTTGTTAAGCATGAATGAAACTGACAGAAAGTTAAGTGCACAAGTCTGGTAACCACCTTTTCTATGGACAAGCAAGAAGCTTGGACCTGACTATGCATTAATTACTTTGGTTTAGTCCAAAAGTCTGCGAGTTTTCAATGTTATGTGACTTGTTTTAAATTCTACTTAAGAGAATTAAGCAAAGATACTGTATATTAAAATAAAGAATGCAAAAATGAAACAAAAAGAATTTAACTAAAATAACATTTACAATATTTCTGCCAAAATGATATAACAAATGTAAATATTATGTGGAAGTGGTACATGTTAGGAATCTTATCTGCAGTTATTCATATTACATCTTTTCTCTTATAGGATTTTCATGTATGTTAACAGCTGAAATGTGTCTGTGGGAACACTCAGCTCTGGTAAAACTAGACAGTTTGACTATTGAAAACACCATCTCACTGGAGTTGACATGGATCATTGCATTGTGAGAACATTTAATTACCAGAGAAGAGAAGATGGTTAAGATTTAATACATCCTCACTGTTTATAGCCATGGGCCCCAATAAGTAGATTAGACATTGTGACTCATCGTCTATGCTGCTACAATAAATTATTTACTCTGCCACAGTTTTTATTTCAGAAACTAACCTGCAGATCTGCACAGTGCTAGAATAATTTCCAGGAAAGTCAGTGGTATTGAAATACGACAGAGAATTGTTAATGTAGCCATTGAGGCTGCCATCTTCGCTGTATCCTAACTGGTAGACAAGGCGAGGCATGAATTCTGATGTGATGGAGATGATAAATGCCTGAAAAATAGAAGAAAAAAATTAATTTCAAGTGCACAGTGTTATCAGCTGGTAAGGTGAACTACCCAAAAATTAAGCATATTTTTTTATTTAAATAAATGACATTACATTTTTTTTTTTTTTTAGTTTGCTAATAATGTCATTAATGGGAAGGCTAATTCTGATTGAGATATTAGTCAGGATGACTTGGTTAGACCTATTTGGAGTGTACAGTCCAGGCATGGTATCTTCATCTTGTTAAAGATATGGAGTGATTAATGAAGGGTCTTAATTATTTGGGAGGAGGGCATATTTAATTGAGACATTGAACAATTTTTAAGAGCATGGAACAAGTTGAAAAATGTTGTTTTTCTTTTGAGTTTTTAGGCTATAAAAGGGCCATCACTTAAAATTTGATACATTTCAAAGGTAAACTCAACAAGTGGGGATACCCAGCTACCTTAACTACTATTTTCTCCTTTACATTTATTAATCAGCTAGGTAACATTTTTAAGCTGAAATTCTCCATCCTCACTTTGAACTCTAGCTTAAGTAGGACTTGTCACTCTTAGAATCCTAAAAGGCCAACAAATACTCAAGTAAAAGATAAACTTACATTTGATACAACTGCAATCCTGGAAATTCCATAAAGAACACTGTGCCATATACCTATAAACAGAGAAAAGAGTTAAAAACTGAGACTAGCATTTTCTGTTTTTAAACAATTTTTGTCCAGAATTTTGTAGAAGCAGGAATGACATCAAAGCAGTCTTACCAATATCAGCACAACGCTGCGCTGTTGGACGTCTCAATTGTGTCACAAATTTGTTAGCATCACAGCGAATCTCCAAGATGTTGTTGATGAAACAGAATAGAGGACCCAAAGGAAAGGCAGAAACAAACAGGGTGAGGAAGCCAAACTGCAACACTGTAACAGGAAATTAAGATGAATCCATGTTAGTAGCTATTCCTGGCATACATACTATCATAGATAATATTTCACGTGATGTGAAAAAATATATATCAGATTAAATTACTTTATAAAAATTAAAACAGTACAAAATTGCAGTTCTTTCCAATTTTCCCAGTTATATTTAAAGACTGACAGCACATGAACATGGAGTTGATAAATGTCTAATAGTGATGATGAGGCTATGTCCTGTACACAACAATGGATAAACTATTACAGAGGCATCTGAGTTAAATTCTATAGGAAAAATGTCCTTTTCTCTTTAAAGGCAGATGATGAACAGATGACTCTGGTACCTACCCATTTCTAAGTATTCATAAAACAGAGTTGTGGTGTTCACTTCCTGCAGTTGTCGGTCTTTCTCCCATGGTGTTTTTGGAATCTTTTTGTCTTTGGCAACCTTCCAACGTTTCAAAAGAAACTTCCACAACTTCCTGGAACAAGTAAAGACACCAGTTTAGGGGCTTAAAAAAAAAATCGACCTAGTGTGACCACAAGATCAGCATATGGCATCACCATTCACGCAGTGGTGGTAAATTTACTGAGAATTACAGTATGAAGAACAATGCAATTCCTTTTTCTCTGTGCAACTTTTTTTTTTCATTTTCCTCACTATTCTTCAGCTTTTTGTTGTTTTAATAAACAGACTGCAATGAATGCTGTCTGACTTCCGCTGCTGTTTTCAGTCATTTAATACTGATTTCACTACTGGCAGATGTAGCCGGGTGAATCTCTACAAACGGACCAGCAAGAGATGGCAGCTAATGAGTTCTGTCTGGTTCTACTACTTTTGGCTAAAATATTTGTAAAAGGGAAAAATGGTAATTATTAATAAATTGAGAAAAAATAAATGAATTTATTTACTTTAACAATGGCCAAAATGTACACAAACAGATTGAAAGAAGCCATTCATAAGAACTAGAACACTACCATAATGGTAGAAGGGAAACGAAGATTTAAGGATCATAACAGATAATAATTAAGACCCTATTTTAAATGGTAAGACTTCAGCAGCTCTAGTTCCCTTGTATAAATCATTGGTGACCCTTTTGGTAGTGGTTCAGATCTAAGCCCACATGTTAAAAATAGATATTCCAGAAGAGATTAACAAAAATTCATCAGCCTGATTAGTAGCATACGTAATCTGTAATGAAAAAAAGATGAGGCTTCAGTTATCTGCTCTGTTGTCCATCCATTTTCGTGGTAACTTTATTAAAACTTGTCTGCAAATTAATGCATAAAGTTACAGATTTTTTTATACTAATGCCATCAAGTATCATCAATGAGAAACTTTCTTGATTGAACATGACATTCTAGTAATTATGTGCCACCTGCCTGGAATACTTTGCCAAACCAGGTAAAGAAGGCAAAGAGCATAATACATTAAATGAACCCTACATAAATCCCAATAACAATTTTTCTTTCTAAGATCTAAAATATCTCAACATTTTATGAAAATGTTGATGACAAACTTTAACAGTCAGTTACTTATATTATTTTAAAAATTGCTTCATTTCTGCAAGATCACCAATTTTATGATCCAGGCCTTTCTGCTTCAATGAGATACCTTTCATAGGATGCCAAAAAAGAGTGCTTTACAGGGTAGAGGTAGAATTTGAAGTATGAGAATTATTTATTACTAGACTTACTAACAATACTGCAGTAGTCATACTAGTAAAATCAAACTTTCTGACCAGTAGGCTGTAGTAGGCCACTTTCGCTAAACACGAGACAAATTTCGGTCAAAGTAAAATAATAATTATGATTTTAAATCTTCAGATTAATGCTAATCACCACCACTCTTAGATTATAAAAAATAACACTGGTATAATAATAACTTTTGAGACACCATTTATGTATAATGCCAAAATAAATTTAATTTACATCTATCCTGTTTTTGTTTTTGTTTTTTTAGGTCCACTATCATGGCAGGGTTAGGGTTAAAACTAATCAATTATATTCACTTATGTTTGTGCTCCAATTTTAAATCTTTGGAAAAAAAGTTTTAAATACCATGTACACTCCAAAAATAAAGTTAATACATCAAATCATATAATATTTAATAGTTCATACTAGAGGTTTACATTCATTTATCCAAATATACTATAATTTTTGCTAATATAACTTAATTATTCACTAAATAGTGTTTGTGTGTTCGCACAAGGTCTTTCCAACAGGTAAACTGGAAATCCACCACACACTGACATATAAGGGAGCTTAGCTGCTACAAGAACCCAATACAGGCCCCCAGGAAAAAGAATTTCCTGTCAATCTGAAGTTATTTTGATTACCCAAAATTCAGCCAGTTTATGATTATGACCCCTTACTCTATCAACTTACGGTAGGACAATTTCCATCAAGTTGTTCTGTATAAGTTGTTTCCCCACCATAATGATTGCCAACTGAATGCACAATTCAATGAGGCAGCCTCCCGGCTCACACTAAAAAAAAAACATTTTTTAAGATTTAATTTTAAATATCATTTTGAAATAAATGAAAACAAAAATAGCAGACCAATAAATAAGCAGGCAGCCTTGTTTCAGGTATCAAGGAGACAATGGTGAAATTAAAAAAACACCATAAGGGTAAATCCTTGGATTTAGCTTTGTACATAAAGAAAAGACTAAAAATACATACTGTTCAGCTTTAAATTTAGATCCTTGGTGAGTGATGATGCTTGTAGTTTATATAATTGTAGAAAATACTCACCTCCTCTTGCCTTGCTCCAAATATAGTATTGTATTTTCCCGGTCTTCCAACAAGCCTAGAAATTAGAATGCATTAATTGTAATAATTAGATACAGCACTTCAAAGACCAGCCATACTGTCTGCAGTAGTCAATTTACATATAAAGCTAAACTACAGATAGCAGCATTTCAGAATACAAACAGAAAATTCAACATAAACAATCTTGCAAAACTTACAATATGAACATTAAATATTCTAAATACTAACCTACTTCACCATATTGTGTTTTGTTTATTTATATATTCTATGGCAACAAAAAATCTTTGTTATTAACTGACCAGAAATTTAAAAAGTAAAGTGATAAAAACAATTTAACTCAATGACATTTATGATAAAAATTTGTTAAAATTGGATTTTATTAATGAAATCAGTATGGCTGCTTCCCAACCACAGTCTCCCCATCCATGTCATGTTGCCATCTTCTTTTACAGTTAAAAGCTTTTCTTTCTTTTATAACATTTGGTTTATAAAGATTTCCTTGGCCTTTCATCATTCACATTTATCTAGAAAAATACATCCAGTAAAAATAAAATATACAACAAAAATATTTTACTTGATGTAACTTTTCAGTTTCTAATTTAGCTCAAGACCATTTGTGGCTGCTAATTCCTGGGTATAACGTTCAATCAAATTAGACAGCAAATTTGTTTATTTTTCTCATTTCTGAAAAAAATTGTGCATCTTTCAAATTCTCAAAAGATCATAGTGCCAAAGCAAACTGGCAAATAGAATTGTTGATCAATAATAGTATCAATAAACTATCTTTTAGATTTTCTTTGTAATGATAACTTTTTACAGGTACATTTAAAAAAATTATACATTCCAAATGTTCAGGGTGTAAATAGTCTATCAACATTACTTCAATCTGGTTATTATGTACTGAAACACTGCTTACTTTCCCTTGAAAAATGCAATGTAAATGATGGACGAATAGTAGTTGACAAACTGCAGAAGGAAAAGTTTCAAGGTCAAGCTGTTGTCGTACTCTCTCTGAGTCCTTAAACACTCGAGATCGGTCAACCAGAAAGCTGCTTTTCTGTAAATCTGGGGAAAAACAATTGATGCTGCAGATTCACAAAGCACATGGATAAAACTATTCAAATAATCATTGTATTTTGCACTTTCCTAAACTGTCCATCAAAATGGAAAACATTTTCCAGAGTGTTTACAAGATTGTGCAAACATTCTAAAACTTCCGCTGGAGCCTATAGAACTCCGTGAGTATCTTACAAGAAAGAGTGGCAGAGTCACATGATGAAATTTCCATATATCACACTAAGAGATATGCACTTACATTACATCTAGATGCATAAAATAAAAGCTTCAATCAACTCTATCATTTTAGTGTCGCTAAAAGTACCATTAGTACTCGATCATGTAATGTTATCAGTGTAATGCACCAAGGCAGGTTTACAAAGATAATAACCTCTTCCAGAATAACAACCAATAGATTTATGACGTGATTAAAGAAAAGAGAAAAAAAAAAGTGTTAGGAATTTTATTACAGAAAATCGAAAATCTGTAACCATCAATGAAAATTATACAAAGAGGTTTAATAAAATAAAGGAAATTCAGGCTTTCCATGTGCAAGCAGTAAACACCATGCTGCCAAGTTACGTTGACATATGACTATTTGAATGCACCCTCTCCTCTTATTCATGGTTGTGCTGTAATTTGTTTTCTACAGGGAAAGGTGTTTGGCCAACTGAAGTCTACTGGGGAATGTTGGGGCAATATTGAGAGAACTATGGTGAAAATAAAAGTGACCAAACCCAGTAGTGGATGACCAACCAGGATGAAGGTGGACAAAGTTCTGTGATAACTGATGAGCAAGTATTGATGAAACTATTAATGTATTTGCTTGTACAGGCAGTATGCATGCCATTATCCATGAACATGTCTGTGTGCTGGGTCCCAAAGCAATTGACAGACATCCATCAGACTGACACAAGATGTTTTGTTGCAGCATGACATTGCAAGACCACATGGTGCTCAGGTGGCCATCAACACTTTGAACAGACTGCAATTTGAACCTCTACTGCATATTCCTTAAGTCCAGATCTTGTCCCATCCAATTTTTTTTACCTCTTTGGACCCCTGAAAGGTGCTCTCCAAGATTTGAGATTAACCAGTGATCACAAGGTCCAACAGGTAACCTAATTGTGGCTTACAAAGCAACTGAAAAACTTTACCAGGATGGTTTCAAGAAATATGAAAGATGCTGGACTATGGGTGTTGCAGAACAGGGAGACTACACAGAAAGTTGATGCAGTTCAATAAATGATACCTGATCACTTGTATTATTTATGAGCTGCCTTTAGCATCTGAAACACCCTGATACAAACTGACTATGCTTTTCAATCCTAAATTTCATCATCAAAAGTTAAACTAGTTTATTAGTTTAAAAAATAAAAGGCTAGATCTGGTCTAAAGCATCAGAGATCAACTCAAGATGCAACAAATACAATGCCAGATCTTTATACCACGACATCTCCTACTTGAATCAATGATACTCTTATTGTTGACAAGCCTTTGTGGGGGATATGAATGTATCAGTGCAAAGCCTATATATTCCCATGAAACTGTCTACATAACTTTATATTACAAAAAAGTTGGAAAGAGTACTTACAATGTTAAGTATGATGATAATGGCCAAGTTGATTAAGGCAGCGAGTAAAGTCGTCACCAAACTTGCATTCTTATAAATAATTTTTCGTTCTTGCAGATGGAGTGCAGCTAGAGTGGACACTCGGAATGCAATCACACCAATTACAGCCACAATAGCCAAGGTCACCTAGCATAGATCAACAAGGGAATGTTCAGTTTTAACAAATGCTCAATTAAAATGGTTCTGAGAGCCTGTCTATCACAAATGTCAAAACAAAACCAAGTGCATATTTAAAGATGTGCTTATTTATTCAGTGCCCTGCCATATTAATTTAGCTAACTAACCTCATACATGAATATATCTGACTAAAATTTACACATTTCAGATCTAATTATGCTAAATACTGGAATGTCTAAGTGGACCAATAACCGGTGTGCACTACCACCACGTCAAAACAGGTGAATCCTGCAATGTTTCTTTATTTACCCACAGACTTGCTATAAACCATTCAGTGTGTGGCCAGAGTCGACGACAAATTGCCAAAGATCTTGACATTACTTGTGGATCTATGGCCAATATGTGCCATTATTCTCCACATCCACAGTCACTGTCAAGATTCCCCTGCTGACACTGCCCATACATGAGAAATGAGCTAAAGAATGGCTCACCATCAGCTCCACCAACTCATCTACAGACAGTAGGAAGCACTGGCTGCTTGTACTCATTTTTTCAACCCCAACATCTTCAGCCCATGGTCAGATAGGAGTGCCATTGTATAGGCTATAATCAGGCGTTATGGAAAGGGAGAATTGGTTTGCCGAAGAATGTCTAAATTCTACCAGTCACATTGCCATTTTAATGGAACATTACCTACTATTGTACCAACAAAGTGTACTAAGAATCAATGCCCATATTCTTTAAGGGAATAGTGTGCTACATGCTATACCTCGTGTGGCCACAATCTAAAGAAGAATCAGGGTGAGGGCTGTGACAAGAATCAAATTTAGCACTTTTAGGTGCATGTGGTTCATCAGCTGAAAGCAGCCCATCCATGCCCTGCCAATGTGATGAAATTAAAGGTAGCTCATATGGAAAATGACCAGACTGTGATACAAAATCTCATTGATTTAGTGGAAAATGGGGTAGGGGTTCTCTGTACCGCAAAAGCTGGCCCGACCAAGGACCAACTAAGAATCCCACTGTGCTAGTGGTCTGTCACATTCTGCAAAAAGATACCAACGTGTAATAACAGGTAACCAAGTTATTATGGCAGGGCATACCTGGATACATAAAAAAAGACAAAATGTGTAAATTGGCCTGTAAGATGTAGAGCTAAATTATTATTAAAATATTCTAAAAGAATTTAAAACAATTTTTTTTAAAAAAAAAAACCAAGTTCAGAGACATTGTTATAATCATCATCGGCAGTGGTTTTCTTATATTTCAGATTATAAGAGAAAGTTTTCAATATTTATATTTATATAAATTACTGCTTCATTAAAACATGAACATTTTGCATGTTTAAAGTTTATCTAGCTTCAACAGTTTTACTATCATTAAATTATTATTTCCAAGTTTTTAAAATTAATTTTTCATAAATATTTCCATCAAAGTGTAAAGTAAATTAACGTTTACTATACTAAATTTAACTGTTTATATAAATGTAAACAGTATTAAGCAAAACCAGAAACCTTTGTAAAAATAATTTTAAATGTTATTTTCACTTTCAAATTCATCTTATAAGAAATGGCAACAAATGTATATTTTAACAGTAACCTACAGATATAAACTAATATATAAAATATACAGCAAATATTGTACAGATATGCTCATCATGTATAGCTTAACTTTCAGCCCAGGATCTTAGTTATCAGTGCCTTAAAGCCCTGACCAATGAAAGCCATTGGTAGATAGTTTTTTTTTAAAAGTTAAGAAAGAACTAAGCACGCATTAATTCATTTTGAAGTAGGTTAATTCCTTTCATGCAAAATCCTTTAATAAAACTTTAATTTCTAATTGGGGAAGCACTGGACAGAAATGCATAAATTAGGTATCTCTTCTATAAACACTTTTTTCAAGCAGATTACTCTTGCTGAGCCCAACTCCAACTGATTTCCTGAGCCTTTTCTAGTTCTGTGTACAAAGTACCACTTTTTCTAAAAGCATCACAACTTTATTCCTGTTTTTTTAGGTTACATGCAATAGTCTTCAATTTTTGATATTTTTTAACATCTTAAATGTCTTTCATTGGTTAACCTGTGAATGACAACACTTGAGAATGCATTCTTGACAAACCCTTTCTGTAAACAGTCACCAGAGAAACAAACAACATATTCATATTTAGTCCCCTCCCGCCACTGCAGGGGAAACCTCGTATAATAGGGACGGATTCCTGCCAATTTTTAAGTCAAACTATTAACTTACCATGAACAGCATGGATGAGTAGGAGAAAAAGAAAGCAGGAATCTGACGTCCCCAGAAAGACAAGTAAGGTTCCTTTAACTGAAAATAAATAAAGCAGATCAAACATCAATAACTTTACCTATTTGCATATTTATAAGGATTCTTTTAAAGAATCCAGGCAAGTATCTCATTTTGGAACCCACGTACATATACCTTTTTATTAGCAGGTGAAAGGTTAGCTCACTACTGAGTCAGTTAAAAGTTGGAATCAGATCTCTGTTCTCGCTCCACAATCCCATCTTCAAACTGTCTGGCACAACCGATCAGAAAGTTTATCTAATATAGCAATGGCCCTGATGTGGAAAAACACTAGAGCCAAAAATAACCGATAAAAAATCTTTTAAAACTATAAATATCAGCATGTAGCTTGATAAGTAAAATGAAGAACTGGTGCATATGGTTTTAAAAAGTAAATCAACCAATATGCAGGTCACTGAGAAAGGTTTCTGAGCCCTGCTTTTTATGCAGGTTATCAATGTAACAGAAGCAGGGTGATAAGAATGCTGCTAGACACAACAGCAGTAAGTCCCTATCAGAACTCTTCGGTTCAGCTGCAGAAGCAGACCAAAGTGCATGCATTCCAATTCTAAATAGCTTACCTTTGTAACAGCATGTATCTTGTATTTCTTACAGTCTGATAACTTGGCCAAGTACTCAGGTCGAGGTGGTTCCTAGGTTATAAAAATATATTTCATAGCAACACAAGGAAATTCAAACATTAACAACAGTTTTAAACAAGACCTAAAGACACTTGAAACTAAAGGAAATAATAGAGCTGGAATATTCACCAAATCTGATATTAATGGATGGATTTAGCATATTGTACCTTTCAAGTTTTTATACACTGTCCTGTTACTATCCCAAGGATGGCCCTGGTAAGGAATGTTAGCTTATGCAGAGATAACTTCCAATAACCTTGATCCTAGCACTAGTCAGCAAAACAACAGGTACCAGGCCATCACGAGGACAGTGACAGGAACAACAAAAACAGGGGTGGTGATAAAACCTCAAGAAGTAGATGTCAAATGCCTTAGTTGTGTCACCAACATTCTGTAAATATCTTAAGAGCTGTGTTCATAAACTTTCTGTGTGGGAAAATCAGCAATGCTACCAAAACAGTTTCTATTATCTAAGACAATCAACACTCAATACTTTGAATTGAAGCTGCTTCCACTGAACCAACTAACCTCCTCCTCTTCAAAGTGAAGCAGGTTCCACTTATACTGGATCACAGCCTCTTTCCTTTTCCAGAACTCTAAAAAGAGGGTACCTGCAAAACAGACCAACATTTAATGGGAGATGCTTAGTTCCATAACAAAGAAAATACTACAAGGGAAAAAATTTATTTTATCATTTTTCCAACATGGAGTTGAATCAATACTATATTATGCATCCTTCTGAAAGCTCTCCACTCTACCAATTTAACTAATTCAGATAAATAATAAGAACATTCTAATGCCAATTAGAGTTTCCTACTTTTGATCCTAATCCCCTAATAGAAAAATTTTCTTTTCATTTTCAAATAGTTTTTCAAATGAAAACTTACAAGATTTTTGCCATTTTTATTTCTTAGACCCCCTTTCCCTACATGCAGACAACCAGACCTGTTACTCACCCCAGAGAGACATAAAGATAGCAAAGAAGACTGTGGCACCATTGTCGACTATCAAACTAGCTTTAGCATGACTGCACGCCTGACTGAGATTCCAGTAAGGGCACCTGAGATCGCACAGAGGACACATGATGATGCTGTTCTTGGAATTGCAGATCTCCATACTAAAAAAGAAAAAAAAAGGGGTGTTAAAATGATGGAGTTTTGAGCTGACTGAGAAATTGTGTCTGTCTGTCTTCAGAAAATCATTCTATTGGTTGGGAGAAATCACAATTGTTGATCAAACGATCTGGGATATTTAAACCTGTGTGCGACCAGCTGGAACTGTAGTCACCTTATACTCAGGCATGTTTTACATAAATCAGCTATAATAATTTTGAAGTATGCCAGCTGGCAAACATGTTACTAGAGCAATATCCATTTTTTAGCTGCAGGAAAGAACTAGTGGGAAAATAAGAGGACACCGATAAAAAAAGTGACAAAATGTTAATGTTAGTGGATTTTTTTGTCAGAATCAGAAAAAAAGAAATTATGTAGCCAGCATCTGTTTAAATTTTGTTTGTTGATCAGTTTAGTTAAGCACAGAACTCATAAACACTAACGACATTTAGGCTGTCACATTTAACCCAAACTGACAAATGAGTCATCATACATGCATTTAAAACTTGAATTATACTAAAATATAAGCTATTTGTCCAAAACAACTACTTACACTATCGTTAAGGTAGACAGATCTCACCACTAATTTAAACTTACATACAGACAATATCAGTTTTAATTTTCTTTCTTATAAGAGGCCACCCTTTTTTTATTATTTATAATTTTTGGTTGTTTTCTATAAAATAACAAATACCATATTTTTTTAATGTATAAGTTGATATTTTCCCCACTGAAAGTCTGGATTTTGACTTAAATTCCAAATCAACTTATCTATGGATAGTCAACGAAATTGCTTTTTAATGCGTTCACTGAAGCATGTGAAATTATCCAATCAATAACAAGTGCAGGCTCACCAATTACGTTCGTTCCATCTGTCCTTTTTAATCATAAGTATACGTATAAATATCCCCAAAAATCCACTACTTCATCTCAAAATGCCTTCTGCAAAATCACGCAAGTGGCTTTTAGGCTGAAAGTTAAGTTTGCTACAGAAAATGGTGATAATGTGGCCATGCACAGGAAATACTTAGCAAAAAATGTGTAAGAGACTGGCATAAAGCGAATATGTTACGAACTACAAAGGGAACCAAGACAACAAATTGTGGTTGCAAAGCTAAGTGGACTAACATAGAGGATAGGTTGGAAGAATATGGGCTAACCCAATGTGCAGCATGTTGTGGACCCAGTACTGTATAGCTGAGACTAAAGACCAAACAACTGCAACTGATGATTGCTGTCTTTACTTTTCTCCCCCACTTTCTTTCGCTGGTGTACAGTATTCACAATGGCAGTTTCCCAGACATGTGTACCATATTATCCAATCAGAGAACAGCTGAGCGTATTGACCTCTGTGTTGACCTAGCTGTGAACCCCAAATGTCAAAGGACTTGAAACTAAGCTGAATATCAACTCATGCTATCAAAAATAGAATTAAGAGTTGAATTTCTGAATTTGAGTTTGCTGTAATATCTCAGAATCAAATAAAAGGTACCAAAGAGATAAAGCTGACACATTTGGCTTTTGAAAGTAAACACAGAGCAAATGGCACAAAATCACTTGATCATCAATGATGTCATGCAGTGACTAAAAATAAACACTAGTCTTTCAATACCAGAACTGATAATAATGTTTGCAGTTTATTTTAAATATCTCTTCATTTATTTGGAAGATTGTGCCACAAAGTAGTTTATTTGATTTGCAGAAACAGCTCATTAATATTTATAAGTCTGGAAGTACTGTAGACAGCAATGTGATGTGACAGTGTTATGAAGGATTTGACGTACTGTTCTGACTGGTTGAATGTTTGTCTAACTACCGTAGATGACTCAGCCTCCTCACCTTATACTCCAAATCAACTTATCTATGAATGAAGAAAAGAAAAATGAGAACATCAGTAAATCTAACTTATACGCCAAAAACTACGATAGTTTAGCTTAGCTGCTACAAGGAGACACAAAGCCCACTGTACTGTGGAGAGTCAAAGAAATGCCTTAAAATAGTTGCTGATAATCTTTTAAATGTTTTACAACTTAAAGATGCCAGCAGTATCTGAAATCCCCCTCTTTATCAGTTTTACAATTAACAATGATTCTTTCCTAGCATTGCCAGCTTTTGAAATGAGTTTAGAAACAGATCATGTACCCATCTGCAGGAACTCAGATTCGAACCATCCCAAATGAATGATGCACACAAACCTGGCCGGGCTGCTATCTGAAACCACAAGGCCATAAATGAAGACAGCTATGCCCACAAGTGAAGCCGGAACAAGCATCAATGTGTAAAATCCCAACCAGGTGAAGTAAATCCCTATTTTCTCTCCAAAATACTCCCTGTAAAAATAAAATCACAAATAGATAATAGGTATAATAAATTAAACCAAGAAAATATTGCATATAATGAATAAGAAAGTTAACAGATAGCATATGAACTTGTGAGAAGAGTTGATAGCTGACATGTTTTTGGGTTGATTTCAGATAGGGAAAACAACATTAAAAATAAAGCATCTACACTTGCTTTCAGAAAAATAGACGACAAAAACATTAACAGCAGATTATAATATCACAAAAACCCATGCAGCAGCCTCCAATGTTGCTAATATCTTACAGCAAGCTTGTTCATGCTAGTCCTGGGCCTGGCAGGTTGAAATCTGGGAACAAAGATGGTCAAGGATAGACAGACTTGCTGCTGCTGAAGAAACAGTTGGGGTATGAATACAAAAAAAGTCATGCTGAAAACAGCAATCCTTCAGAGCTAGGTTGTCTCTCAACCAAAGATGGCAGTCTCTCTTGCCACAAATAATGTGTCAGACCAAAAGAATCTGTTCAGAGAGTTGCCACCTTCAGGTTTGTACAGCCGTAGCCGCAGTTCGGCCAATCACTCAGGGTTCAGTGTTTACTTTTATATTAAACACGACACCTTACATCAAAGTAGCAGACATTTCAGATCCGCTTATTGTACAACTGCTAAAGTTCACTAAAATTAGTTCAGTTTGCTAACAATAAACAAGCAAACAAATTAACAAGAGAAAATTTTGGGTTGATATGAAAGCAAAAAGGTTCATTAAAATATACATATAGATTTAATAACAACATAACAGGAATTTTACAATTCAGTTTTTCAAACAAAAAAATGTATAATGGCTCTCGGGACATCGCAATGTGGGAGCATTTGTTTTACAGAAAGAAATTTCAAATGCCAGGCAAGCTTCTTTAACTGCATTAGAGTGGTTATCTAATAAAGCACAAGAGACCAGTGTTGGGGGTAGGGTTAACATCAGAGACAGCTGCTGAGTATCAGTACAAACAAAAATGTGTTCAGGACAAACAACTGGTGAAATTAGTTATCGAGAAGTTAGCAAAAAAACGAGAAGCAAATGAAACAAGCAGGTTTCTGAATCACCTGATGTTGTTCCAACGGTTGGTAGGTGAAAAGCTTGCGCCAGTGGGCCCAGTTATCGTACAGCAGCTTCCTTCTGTTCTGCGCCGACCCTTTCTTCCAGTGACCCTGAAATTGGTAGAGAGTTTAGAAAACCTGTTCCACAGCTAAACCAACATGCAAGAAATAAAAGACCAAAGAGAAAAATAGCCATTTAAAATGACACATCTAAAATGGCATTAAGTAGGAATAATGAAACTATAGAGTACCTATTGCAGCAAAACTATCATAGATCTGAGTTTATTTATTTACTCTTGGTGGCAAGAGTTAGCAGTTTTTACCAGCAATGCATTTCCAGATCTGACTCATGAGAAAGAACTTACTTCGTGTAGAGGAAAGGCTGCACAATAGTATCCATCACTTAACATTTTCTTAATACCTAAAATGAAAACATAATATGTAACAAATAAGTGAAAGTAACTATAAAAAAGAATAGCTAGATATCCAAGCTTCATCAAGGAGATTAAACTGTGAAAATAAGTTATATGATGATAGTATATAACCTTTATAATAAGAGGGGCTGTGTAACCCTTGTGATAAAGGGGTATACATACAAAAATTCCTTATAATATATGAACCTGTAGTTATTTGTTAATTTTCAGGCATCCCACTGACTTAGTCTTCTTTCTTCTCAAAGCACCGGTCCAAGGTATTCTTAGATAAGCTAATGGTATCAAACAGTCTCCTACATCTGTCACCCAGCCTAAAATGTTCCAAACTATGTTCTTAGATTTTGAATGCAACTGATGCTGTTATTTTTTAATCTTAAATCAACAGATTTTCTTTTAAAATTTTTAAACTTGCTCATCTCTAATTTACTTTATAGAACTTTATTCTAAAATGGACAGCAATGTGTTTTTCCTTTTGTTACTTGCATACTATTAGGAATTTACATCTATAATTTACAGACTAGTATTTTACTTACCAAATGAATATGCATGATTGGTATCTTTTTTAAATGCTAGTCTCCGTAAGATGTAGTCCACAATTTTGGATCTCAATGAATTACTGAAGAATAACTCTTTGTTTTCTGGTATATCAAACCTGGAAAAAAATTAGTAAGGTATACATACAATAATTACTGCAGTGAGAAAACAAGATAGGATGACACCAGATCAGAATGTTCAACAAATGTTCTGGTAGACAGGCAGTAGTTCCAAGGTAAGCTTCAATAACATTTCTATCCAAATGCCTACATTTTTTTTAGCACATCGTTTGACAGAGTCATATAAAAAAAACCACAAAAAATGTTAGACTATGATTTATCTATTTAAAAAATAAATACTCAATTATGGATGTTGAGCTGCCTTTTTAAAATTCCCTACTGGCTTAGAAGGCAACATTGAGTCTCTCCACAGGCTAATAATTTCTCATAGATGCCATTCTCTTCCTCCTTATCTTCATTAAGTAGCCAGAACCTAACTAACTTCAGCAGGGAAAGAACTCTCAGAATTCCTTGCATTAGTCTGTCTCAATGATGTCATGGTACTTATGTACTTACAGGTAGCTCTTGTCCTTAGTATATGCAGAGCAGAACTTCTTCTTTATTGGTGGAAACAGTTCTTGATCATAATCAAAAGGTTTCTGCAATTTCTTGAATAGTCTTTTAATGTTATCCCATAATTTCTGACATGCCGTCTCAGTATCAAAAACCTATGATAATAAACAAACAATTTTTAGATTATCCTTTAGTGCACAACTTTAGAAAACTAAACTGAAAATTTATGGAAATCAAATATTCACAACATCAGAAAAGTAAACCAACTTCTAGTTTTCAAAAAGTAATCATATGAAAAGCATACAACACTGCATTAACTTGGATGGGGGAAAAAATCCAGAATACAATATAAACAGAAAAGAAGCGGACTGTAGCTAATTGACCAAACGTTTCCACTTTACATTGTCTACAGAGTACAAATGGCCACGGGAATTCTGTAGAACAACAGGCACGAAGACAAGCTGCTCTGGCTCACCACCATACTTAAGGCCAGTTTTATAAAAAGACTTCGGCCAATGGGTTTACAGATTAACAAAATATTCTGAAGAAAACTCTTTCCTAAAAGCCAGCTTTCATCGTTTACCAGAAAGAAGATGCAGAAAATAGAAAGCCAAGTATTTTGTTGGTTAATATTTTTTTCAATGTTAACAGCTAATAAATTTATGCTAGTATGACACATACAACCTCTATTTTGTCAGTGAATGTTAAAACTTAAAACTCTTCCGTGATTAGAACACAAGTCAAACATTTCACTGTAGCCATCTTATGAGCCATGATGTAAGCAAAGCAACCAAAACATACTAGTTCTACCAGAGTTCCCACCTCACCAGCCAGGATATTAAAAGGGTTAATCTCTTAACGCAATAAAGCAGCATGTGGTATGCATAGTAATGCATAAAGTCTAACAGATAGACAAACCGCCTGCAGGAACCATGTCCGTCCAAAAACAGGCTGGTGCTGAGGCTGTGTACATGATGTTTAGGGTATGCACACAACTTACACAGGTAAAAACTTTAGAGATAAGATATAATAAATTTTATTTTGAAAGTCAGACAGTTTGCATTCTAGTTTGAAAAATAAATAGGAAAACTAAAAACCAAACAGAATTCAAGAGAAGAACCTCACACCAGCGGCAAACAGGTTTCACGTGAAGGAAAAACCAAAGAGATAACCACTAGGAAAATTCTGTTTCAGCTCAGAATTTTGGCAGGAGCCATTTCTTTTGTTTCCCCAACCACAGTTATTTTCTCTTCTACAACTCAGCATCCATGTTAGTGCATAGGTGAGCCTCAAATAAGCGTGCGCGGGGCTACTCAGACTTTTTACATGCATCAAGCAGTCTTGATTTTTTTCTTCTTTTAAAGGGATACAAGCAAACATTTTTAATCTGCCTTTCATAGTTTCACAATTAAATAAGGAATACAATTTTTAGAGATATGTTAACCCACCTTGCCAAAACTATTCTAAATACCAACTTAATGGTTTCTAACTATCTAAAATTATTTAACAAAAGAACACTATCAACAGCCATTGTGACATGATCATGCACACAAAAATACCATGCTGACTGAAAATATTAATCAGAGTCAGTAAACAAAACTATCAATTGGCTGGGAGAAGAAAAAGTAATATAATTATGCCATTTATATCAAATATGTAAGTGACAATTTTTTTCTCAATACATTTACATAGTTGTTTTTCACACCCATAAAATTACATTATCATATGATAGGTTCAGTATTTGCAGCTGTTGGCAACAAACATGACCTCATTACACCTGTTCATGTATGTATACCTGGCTACATTTCAACCCTAAGCACTAACAAATGAGATATGACTGTGGGATAACGCAGACAGGTATAATCCTCATCATGCATCAAGGAATATTTCAGATATTACTGCAAGTAAATAATTTAAAATTAAATATCTTTTTTATAAGAACAACTGGGCAGTTTAAAAAACTTTTAAAAAATGTTACTTTTTTAAAAATGTAACTTCTAATGAAGATTCCATTTAAAGGAATAATCTACAAGTAAACTAAAGCATTTAACTAGTTTATCTGTACACTTTCTTGTGCACCATTCTGTATGTTATTGTTTGCTCCGATTCCAAATTTGAGCCTAAGTTCCAAAAGTAAACATCAAATACAATCACTGTTAAACAAGAGTTTCTGCAGATATTAGCCTAAAGTAACCATCTTCGAAAAAAGAGCTCAAAGTAACCCCACTACACAACATGGCCTGCACTCATTCTTTTCGGTATAAACAATCAAAAATGTCTACAAGTCTAATGCATAAAGTGCCAGAAAATATGAAGTACAGGGATGAATCAACATTACAAATTAGAAACATCTTTCCTTTACCTATCTACAGCACTCCCATTAGATGAACCGAGCCACCAGACTTTTGGCAATGCTACCAGTGATCAATATTGTCGGTCAAGGTTGCTGTTGTTCGAGGGAGTCAGAAGAAATGCAATATCTTCTTCTCTATAAAGAAATAATCCAAGTTGCTTTTTAGAATTAGTGGCTTGGATAGATTTTTGTCTAGTAGCTTTGTATATTTCCAATAATGTAATGCATAGATTTCTGTGTCACTGATGGAAAAAACTGGATTTTACCAATCGTTTCACATTTCAAAAAGTTAGGTATTAATTCCCACAACTTGAAGAAGCACAAAGAATTTTTTGAAGGGTGCTAAAAAGAGTACATCTAAATACACATTCAAATCCCTGGAAAACTTGAACATTCCCAAAAGTGAGTTTATCAGTGAATGACATATCCAGGAGCTGAAATATTCCATTTTTACCTGAGGCTGGCCTAATCTGATGCCAGTTAGTCCAAACACTGCATGGCTATTGGTCGGTCTTTTGCTCTCAGTGGCGTATTGAATAACTTGTCCAGTCAGGGTAGGTAACCAATGTACCAAAGAACACACTGAACAGGATGATGTTCAAGACTTGCAGTGACTGCCATAAAAATCCCTTTCAGCTGTTTATCATCAGCAGCTGTACAGACTCCCTTTTTACCTTAATCTTTGAAATAACAATCCTGTGCTATGCTGCCACTGACTCTCCTGACAATGTCCTACACCTCCTTTGCATGTCCTTTCCTTACCATTATGTAGTCAAACTGCTATAATCTTCCTCCACTCTGTATGTTGTTAATGTGGTTCTTTCACTTTACAAACATAGTATTTACTGCTTTTGGTTGATATGAAATCCAGTTTTCATAATTGTAATGGATGTGTTGATGCAGGATGTGAGAGAAGAGGTCCCTTGGATGATGCTTTATGCAGATGATATCACTGTGTGTGGTAGAAACAAAGATAACACAAACAAGGGCTAAAATTGTGGAGAAAGACCTTAAGACAGAAGAATGAAAATAAACAGATCCAAAATGCAACACATGGTGTGTGAGTTCAAAACAAAAGTACAGAGGAACAACATCAGGAAAATTAGACAGTGTCAACATAGAAAGTGTAGCAAACTTCAATACAGTTGTCCCCCGGCATCCGCAAAGAGTGAAAAACCACGGATATTGGACGTGGTCCATAAAAATGCCTATAAATGCCTATAAATGTCAAAATATAACGTAAAATATAATAAAAAAATATAAGTAGATATATAATAATAATTTAATAAAAAATACAACACTCAGAGAAACACTCGAGATAGCTACACGCGGTAAACTGGGATGATGCAGGGCTGCTGGGCTGCATCTGCCTGAGACAGCGCCTAGTGGGCAGCAGCCAATCAGCAGCGAGGAGAAATGGATAATGCTCTGGGATTGGCTACTTTCAAACCTCCAGCCAATAGCGTTTATTTTATATTGATATTTTGCCAAATTTACGTTAGTATTTATATTACAAAATTAGTAAATTATATTGTTATTAATAATTTAGTGTTAAAAAGCGTGAAAAAATATATATTGCCACGAAAAAAGCCATAAGAAAATCGCAGAAGATATTTGTGATTCTGCGAATATGCGGGGGTTTCCACGAACAAGTATTAGTTAGGTTCTAAGGAAAATTCCGCGAATAACCGGGGCCGCGAATGCCGAACTGCGATTACGCGGGGGTCGACTGTATTTGGGATCAATGATTCAGGAAAATAAAGGCATGGAAGTAGAATTTAAAAATCAATTAAGTTAGCATAGGCAAATTGGAGAAAATCTAATTGAAGGATGCCAAACAGACTGAAAGAAATGATAAACAAGATGATAATGAGACCAGCACAGAAACATGGCCAACATCAACAAAGGAAGGAAAGAGATTTGACAAAAACAAAATGAGGTGATTTTACTGGATGCAAGGAGTGACAAGAAAGGACAAGATCAGGAACCATTATATAAGAAGGACTATTAAGGTAAAGTATTGAAAAAGATGATGGAGAAGCAGCTAAAGTGGTCTGAACATGTTTAGAGGACAGATGAAGAGCATCCAATGAGAAAAATGATGATGATGGAGATACCAGGGAGGAGGAAAGGCAGACCAAAAGCAAGGTGGAAAGACAGTGGCAAGAGACATGCCAATGGGTGGGACTGGAGGACGACGCAGGATAAGTGTGTGGTTGGTATGAGTGATGGACCACTGTGGCAACCCCAAATAGGAAGAAGTTTGTGGGGGAAAAATACACCTGCATAGACTTGGCTATGTTGGACCACTTGCTTCACAAACTGGCACTCGTCTTCAAAAATGAGCCACAATTTCACCAAACCATAGAAGATTATTTGGAACAATAACGTACGTAGGCATTTGGTAGAGAACTAAACAAATTTTGCACACACTGATGTCTAATTTTGCCAATTATATAGTGATTCTTCAGTATCTTCTGACTAGTATTTGATCAAGAGATTCTCAACTATAATCACATATCCTACAGAAAAGTAGAGGTTCATACCATATATTTAAAATCACTACAGTTAAAAAGACATTCCATAGGTTACCAGTGAGAATTTGATAGATCTCAAGCAATGTTCCTTCTAATATTTTCCACCCGTGTGCCGAATGAATTTTGTTTTTTGTTATGTGCACAAATATCAAAGCAATGTGCACAATGGGTGTCACCAGTAGAAACAAAGAAAAAGCTATATATATATATATATATATTTTTTTTAAATTATCATAAGTATGCAAGGAGGAGAAAGAACACTAAAACAGGGGATTAGCAAGGTTTGCTGCTTAAGATGTTTATTTAACATGAAATCAGATTTTTAAAAATTAGCACGTATCTATCCCTTTGAAGCATAAAACAAAATTATATATTTTCTTGACATATGAAACAAAATATTTTATTATTATTATTGATGCATGAAATGAGAGATTATATCTTTTGTTTTAACACATTAAAAAAGAAAATTAATTTTCTTATTTAGGGGACCACTAATCACTGTCACTAGGATGAGAGCCCAAACCAGTAGTTGGTAGGCTCAATGAGGAAGATGCTTTCCGTGGTCAAGAACTTTTACCTCTTCTGTCTTTTCCACTCTTCCAGTGTTTATATATTGTGTCCGGGCTTCCTTCTCCACCACTTAAAATGTGAGATTTGATCCTCATCAGTATATCCAGGTAATTTTCTTTTGTTCTGTTTTGTGATCTAGTTTTGATATTATTCACGACAAGGTTGCACATGTTCACCAGTTAGTGAAACTACACTGTATTGTTCTGCATTTTGTAGACTGAAAGTCACCTTTTCCTAGAAACTTGCCATCATCTTTGCTTCATGTTTCTCTGGAATTATGTATCTTTACTTATTGTACATTGTACTGGTTCACAATGAACTCTTCCATGTTGTTTTGGCTAGATGACTTCAATCAACTAAGATCAACAATTTTTCTGTATTGCCAACTATCCTGACAAATTCATAACTGATTTGCTAAGATAAAAGTAAAGCAAAGTCAAAAGCTGCCCATTCATTCAGTTCTTTTTCTGGAAACCTATTCAGATGATCACACAGTAGGGATAAGCAATTTAGAATGGATTCACCAATGAATTGTTCATCTCCTATGCTTGATGTTATTACATTGTGACTGTTTCTCCGAGATACTGTCCTCTCAGCTTGGGGGTCCTGACCCTTTCTAACTGTACATCTTCAACTGTTGCTAACAATCAGCTCTTCTGAAAGCACTGATCAGTTCTGTTAATTCATACAAAATATCATTTAATGCAGTTATAATGATAGGCAATCAAGCATCGACCAGGTCATTATTTTCTGAGATTTCATGTTCAAAGTATGTCTCGTAATTGCACATCAAAGCATTTACAGCAAAATGTCTGTATAGCCACATAATTTCATTCAGAGGTTTAAACAACGATGATTTTCTGTGACATTTTCCATTTCTTCAAATCGTCTTCTTTAGACTGAGGACCTGCAGAAAACTGTATAAATGGTCTTTCTTCTAAAGTGCCTCTATCTTCTTCATCATCAGTACTTTGTTTCAGGCCTGACTAATTCCAAATCTTCTTAATGGGCCACCAAGTCTTGTTCCTAGCATGACAGAAGCACCATCTGAAGTAAACATCATTTTCAAGCCCAGATTATTCAGAGTAAAGAAACCTTTAATAACAGCCATAATAGCTTGCACATTGCAACCAGATAAGCTAACAATTCCACCATACGCTGTCTTAGGCATTGCAGATGCTGCATCTCCAAACTTAAGCTAATTTATAAGCATCTGGTTAACAGAAATACTTGTCTTTTCATCAGTATTAAGTGTATGCTAGGAAGGCAGGTGAATCTCCTGCACTGCTGACTGACATCAAAAACTCAAAAGCACAGTTTTTGCTATGCCAGCTTACCAGAACACGCAGATACTTTGCCATGTGATCATGTATATTTTGCACAATGTTCTTGGAGTTGTTCATTTGTACTGCAAGCAGAACGCGTCTATGAGAACTTTTAGTTCATCTGACTATGAGCATTGTATTCCCATTATTTCCAGTCTCTTCAGTCTGTCATTAGTGGTTTCTAACAGAATACTCTGCAAGTTAAATCCCAGTGGGTGAGGATTTATAGTTCTCAGAACATGTACAGCAGATTCATGACCTTTGCTTGATAAAAGCATCTTCACGTAGTCCAATTTCCATCCATCTTCCCATTTACTGCCAGTAAAGAAGCTGAATATTCTAGCTTCAGCACAAATTTTGCAGATCGAGCCCCTGGAATATTTCCCTCACTTGCACATGAATCTTGCCTCTAGAATGCTGAGCTTCTGTTTCTACTATTTCATCCAGCTACGCTCTCCATTGAATGTGAGACAATATTTCTTTTCAGAATTTGCCCCTTTGTTGGTTGATGCTGTTTGCCTTTGTCTAAACATGGCTGCTAAAAGGATACACTTATCTTGTTAAATAGAATCTCCACAAAAAATAATTAAAATCAGTAATAGTTTTTTTTTAAAATTCCACATTAAATTCTGGCCTTTTTCTCAATTACTGCATGCAAGAATTTACCAATAGGGATGATTTTTAGCCACCCTACAATTTCCCCTTTTTTTTTCATCAAAAAAATACTGTAATTTGAAAAAATTAAATAAAAATCAATTGAAAAATACAATCAAGAGGACACACACACACACCACACACAGAGAGACAGACAGACAGACAGAGACACCCCTTATAATATACTATATATATACAACTATGCATGACAAAACACAAAAGAATTGCTTTCTATTATCCATCTATATATTTTCATTTATTTTATGCATTCAAGAGTAAAGACCATTTTTGTAAGTTGCTATATGTTCAAGTGAAGGAAGCAACTCAACAGATTATAATACTACCTATTTGATAAGGTTATTATATATATGCACATAATTTCCCCTTATTTTTCAAATTAAATGCAATTTAAATAACTAGCACCTTACAACACTCATATAACCTTCATGGTCCCTCTTAAACCAACAAAATCTCGCTTTTCCCAGCTGAAATACATATGAACTTAATCGAATTCAAATCTACCAACCAATTAGCTCACCAGTTGACACTCTATACCATACTAGACCCCGTTTTAACTGAATAAATGCTACTCTTGAGTAGCTGTCAGTTAAAAATGGTTGGCTAAAGTTAGTATCCTGCATAAATTGCTGTGAAAATGCACAGACAGTTACTCGGCTGCAAACCTAAATAAATTAGTACTGCTTCTCATAACACAGCACATAATGATACAGCTGATCAGTTTTACCAGCAAAACACACATTTGGTATAGGCGTAAGTGCTGTTAATCTTACTGATAAATAGGTGAAAATTAAGAGAGTAGCAACTGCATTCCACATTGACAATAGCTCTATGGTCACGTGTCCTCCTGTGAGTTGGTTTCCCAGGCTGGAGAGAGATATTCAGCACCAATCAAATAAACATGCAAAAACATTCTAATTTTTATCTTGTTTTTTCCTGTCATGATGAAGCCCTACTAGCGTTCTGACTAAACGAATCAAGATCAAAGCAGTTCACCCTCGATGAGGATGTACACGGCACTTGATGGACCTGGACACAATAAATAAAAGGAGCGCCTCCAAAAAGATGAAATAACTTTTTGAACTGTTATTGTTCCTATGCAGCAGAATAAATACACATGTGCAAAACCTGTGATGGTGTTCAAATTATTATGAGATTTTCCTGTGTGTGTGTGAATATACAGTGTGATCAGAAACCAACTATGCAGTGGAGTATATTTGTAACCATTTTTGACTCCTCTCCTTGTGCTTTGCTGTTTTGTACTGTAGTTCCCAAAATGACCAACAGGTGTTGGCGCAGTAAATTTGCAAAAGTGGCACGTGATTTTTGTGTGATCGTAATTTTTGCGTAATGGTTCTTTCAAATGCTAAACAAATCTTTCTCATCAAGAAAGTGTATGCAAATAACAGTAAATACACCACAAGAGTTCAAAATGAGTTCTTACAAGAATTTTCTGATGCAAAGCTTCCAAACAGAAATGCTGTGAGGACAATGATTAGCAAATTTGAAGATACTGGTTCGGTTGAGAATTGTCAATGATCAGGTGGGCCAGAAGTGTTGGACAAGGGGTCAAAAATCTCAGACAATGCCTCAGAGCCCTTCAAGATCTCTGCATCAACTTTCTCAACAAGTGAATATTTCATATGGGGGCATGCGTAATGCTTCAAGACAGTTAAATTTTTACCCATTTAAAGTGAACGTCCACTACATAATTGCTTTCTAAATACAAATAAATCAAACAAGAATGTATGCAACTCAAGCTGCAGATCAGGATTCACCAGTAAAACTAGAATTCTTTCTAGTCTTTTTTATATATATAGTTCAGCTCCACAAAATATATTATCTGAACATTTTTTTAACTTCTTGTAAGAAACAAGACAAAGTAAAGTAAAACAAAGCAAGCATATTTCTCTATTTTACTATATTTTGTAAAATCTGATGAGAAATAGCTCAAGATTAAATCAAGCAAGACAGTAAAATACAGCCACAGGTATTATCAGGAGCTAGGAGACTGATTACCATAGTAACACATTACCTGGGGCAGGGATTAATTTACCTGGCTGCCACCACTACCTAAGCATATTAGCTCTCCGCTAAGTCAGTGATCAGACAGTACACGTTGCAAGTCATGTCATTCGCTGTAGCAATTGGAGTGCAGGCTTTCTTAGTAATTTGGCAACATGCAAAAGGAAGCAACCAGACATCTATACTTTGAAGCACACAACATATACCAGTCTTGAGCAAATATTTAGCGAAGATACCCGAATGTCTTCACCATCAGCTGCCTTGGCCTGGCAAAACACCTGAACAATGGGACAAGATAGAATTTTGGAATCCATCATCAATGTTGATGATCAGATAAAAGGCAATACAGCTGAAAGGATTATTTCACATTAATGTTAAAGCTGAGACAATGGTAGTTATGAGATGGTGCAGCTTTTATCTGCTCAATCATATGAGATCTCAGATTCCCCCAAAAATATTTAGAGACAAGAGACAACAAAATTTCATAAGACAGGCATCCTGATAAAATTAAACAGTAAAAGCTGAATTAGAAAGTATAACTAACTGAGAGCACTGGCCTTTTTGTGTTCAGCCATAAGTGACAGAGAAATAAAGAAAACACATCTAAGTCACTTCTTTTTGAAAATAGCTTGGACAACATTCACTTTTATTTGATATATCAATCAAAATAGTTAAGAATAACAATTTCTAAATTAAACATTTTTGGAAGGGGGTCAAAAGAGGATAAATCAAACATGTTTTAGTATTTACAAGAAAATTCTATATTCCGCTGATTTAAAATATTCAATTTGTAGATAAAAAAATAAAATTAGATTCAAATTATTTAAAGTTGGATGATCAACATAGTCAAGAAAAAGAATTCTAATTAAATTTTTTTTTCAGTAGATGAACAAACCAGTGTAAATTACCTGTTCTTGGTACTTTCCTTGGAAGTGCTTCAGGGACAACGACTGCAAAATAAAATTATTAATGAAGCAATGGTGAAAAAACAAGCTACTGTTTGCATTTTCTTAAGACCATTTTCTTATTATTCCTGTTTTAAAAGTTTTTTTAATTATCGATATATAAAAAAAGAAATCAGCTTTTTCTAAAGCTTTTTTTCTTAAATGTCTAATGGGCAATAATTTTATAAAGGAAATTCTAACAATCTGACAAATCCAAGCAATTAGTGTTCCAGCCAACCCCCCCGACACAAACTGTCCAGTTCACTCGTATCAAGCACGGGGCAGGGGGCTTAGTAGGGGTTTGGGTGCTTCCTTCATTCTCATAACTTTAAAATCTGTGGATTTCTGCCCTCATGTGGTAAATAACAACTGAAATAACTAAGTAAGCGACACAGTCACCAGGAGGTTTCCTGAGTGTGTGCGTCACTTGCTGATGTTGGTACCACACAGGTTCGAAGATGAAACTGTAGTCACATAACACTTGTGCTTAACAGGAAAGGTCCATCAGTTTAGCAGAAAAGGAAAGTGAAGTGTCTAAAAGAACCCATGCCTATAGGCTGATACAGAGCAAGAAAGGGAGTCCACAACAGGGCTTGGACCCAGTCCTGGCCATCCACCACCCAACTACTTATAAAGACAAACCACGCACGCTTTTTAGAATTGGTATTATAAGTCCTACTGGAATCATAACTTGTTTTACGAAAACAGAGCCATGGTGCAGATGAGTAGGATTTATGGTACTAAAATGGTAAATAAATAAGTCATTCATTCACATATTCAGTGATACAAAAATAACAACGGCTTTCTATATAAACAGAGACTTCATTAAAGGCTCTTAAAACACCACCAAAAATATAAACAATACTTAAAATTATGAACCCATTTAAAAACATTTGATTTGTGAGTTGCATGTGATTTCAAACAGGTGGTCAAAATCAAATCTTGATATGGGGATTCCAGTACTGCTTATAATTAATTAAACATCTCTTAGAAGTAATGGATTAGTCTAGTCTACAAGGCTTGATTTGCTTTAACGACTCTAGAGAGCTGGCCTTCTTATGGTTTCTAAGTTAAAAGCTTACACGGTCTAAAATATGGACGCATCTTTGTGGTTTTTAAACAAGTTGACATTGTCAGTGTCAGCAACTAATGGCTGTAATCTACGGTCACTAAAGAAAGGTGTTCAGCCGACAGTTAAGCTAACTCATGCAGCTTCTTTGATGATGTAGCAAAAGCGCGGAATAAATCAATAATACCAAGCTTACCTCTGTCATAGGCATCCTAATTTTGAGAGTCTCTGCATAGCAGGAGAGTACTTCCAGCGGAGCATGGATTTTGGCAAAATGGATCTCAGGATCACTCTGAAACCACAAAAAAATTGTAGTTAGAAGAAATTCCTGTTGTGTTTTGGTGATTTTACCAAAATCTTTCTTTAACTTCTGCAGTACTGATTTCTGATTGTAATTTAAGCAGATTATATACAGAAACAATTTTTAAGCTATGCCTTTGTTAACCACCATTTGCATTTTTTTTCTTTTTGTTTCTTCTTAAATTTGTTTCTCCTGTTTGGAGTCTAAAATATATTTATCAAATTTCTTTTTGCCTTGCAAAGAAAAGACTTATGTATTATGGTAATAACTGATTGTACATATTTTATAACAGTTGTTTAAATTTTAGGACTTCATTATTTTTCATTTACCCTGAAATTCGTGGCAAGGGTGTTTCTTCTAAGTACAATCATCTCCCTAAACACACGCGCAGAGAGCGCATTCTCATTAAGACTATGCCAGACATTTTACTTTAGAAGGAATAATAAGTTATTCAGCAATTCAGAAAATTTAATGTCAATTCCATAGAATTCCAAAAGACTTCAGAGTCAGAAGGTTTCATGAGGAAAAAGCATTTTAAAATGTATTCACTGTCACACCAAACGATGATCTACCCTCATTATTCTATCACTCACCTGAACTAACGAACCCCTTTTGTTTTCTCTTTACACCTTTTGAGATTCTATATGCCTCAATCAGATTCTCGCATAAGTTTCAATAGGAAAGATCAAACAATTCACAGGTTTTCCATGACTATTAACAGCCCTAACAACAAGCTGAGAACCAAGCCTGGACCACACGTTCCAGATGAAAGTCTAGCCAAAGTTTTTCTGGTGCCTTCATTCCAATAGCAAACCACCTGATTAAACTGATACAATCAGAGCAGGAAAGCATTACTACTGAAAATCCCCCAAGAACTTCCTATCTGCACTACCTCTTACCTCATCATATTCTAAGTGCAAACCTTCATTTTTCAGATTTTCGTGAAATGCTCTTCTGGCATTCTGAGCCTCGTTTGTCTTCTTTACTTTTGTGTCCCAAGCTAGGATGTAATCAATTCTTCGAACACCATCATTAAAAAAAAGCTTACGTCCCTAGAAAAAAATTAAAACATTAATGTCATGTTGTTCGTACTGCAGGAAACATAGGCTAAAACTGTCTTCCCATAACTTACAGACCAGTTTCCAAAACTGTCTAATTGGCCTCAAAGTCCATGCACAAATAAATAGTCATTATCATACCAGCCACACACATCTACAATTCCAGTCCCTCAATCTGCCTGGCAATATCTGATTAATTCCCAGTTACAAATCTACAGTGAGTGCCGATAATTTTTAATTTTTCACAAGACTCCGCTGTAGCATTTAGAATCTGCAAACAATTTAAATTTTTTTTTAAAAAAATGGTAGTTTCAAGATACTGTTCTCCAGTTTTCTAGGCCCCTACTTCATAAATTAGAACCAGAGAACCCTGACATTAAAGATATGAGAAAGCATGTACATGAACAAAACGTTTCCATTTTTATTACGAGAAATCAGGAATGAACAAGCAATCTAATCTTGCTTTTCAAAGCAAATTAAATGTAACAGCAAACCCTCAAAACCTTTTAGATTTTCATTCCGATTAAGAAGAAATGTGTAATTTTTTCATATTTTTCTGTGTAAAGGGTTTTTCTACTAAAAACTTTTTGATGGAGCACATTTGCTAGTGATGGAGTTTAACCTCATTTGTACCATGTAGCTGCTTTTCAATCTTTTTTGTTTTTGATACTGGTATAAACCAGGAGTAGATTAGCATCCAATCTGTCCTGGTTCCAAAACTCTGTCACAGAATCATTAGACAGTACTTTGTCGTTTTGTCTCCCCTGCATGAATGACGACAGTTCTTAAATGTAAATATCGACTTCCTATTATTTCTGTGGCGTGGGGCACTTCCCATTGATCATAATCATTACTATGCTACGCAATACTCTGGATGAACGTAAATAAATGATATATCCTTTCAATAGGTTTACCTGTGATGACCTGTCGAAATCGTCATCTGTGTCTGTGGTGTCTTCCATCCCATTTGCTGTGGTGGCGTCTTGAAAGGGAGAAGAGAAATTGTGATTAGTGGTTCTGCTAGCAGTGGGAATGTTTATTAGCTGTTCACAGCTGACGGTTTTCCTCTGCTTCCAGGTGAGATCTGACATGTATGGTCCGTGTACCAGTCCAAAACCTCAAGGTATGGTGAGACCTACCTATAACAACATCCAGGCCTTCACTTCAGCTCTTTAACAGGTGAGAAAGACAACAATTCAAAACTGAAATGGGGATGTAGGTCACTCAATGTCTACAATTACAAAGCTTTAGCAAACTGGGTTTTTTTATTGTTGTTTTTTTTTTAACCTGGTGCAGTCGAACCAGTTCCTGCAGGCCCAAAAGTCCAGCCTGCTTAAAGTTACTTCTGCATGCGCATTCCACAACCCAGCGGTCCATAGCAGGGTTAAACTCTGTGAAAACTTTGAGTTAAAATATATACTTTCTATAAACAAACTAACCAAACAAGTTTTTTTTTTTGTTGTTGTTTACTTTTTATAGATCGTACTTTTAATGAATTGGAGCCAGTGAACCAGCCAACGGAATAAATAACCCTTCATGTAGTGTTTTAACCTGGATAACTGGCATTTCTTTCTTTGATATGTGAAAGTTAGCCAACACCTCCAGACATTGGTGGTAAATTATTCAACACAAAAATGCAATAGACATTTTTACTTATGGAAATAAATAAAAAATTATATGCAAAAGAATCTCATTTTCATAAAAGAATAAGCAACTTTCAAAGAGAGAGAGAGAGAGAGATGACATCATCACAGAGAGCGAGAGAGATATGACGTCATTACAGAGATGACGTCATTACAGAGAGAGAAAGACGACATCATTACAGGGAGAGATGACATCATTACAGAAAGATGACGTCATTACAGAGAGAGAGATAACGTCATTGCAGAGAGAGAGAGAGGACGTCATTACAGAGATGACATCATTACAGAGAGAGAAAGACGACATCATTACAGGGAGAGAGAGATGACGCATTACAGAGAGATGACATCATTACAGAGAGAGAGATGACATCATTACAGAGAGAGAAAGATGACGTCATTACAGAGAGATGACGTCATTACAGAGAGAGAGAGAGATGACATCATTACAGAGAGAGAGATGACATCATTACAGAGAGAGAGAGATGACATCATTACAGAGAGAGAGAGAGGACGTCATTACAGAGAGAGAAAGATGACATCATTACAGGGAGAGATGACATCATTACAGAGAGAGAGAGATGACATCATTACAGAGAGCGAGAGAGAGGACGTCATTACAGAGAGATATATGACGTCAATACAGAGATGACGTCATTACAGAGAGAGAAAGATGACATCATTACAGGGAGAGAGAGAGGTATGACGTCATTACAGGGAGAGAGAGAGAGGACGTCATTAGAGAGAGAGAAAGATGACATCATTACACAGAGAGAGAGAGGACGTCATTACAGAGAGAGAAAGATGACATCATTACAGGGAGAGATGACATCATTACAGAGAGAGATGACATCATTACAGAGAGCGAGAGAGAGGACGTCATTACAGAGAGAGATATATGACGTCAATACAGAGATGACGTCATTACAGAGAGAGAAAGATGACATCATTACAGGGAGAGAGAGAGGTATGACGTCATTACAGGGAGAGAGAGAGAGGTATGACGTCATTACAGAGAGAGAGAGAGGACGTCATTAGAGAGAGAGAAAGATGACATCATTACAGAGAGAGAGAGAGGACGTCATTACAGAGAGAGAAAGATGACATCATTACAGGGAGAGATGACATCATTACAGAGAGCGAGAGAGAGGACGTCATTACAGAGAGATGACATCATTACAGAGAAAAAGATGACATCATTACAGAGAGAGAGATGACGTCATTACAGAGAGAGAGAGATGACATCATTACAGATGGAGAGATGATGTCATTACAGAGAGAGAGAGAGAGAGAGGACGTCATTACAGGGAGAGAAAGATGACATCATTACAGGGAGAGATGACATCATTACAGAAAGATGACATCATTACAGAGAGAGAAAGATGACATCATTACAGAGAGAGAGAGAGAGAGAGAGGACGTCATTACAGAGAGAGAAATATGACATCATTACAGAAAGATGACGTCATTACAGAGAGAGAGATAACGTCATTGCAGAGAGAGAGAGAGGATGTCATTACAGAGATGACATCATTACAGAGAGAGAAAGACGACATCATTACAGGGAGAGAGAGAGAGATGACGTCATTACAGAGAGATGACATCATTACAGAGAGAGAGATGACATCATTACAGAGAGATGACATCATTACAGATGGAGAGATGACGTCATTACAGAGAGAGAGAGAGAGGACGTCATTACAGAGAGAGAAAGATGACATCATTACAGGGAGAGATGACATCATTACAGAGAGAGAGAGAGAGGACGTCATTACAGAGAGAGAAAGATGACATCATTACAGAAAGATGACATCATTACAGAGAGAGAAAGATGACGTCATTACAGAGAGAGAGAGACTGAAAATGTATACTCAATTTTAATGGGAGTATCAATTTTGAAACTCTCAAGGACTTACTTTCTCCTTCAGAAATGTGGAGGGGGACAGGATAGGAAGTGAATAATAGTTTCCAACATGAGTAATATTTTAATAGAAGTCCCTGATTTTCTCCCTACATAACAGAATTAATGCGTATGAACTATATCCACTCATTTCTGTATACAGATATAGCGATTTTTCTACAAACTAATGGTGCCTAATAACCATGAAGCAAGGAGTTTTCAGTGTATGTATTTCAGCTTGGTAAACGACTACTGGAAACTAACTGCTCCTAGTATAGAGGAAGGTTTTATGGCTGACCATCCACTCTGGATGTCTGAAGTTTATCTTTAATGATAATATTTTGTTTAAGTCAAATTACTTTTCTTCATCTAATAACAGAGAAATTCTCTGTTTAACAAAGCAGAGAAATCTCAGTAAAAAAATATAAAGAGTTAGTTTTTCTTTCACCGTGAGCAGCATCAGTTTGGAGGAGAGAACGTACCAAAACTGGGCAACATCATGGAGAAGCATCTTATTATTCATCTCGTGCTTGTTGTAAATAAAATTTACTAAACAGTTTTTAAAGAATACATTAGTAATTGATCAATTAGATACCAGTGCAGATCCATTCTGCAAGACAGGTAGAGATTCTAACCTTTACCTGAGCAACTTAAAATTTGCAATAATTTGTTGATCTACAGATTTATTGGTGTTAGAGTTAATTTTTTATTAAAAAAGATACTAACTTTTGGAAATTAAGTTCTTTTTATTATTTTTTTTTTGGACTGGCCATGATATAATTTAACAAACTGTTCTTAGATCAAGCATGTGCATGCATACAGAGGAGGAAAAATGAAAGAAAATTGCTTCCTAAGGAAAAGATTCTTTACCTTTAGCATCTGAGTTTGACAAAATATGCAATGTCAAATCTTCATCTTTAGCATCGGCCATTCTAGTTTAATGTCAGGAGTCAGTCCACATCCCTGTGCAGCAAACAATTTCACAATTCTTTCCAAGCCAATGAATCTACCAAACTCTCTCAGCTGTAGAATTTAGTTTTTGCACATTTCCCTGCATATAAATTGTTTTGTGGCCTTTTAAAATACAAGAGGAACTGATTACCACAGGAAAAAAGAGAAATTACTTAGCAAAACCCTTAGTATTTATTTTTTCCATCTCGCAGTCTTGTTTAAAATGCCTTAATAAACTTGATGGCATTTTGTTCTAACAATGCAGTCCACAATAATAGTATTTCCTAAATATTTAAACCTGGTGTGTTACCCAATCTACCAACAGTAAGTACAATACTACATCTGCCAAATATGCAAATCATTCTCAAAGTTTTTACAAACAGATACAACTTAAGCAGGTTAAATACATTTATAGCTGGTACAAAACAAGACCCAGAAAATACTAAAATTATTTTCTGCTAGAACTTCTGTCTACAAGACATGCACCAAGAAAAACTTTGCTAAAAAAATACAGATATTTTCCTCACATTAGCAAAGACAAAAGCTTACCAGCTTTACCAATTTCTCCTGTTAATTACTTAAACACCTCAACTATTATTCAAAGATATCAGAAAATAAGCATAAAGGTACATCAATGCATCAGTTGAAAGTTCTTACAATAAAAGAAGATACCCTCATCTACTTTATCTCAGTTCCACCTTTGTATTTGTCATTCAGAGCCATAGCCAGCTGTACAACTTCAGCTGGTAAATGTAGCCAATCATTTGTACTGGCTTACACACAGACAAGGGGCCCTGATATATTGACCTAGAGTGACAGGTCGACAACATGTGTGTGAGAGTGATAGCCCTGTAGAGAGAGATGTGCTGCTCAAGGTACATCCAACATTTCTAGAACAACGTCCCTAAATTTTAAGATAGCAACAACTTTTGCAATCTAAATTATCACCACATTTGGTTGTCATAACCTAAAGTTATTTAAACATTACAATGTCAGACAAAATGTGACAAGTAGCTGGCAGTCCCTTGGTTGCACTAGATGCGTTATTGGTGGTTAGACATGGAATTCCCATCATAAAAATGATACAGATATCTGTATTTTTTAATTTCAGAGATTTACCAGGATTATTAGTGGCATTTGTTGTCTTCATCATAAAAGATGACTAAAAACGCTTTGTCTGGTTTAGCCAAAAGATATCTTCTTGGTGATTTATATAAAGATTTTTACCGGTAAAAAATAATGTAGATTCAGACCAGTTTTCAACACTGGTTGCATATTAAATATTACCAAAGATCACATACATATTTGAGCAGTTAAAACACCACTACCTGAGTCACTACTCAAGATCAAGTGTCCAATGTCAACACCTGCACACAGCCTGGCATTTACTCCTGCCTCTTTATAGCTCAACGGTGGTGGGCTGTCCATCTTGTTGGACTGAATGAACACAGAATGCCAATGCATGTGTTCCACTGTGAAGTAGCTGCAGGCAAGTAATAGAGGCAGCCAGGAATTCACAGATATATTGTGCATAATGACCCCTCTTCATCAAACACAATGGACATGCTAATACATATTAAATAAGAAATATTAGGTATATGCATGCAGTTAGAAATTTTATAACAATCATCTTTAGCAATTGTTTTATATCGGACTAAAAAGCTTTACCAGGTAGGGTAGCTAAAGAAGGAAGTGTAAATATTTCTAAAAACAGATCTGATTTATACTTCTTACCAAAAGCTGTTAAGTTTCAACTCCCTGCTGCACTGATGACCCATCTGTTATTCCTGATCTCTACTGTCAAATTAAGTATACTTGATTACTTGCTGTAACCAAATCAAATTATAACACTGGCCAACATTTCCCCACTTTTTTCTGCCGACTAAGATCTGACACTTGTTTTTAACTAATTTTGGGGCACTGATTCCAAAAATAAAATCATTTTTTACCCATCTCGTCAAATTTTTGTTCTACGGGACCTTAAAATGGTTAACTTTTTACTTGGTCAACAAGGAGGATACACGAGATATCCATGTTTCTTGTGCCTGTGGGATAGTAGAGCTAAGGACAAGCGTTGGACTGAGAAGAACTGGCCGGTGAGAACATGCTTAAACGTCGGAGAACCAAATATCAAAAACCAATCACTAGTAGATCGGGTAAAAATCACCTTTCCTCCTCTCCACATCAAACCGGGTCTAATGAAGCAGTATGTTAAAGCTCTGGGCATAGAAGGTGACTGTGTTTAAGTACATATGCACAACATTTCCTAGCCTCAGTTTATGAAAAATAAAAGCAAAAGCTGGTGTGTTTGACGGGCCACAAATCAGAAAACTGATGGAGATCAACATTTCACAAGCTCCATGAATGGTATGGAGAAAAGAGCATGGAATTCGTTCGTGGCTGCTGTGAGAAATTTCCTGGAAACAAAAAAAGCTGAAAATTAAAAAGATGTTATTCAAACATTGCTTAAGAATTTTCGTCGTCTGGGTTGCAACATGAGCGTAAAAGGTTCATTTCCTCAACAGTCATCTTGATAAATTTTTCCCTGAAAAATCTAGGTGACGTAAGTGATGAGCGAGGAGAAAGGTTCCATCAAGATGTACAAGCTATGGAGGAGCGATACCAAGGAAGATGGGATACTCACATGATGGCCGACTACTGTTGGAGTATTAAAAGAGACTGTCTGGAAATGGAGCACTCCAGAAAAGCCTACAAACGAAAATTTAATCCATGAAAGAAGAATGTGTCATTTAAAGTGATGAGCAAGGAGAAAGGTTCCATCAAGATGTACAAGCTATGGAGGAGCGATACCAAGGAAGATGGGATACTCACATGATGGCCGACTACTGTTGGAGTATTAAAAGAGACTGTCTGGAAATGGAGCACTCCAGAAAAGCCTACAAACGAAAATTTAATCCAGAAGAATGTGTCATTTACTGACATCAGTTAATGTAAATAAACCCGTGTCTCTCATTGTTTTGTTTGTACAAAATTGTGTTGACCAGTGTAATACAAGTTGCTCTTAGCTGCTCACAGATAATTTTATTAATTAGAATGCATTTTAATTAGGCCTCTGATTTTTTTTTATTATACGTGCTAACAATCAACTGTTCAAATTTTTAAAAATCAATATTGCTGAGCTTGAAACTAAAATATACTTTAATTGCTAGAGATTATAATGTTTGCACATGTTTAGGTGGTTTGTACATGGCAATTACTGCCAACCATATCTGCAGAATTACCAACAGAATATTCCATACATCACAAATATTAAATTCACTAGTGCATACATTTAAACAGAAAGTATTATAAAAAGTTTATGGTGAAATTTCAATCACACAAAACATTGGCTTGATCAGCTTTACTTGTTTTTGTCATCTGAGTATTAATTCCTCCAACTAATTGAAAAGGTGAAGAATTCTGTTCCCCACTTAAGTCATTCTACAGCCAGAACATTAAATGAACCTCAGTTCTATGTAGGATTGAAGTGGAAAATTTGTTATTTAAGGATTCTATCCACTTTTGTCATACCAGAGTATGATGTGGCATAACTGCACAGTATGTTTCTCTTGTAAGAATTTCACTGATTTTTCTTATAATTTTCTCGCCTGACAACCATTAAAACAACTCTGTACTTTCGAATTTCTTCATCCATGCTTAATTAAATACATACCACAACCCTCACTCAATTTGAATCTTCTTTTCTTTTCAGTTGAGCCATCTTGTTTGAGTAAAAAATTTTCAAATGATTCTCATTCAACTATAACACGCTATGTCATTTTTAAATTGTGTCATCTCGCTGTTCCCTTGCCAAATCAAGTTGTATTTTCTTATTTCCATACATCACATAAGAATGAGCTTGTAAGCAGCTATCTGATCGATCAAGCTAATCTTTCAAATGTCTTGATAGTTCTGCTGAATATGACAATTTGTGCTATAGTAATGAGATTGTGGTCAGCTATTAAGTGGTAAGGAAGCAGTTTGCTTTGGACTTTCTAATAATTGCCCATTCATCTTCCTTTTCCTCCTATGTCCTTTGTAGTTGTGGAACTTGCTTGTAACTGCTTTCCTAGCAATTTTCTTGCTTGCTTCAGCCTCAGAAACTCCCATGACAAGATATTTAAAATTAGCTTTGTTACATGCAATAATACTCAAAATCCATTTTGCATGTAAAAATTATCTTGAAATGAGAGTTCATATTAATAACCATTCATACTGGTCTCCACACACACAATGGTAAAGATACTTTCTGATTCAGTAATTTTACATTTCAGTTGCTATGGTGTTAAAAATAAGTAAACCAGTCATCCAGCAAAAGGAGGAAGATATTCTAATTAAAAGTCTGTGTGATCCCAATATAGAATATTTCACTGATGAGTTCACAATTATGGCCACCTACATGTAACAAAAACTAGTCTATTTAAAAATGCTTTCTAATTCTAAGCATTCTAAATTATGCAAAATGACTTAAAATATTGTATTTACTCATTCTGTCTATTATACATATGAGGTGACAGTGATTTAGGAAATAATTAAGGGTTCTGTGGATGAGGATGGTAATAATATCTACCTCATTCTGTCTATTATACATGAGGTGACAGTGATTTAGGAAATAATTAAGGGTTCAGTGGATGAGGATGGTAATAATATCTACCTCATTCTGTCTATTATACATATGAGGTGACAGTGATTTAGAAAATAATTAAGGGTTCTGTGGATGAGGATGGTAATAACATCTACCTCATTCTGTCTATTATACATATGAGGTGACAGTGATTTAGAAAATAATTAAGGGTTCTGTGGATGAGGATGGTAATAACATCTACCTCATTCTGTCTATTATACATATGAGGTGACAGTGATTTAGAAAATAATTAAGGGTTCAGTGGATGAGGATGGTAATAATATCTACCTCATTCTGTCTATTATACATATGAGGTGACAGTGATTTAGAAAATAATTAAGGGTTCAGTGGATGAGGATGGTAATAACATCTACCTCATTCTGTCTATTATACATATGAGGTGACAGTGATTTAGAAAATAATTAAGGGTTCAGTGGATGAGGATGGTAATAATATCTACCTCATTCTGTCTATTATACATATGAGGTGACAGTGATTTAGAAAATAATTAAGGGTTCAGTGGATGAGGATGGTAATAATATCTACCTCATTCTGTCTATTATACATATGAGGTGACAGTGATATTAGGAAATAATTAAGGGTTCAGTGGATGAGGATGGTAATAATATCTACGGTTAAAAACACAAGGGATACATCTATAATTAGGTAAAACTTGATATTAAATTCTGAATTAAAGTAATAAATTACCAGAAGCATTCTTTAATATATAAATAATAATAATATAATAATAATAATAATAATAATAATAATAATAATAATAATTCAAGCCAGTTTTAAAATCCCAGATAAATATTTCTTTTCCATTAAAAGACATGTATAAACCCTGAAGGCTTCCTGCCTCATCAGAATAATTAAAGCGTGCAGGTGGCCCGGGAATAATCAGTCATCTGCTCGCCGGCGGCGATGTTACAGCTTTAAGAGGCAGCAGCAGCCAGACGGCCCAGAATGCAGGGCGCTGACATACAAAAATGGCATTAAAAATCAATAAAAAATTAAACAGAGCAATAAGCCTCTGTTACTGGGGTGTTCATAAAAAATAATAATGTAAACGTTTTTATATTATTGATCAAGTTACGAAATATCATTCATATGGAATCGATCTACGGGGGGAGGGCGGCCGACCGACCGACCGACTAGTGCCGCCACCGGGCGGTACTATGTTGTTGTTGTTGTTGTCACCAGTAATGGCGCTATACAAACTCCGTTAATCTTTCAAAACAGTGAAGTTCGAGCAACATGGTGGATGAGGGCCGCCCTTACTGCGCTGTTACTATGGCAAAGCTCCAGTGGAGTCGTATTCCGTGGCCTACTTCTTTCAGCCCGCCTCCTCACCGAAGCGCAAGGTTACACCGCCCCCCCCCCCGCCCCCTGGTGTCACCATATGCCCGGACTCGGCTCCGGCCTTTGAGTTAGAGGAGAACTTTCGCAAGGAGAGACGGGCCATTTATAGAAGGAGGTGGTAGAGGAAGGAGGAGGGACGAAAGCCCTAACCCGATGTCTTTTCGTTCCCCCATAACAGGGAAACCGACCATACACCCCATAATAGGGGGGGGGGTATCATCCTCGGCGTCTGACAGCGGGAACGTGCGGCCCTCGGACAGGTGCCCGCCCACCGAACACTCGCCGCCAACCCACAGAACAGAACCCCGCATACCTTACACGAATCCTGGTCCGGCGACCTCCATCCACACCAGGCCTCGCGGTACGACTCCGATATTCCTGGCGCCCGACTTCGGCAGAAGTCGGTGACCTTCGTGGATTTCCGTTTGGCTAGAATAAGAAAATGGGTATTTTATTGCAGTATTTTCCGTTTTTTTTTTTCTGCTGCGCGGTTGGCAGAATGGAAGGTAAAGCGAAATGATGCGGAGCTTATCGCAAACAAGTGCGCGTTTGAGCCTTTAAGAGTTCGGAGTGGTATTTGATTAAAACTACCATCCTGTCATCCCCACGCGAGAGCAAGTGGGACAGCCGTAGAACTGATCCCGACCAACCTGTCGCCGAATGGAACTGGTCCTAGTAGCTATCGGTACCCGAAGAAATTCAAAGCATCATCACCCACCTTAAGCCCATCTTTGTCGGTAAATGTCAATTAAAGGTGGATTTTACCACTCAGCTTAACCTCGGGAGGACGCACAGCAGCTGTCGTTTGAGTAATTTCCAAATTTACAAAAAAAAAAATGTTTCTAGACACAGTGATGATGATGAAGAAGATGATGATGAATGATGATAATTATTATTATTGATTTGGTGCTATATTTCAGAAAAGACAAATGGCAAATTCAACAGCATTTAACCCTGTGAATCCACAACTTTACAGAATACACCAACAACCTTCTCCTTACTGGCGAATTAAAAAAAGAAATTGTCTCCCTTGAATTTTCGAAAAATCGTTTACAATAATTGTATTTCTGTATTCAAGAAAATAGAATTTCAAGTGAATTTAAATGTCAAAAGAGGCATCGATTTTTTTTTTCCCTTTATTGTCCCCATCTTCGCCTCCCGAACTCCCCAGTTTTCACCAGATGCTCGCTTCTGCGGTGAAGAAATAAATACGATTTAATTTTTTTTTTTTTTTTAAAACATAAATTGGTCTTCTCTCTTACTTTCCTGCAGAGAGATTGAATACTGGGGGCAGTACGACCCGGATTTTATCACAGATCCCAAAGTTAAGCAGAGGTATAAGAGCATCACCTTGAATTTTGATAAACATTTATCAGTTACGGATTTTTTTTTTTCCTTTTATTTTGTTGAGTTGTTTCCCTTTAGAACACGTGTCTTGTTTGTTTGATGCGTGTGTTAACTATCACGTGGAATTATTACCCAGTTAAGTGTCTGACACACAAATTGACTTCTCCAGAATGTTTACGGGAGATTTAGACAAATTTTGCAACATTTTTAAAAAAATGGCAAACTTTACAAATTCTAAAAAAAAAAAGGGAATCAATGGCATCATTAGCGTTCGGCTTTTTATATATTTCCACTCATGTTCCGACTGCTTATGTATTTCTGCTCCAGTCAAACAGATATAGGTAAAATAAATAATAATAATATAATAACAATAATAACAACCATTCTGCGAGCAGAAACGGATAGTGTTTTAATTTATTCTCCAAACCAACAAATCATTTGTCTGCTGTTCTTTACCAGGCTGCCTCCAGTCTAAAAACTTGCCTATCAGATGCAAAACTTTCTAAGCAGAATCCGCTGCCTTCACCACTTCGAAACTAATTTACCTGGCGCATTTCGAGAAAGGTGAAGCGAGAAAAACTTTATTTCTCTTCTTTTTTTTTTTTTTTCTTCAACAAACTTCCCAAACTTTTTATTTAATATACTTACTGGAACTAGAGAAAGTTAATTTAGTTCCCGCGTAGGCAATGAACATCGACTACCATCTAGGAGAACACGAGAGGCGTGGGTTACTCGCCCTTTAGGGCTACATTATTTTCTCCTCCCTCAATCTTTCACAATGCAATTCTTGAAATAAGTTCATCTTTAAATAAACCTATTTTCTAAAATAGCATCAGTGAACTGCTTCATGGGTTTACTTTAGAACTATCAACTAGGTAATTACGATAATTCGAATTACTAACACGTAAACTAGTTCTTTTTTTTTTTTGTTTTCTGCAAAATAACTTTTCCTCTATGAAATGAGCCACCATACATCGTTACTTGGTGAATTAATAATGCTTCAGTCACAAATAATACGGCACGCACCTGTACACTGGTATTTCAACTAAAAACAAAACTTTATTAGATATTCTTCCTTAAAACTACTTCAAAATCAATTTTTAGTTAAGAAATAGTCAAAAATCACGTGTTAATTACGAGGTCATTAAAATTAAGTTTTTTTTTTTAAAAAAAGAAATTATTATTGTTAAAAGACTGTAATATGTTTGTCTGTGTTTTAGATTAGTTTGGATACAGGGAGAAAAAAAACTTGATAGTACCCAGCGACAGAGGTACGTCTTTGATGAAGCCGTCCCGACAATTAGTTTATATGTGATCTCGCTAAACTTTGACCTTTGGGTTTTCCTTTACTAGGTCACTTATTAAAATACATTCAGTTTCTGACTTTTAAACAAATGCCATTTAGTGAGTGAGAGGATATCTATTTAAAGTTAACGCGCCCTGACACTGTAGCGTTAAAGTTTGTGCTAAACAAGTAGTCGAATTATTCGTGTTACTTATTTCAGCCAGTAAATGAGATCAATGCTGGTTAGACCCCTGTTCTCTTGTAACGAAAGACTGAACTAAAACCATTCTTTGGAAGTGTGAAATAAACAAAACGACAAAAAACACTCGGCTATGGACCTTTAAAATATTTATTCCAAGAAAACCTTTTTTAAAAGTAGCCTAGTGGCCCATGGCCGCCGCGAGCCTGGGTTCGAACCCCAGTGTATGACAGTTTTTTTTTTTTTTTTTTTTTCTCCTGCCGGCCGCGGGTCCGCATCTCCAAAAGTGGAAAGTTCTGGTGAGATTTTCGCTGTTCTGGGTGGTGGCGTAGAAGAATTACGGAGGCTCGCCGTGCACGTGCCCGTCCTCTCTTCACAATGGTGATCCACGAGACCCGGGCGCTGGTCGGGAAAGGGTTACATTTTCTAATAGTGCGCGTGCGGTGTAGAATCCCCACTGCTGTTAGTTAGTTCAGCAATGTTTTTTCGAGCAGCCCGCTGGGGTTTGTAAATAACGAGCTCGTTTATCGTCTGGGTCCCTGCAGCTGGAGAGAGAGAGAGAGAGAGACACCGGCCGGACGTAATAAGACCGCCATTTAATGATACCTAGGCTAAATCAACAGCAGCAAATGGTAAGTTGCCAATCAGTCGGCTTGATGCAATTTCCGGCGTCCCTGATAAATGCTTCCGTCTCAGTAAACCACTCGAAAGCTGGTTCACGTTTATTTTGTCAGAATCGTTGTTCGGGCTGCCTATTTATTACCGGCCGGCATCTCCGGCTCGTCACTCCGCAGCCGGCCGGGCACCCAATCAACTCGGCCTCATCACCGCTTTATATTACGGCGGCGGAATCCAGTAACTACTGTAGTTCGTCGAAATAATAATAATAATAATAATAATAATAATGCGTTATCAGGGGCATATTCTGCCCGCGAATTAGTCCGAAATCGTTTGAGAGAACTATGTTCTAATACAGAGAATCCGGCGGTGAAGGTTGGTATCTAGTGGCTGGGCTGGCTGGCTGCCGCGGAATGTTACAACACTAACAACGGGCAGTAAAAAAGCATAAAGACAAATGTATCCCATAATATATGTTTTTATTACTCTTAAAACTCGACTACTGTCTTAACCGGTTAACAGGGGGAGACTACTCCAGGTGCAACTTATATATTTATGACAATTTATGCAAAACGAAATCAAATCTATTCCTGGAAACAGAGACAGGCAAAGTTTAACAGCGCAACACGAGACTTAAAAAACATTGCGGCGACTATTGACCTTTCACCCCTATCACGAGCTGATTACCGGGCAAAATTAGTGCCGCTGGCAAATATCGTATAGCGATGGCTGAGTAGATGCGAGTTGCTCCAGTTCATGATTAAGCCTTTGCCTGGTGTAGAGAGAGCGATGACATCAGCGGAGATGCCGGCCTGAGAACCCAGGCTTATTTATCAATTAATAATAGTTTGGCGGCAGCAACGTGCTTTACCACGTGACTCGGGTAATAAAGTCGATCCCCTGCGTGCATTTTGTTTGTTATCGCATCAGAAAAACTCTATTAAAGCAATAAGTAGCCTAATTACCAGTAACTCACCTACTAGCTAACTGACGTCACCGGCAATTACCAGTTGGTAGTGTACCAGCTAACTGACGCCACCGGAAATTACCAGTTGGTAGTGTACTAGCTAACTGACGCCACCGGAAATTACCAGTTGGTAGTGTACTAGCTAACTGACGCCACCGTAAATTACCAGTTGGTAGTGTACTAGCTAACTGACGTCACCGGCAATTACCAGTAGGTAGTGTACTAGCTAACTGACGCCACCGGCAATTACCAGTAGGTAGTGTACTAGCTAACTGACGTCACCGGCAATTACCAGTAGGTAGTGTACTAGCTAACTGACGTCACACCGCAATTACCAGTAGGTAGTGTACTAGCTAACTGACGTCACCGGCAATTACCAGTAGGTAGTGTACTAGCTAACTGACGCCACCGGCAATTACCAGTAGGTAGTGTACTAGCTAACTGACGCCACCGGCAATTACCAGTAGGTAGTGTACTAGCTAACTGACGCCACCGGCAATTACCAGTAGGTAGTGTACTAGCTAACTGACGCCACCGGCAATTACCAGTAGGTAGTGTACTAGCTAACTGACGCCACCGTAAATTACCAGTTGGTAGTGTACTAGCTAACTGACGTCACCGGCAATTACCAGTAGGTAGTGTACTAGCTAACTGACGTCACCGGCAATTACCAGTTGGCAGTGTACTAGCTAACTGACGTCACCGGAAATTACCAGTTGGTAGTGTACTAGCTAACTGACGTCACCGGCAATTACCAGTAGGTAGTGTCCTAACTAACTGACGTCACCGGCAATTACCAGTAGGTAGTGTACTAGCTAACTGACGTCACCGGCAATTACCAGTAGGTAGTGTACTAGCTAACTGACGTCACCGGAAATTACCAGTTGGTAGTGTACTAGCTAACTGACGTCACCGGAAATTACCAGTTGGTAGTGTACTAGCTAACTGACGTCACCGGCAATTACCAGTAGGTAGTGTACTAGCTAACTTACGCCACCGGAAATTACCAGTTGGTAGTGTACTAGCTAACTGACGTCACCGGCAATTACCAGTTGGTAGTGTACTAGCTAACTGACGTCACCGGAAATTACCAGTTGGTAGTGTACTAGCTAACTGACGTCACAGGTGGAGTCGTCTTGTGCCATCAGTCATTGGCAAGGCCAGTCGCGTGCATTTTTAACATTCTAAGTGATTAAGTGACTACATAAATAGTTAGTTAGGTTTCTTTGACAATTCCAATCCTCAAGCCCCTTAATGCCCAGACAGGTTCTTGTCAGTCTCGCCTGAAAAACTGCCGACAAGAGAACATATTCGTATTTTACTTTTTTTCTCTATTTTTTTTAAAAAATCATTTTATCAGAATATGTTGAAATAGAATTTAAACAATATCTACATTAACCTAGGTTTCTTTGACACGTTGAACAGCGGTTAGTTTAGAGGCAGAAGAAAACAGTTTCGAGGAGATGGAATTTAACCTTTTAGAATGTCCCATTGTCAGGAGAAACTACAAAACCCGAAACCGAGAAGATTCAGCAGGCTCCGTTAATGTTGCCGAAAAGGATCTATCTTGTGTTGAACGGATGAGGAGGAAAGAAAAGTCGTTCTTCAGCACAGTGATGGTTAACCGCGTGCATTAGGAGGAAAATCAGTGCACTTGGCAACAAAAGCCAGGAGTGGACATCTTTCAAGAAGAATCAGCAGCAGCTCCGAAATGCGGCATCATAGTGTGATCTCCAACTCCGTGAATTGCTTCTGTCATCTGCTTAATCTCTCACGTTGATCAGACTGAAGGCGGATGCATTCTCAGAGTTTTTCTTTACCAGAAATATACACAGTGTGCGTGTAGAAATTCGCTTGTACGTGGGAAAGTATGGAGAGCCTGCTATTATAGAAGCACTGGATAATAATAAGAAAAACCATAATAAAATGTAGACAGAGCATCATTTCATAAATGTGTGTGTTTACTAGCTAAGAGTTTGTTGGAAATACTGGAGTACAGATAAGTAGCTACGGGGTTTTAAAAAAAGAGCTTATATGTCAAACTCTATTTCTAAGTCAGTGTCCTTCATTCTTTCTTGAAACATTTTGTCAAAATCTTCATTCTGGGCCACTGTAAACCAGTTTTTCCAGTCTCCTACTTGGCCTAAAAACAAAGAAAAAGAAAGAGATAACACGAAATGATATTAACGTCGACATCACCTTTTCATGCTAAAATTGGTTTTTCACCTTTAAAATCTGTTGTCTTTCCTTTCTGACAACGTTTTAGACGCTTATTAATTTATGTTTTAAAGGTCTTAATATGCATAATCTAGAGTACGCTTATAATTAGGTAGAACTTGTTTTGCTTCAAATTATTCCAAACGCATATTTCCTGGAATTCCAGACACTGAGAATTATTCTGTTTCAAAGGACAGAAGCGACATTTGCTTACCTTTTCTGTAAAACGACATGTTTTCCCGGAGAGCGATTTGTAACAGGTGATGCTTGTCCTTCTTCATTTTCTTTATGTTGCACTGATCGGCGATTTGCGCTGAAAGTTCCTCATCACACTCGACGTCCAGGAATTTCGCGATTTTTCGCACGATTGACGGTAGATTCTGCAACGACGAAATCCAAAGATCCATCCATCTGGTGTAGCTCAGAAAACAACAACAATCAAACAACACCTTAGCCGAAGTAGCTACAGCAACAAGACGATAGTGGTCACATTATGAGCTTGGAAATTAGCCATGGGAAGGAATTTGACTAAAGTTATTATAATTATATTTCAAATAGCAAATTCCTAGAGTTGTTTTTTTTATTTTCCTGGGTCACGCAAAACAGTACTGAATTTCCTGTGGACACCAATCGCACTTTTTTATTCTGCAAATATTAAGATTACAACACGCGCGAGGTTAGTTTACCTGTCTTACTTAAATATTAAGAATGATTGCATAGGAGTTTATCCTGACAGAGACGGAGGGTTGAGAGCTGAAGCGATGATACATGACAGGTGAATCGTGCCTCCGGATTCTAACTTCTATTATATACGTGTAGCATCGGCCATGTGCAAAACTAACCCTGCTTTTATACTTATCGAGGAGTTTCTGATGCCAGCTATTTATATAATATTTCACAATAAATAAACTGACTAATGTAGATAATAATAACTTTAATGCATTTCCATTTTTTCACTTGTTTTTTTTTTCAGACATGATCCACATTTCAAAGTATTTTAATTTACAGTTACTATGGTAATGTACCTCAAAACTTCAGAACAAACATGATGTTTACACGTAAACTCATTAAGCTTTTATCTCTCTCTCTCTCTCCCTCCCTCAATCTCTCGCTCTCTCTCCTCATCTCTCTCTTTCATCCTCTCTCCTCCTTTTCTCTCCTTCTCTCTCCCCGCTCTCCTCACTTCTCGCTCTACGAGCTCCTCTCCTCTCATACTAGCTCTCTCTCTCTCTCGCTCTCGCTCTCTCTCTCTCCCTCTCGCCCCTCTCTCTCAATCTCTCTCCTCGCTCGCTGCCGCCCTCTCTCTCGCCTCATCTCTCGATCTCTCCTCCTCCCCCTCCCCTCGCTTCCCTCCTCTCTCCCAATCTCTCTCTCTCCCCGCCCTCATCTCTCTCCTCTCCCTCTCTCCTCTCCCTCTCTCGCCCAATCTCTTATCTCTCTCTCCTCCTCCTCTCCGAATCTCTCTCTCCCCCTCCCTCCTCTCTCCCAATCTCTCTCTCCTCCTCCTCCTCAGCTCTCCCTCCTCCTCCTCTCCCTCCCTCATCTCTCTCTCATTTCTCCTCCTCTCTCTCTCATTTCTCTCTCTCTCTCTCCCTCTCTCTCCTCCTCCCCCTCCCTCTCCATTTCCCTCCGCTCTCTCCCAATTTCTCTCTCTCCTCCTCCTCCTCATCTCTCTCTCTCTCCTCCTCTTCTCTCCTCTCCTCCTCTCCTCCTCATCTCCCTCATCTCTCTCTCCCCCTCCCTCTCTCTCTCTAAGAATTAATGGAGGATTTCAATTGGATACGCATACGATCTTAGTCGATTATTTTCAAAACATATGTCGTATTCTCATGTTTAAGTGGTCTTCCTGGACGGTGTTAGTAACAAACCACAATTAACTTTTAAATCTGTCTACCACCTGCTCCACGACATTTACAGAAGATTAAACAGTCAACAGGCAGCTCGGGTTCGATATATGATTACGCCATAGTAAGAAATAGCTGCGAATAACACCAGTGTTTGAACATCGAAGTCAGCCCGTTATTGGCTTAATCCTGATGATGACGATAAGGATGTTTCTCCGAAAGGTGGTTTTTATTTGACAGTAAGTTAAATGGATTCATATCGACACATAGGGAAGAATACGATCTCGAGGTCACCTGATCAAAACCTGGTCACGTTACACCCCCCCCCCAAACTAATTAACAGTACCTACCCGCTTTGCTTCTTCATACGTGAGCCATAATACATTTTCTCGGTCTTTGGACCATTCCCACCATTGAAGATTATATTCGAACCAGTCTCCACCTGGAACTACACACACACAGATTAAAAATTTTAAACAATTAACTTTGAAAATATAAACTGTTGAAGATGAAATCTTAAAACTTCACAAAATTATCATACATTATTACTGTTGTTTGTCCTGGACATCACATCAACACGCACCCTGCCTTGTTGACTTACTAAGTTTTTCTTGTAATTTGTTTTTTAAAACGATGAAAATTAAGATTATTTAAAGAATAAACTCAGATTTTCCCAGCGCTGCCACATCGATAACAGTGGGCAGAAATAGAGATGAATGGTCCGCTATCAGTTTCTAGGCGAAAAATCCACAAAGGAATACACTTTGGTAATGGATAAGCCAGGGGGGGGCGGGGTTAGGCTTTTTTTCTGAATTACTGAGTAAGTTTCACTTATAAATATTTAAAATAAATGAATAAGTTGGTGCACGCTGAAGTAGAATGTATATTATTACTACACTTATCCTATGCAACCAATTACGAATCATGCGGACACAAATCGGTTCTCTTTGATAATTGTTGTTGATTTGTTTTATATCTTCAGGCGCCATAGCGTACTCATCACGTGATAATCTTCAGCCTCGTTTTCATACGGTCTCTCGAAGCATTTTCCTGCTGATCCACAATTTTGCTGTTGTTAAATAACTGACTCTGTTTGCTGGCGAGATATTTAGAAATGAATAATAAACAGACAGACCCCCGACGCCATACGTAACAGTTGATAATTAAAATGATTCAGAATTTCGCATACGTCATTATTTTGTAAATATTTCACAACTCGTGAGAATTTTCTCATTAATATTTATCCCGCTTTCTGAAAACTATACGAATGGCTTGTGAATCGGGTAGAAAAATATCGTTAAAGAAATAGCTTAATAAATTCTACAATGACCACTGCTAATTATGATTTGGTTTCAGTGCTATATTGCCTAAAATCCGGCACTGCCTGTCATCATCACTATTCGGAGAAAGGACAGCAGAGTGGTGGCTTCCCACAATCCACCGGAAGTCCATACTAGCACTCTCCATTTGAGGGGGGGAAGTTCACGCGGTGACGGGCTAGTGAAGAAGAAACCTTGCCACAGAAGTACTGTGGCAACCCAAGTCAGTCCCCTGAGAGAATCGAACTCTGACTCTCGACCTTAGCGAACTAACCACCAGACCACCGCGCAGCTCGAAAACATTACACAAAATAATATCATATCAGTGTTGCGGAGACTGCCATTCTTCTGAAGTGAATAAAAAGAACAAGCAGCGACGCCAGAACCCATATGAACACAATAAAGCCCCCTCCCATCTTGCACACAGAATTGTTTTTTTAACAAAAGATTTCCGGCATTAACCATAAATGTTTGAAAGAAATGGGTAGTTTACATTCACCGAAGTTCATTAATAATGTAGGGAAGTTAGTTAAAAAGATGAAGATGGGACCTCCTTGTTTACAGACGTCAAAAACAAAAGCCACTCTTATATTTTCAGGTTATGGCATCGACGAGTTTCTTCCCAACAAGAAAAGATTAAACAAACTGCTGCAATAACGGCGGATAGAACCATGTACAGCACCGTTGCTATAACGACCGCGCAAGATGTAGCCTCAGGCGGGGAATCTTCATTTAACACCAAAAAACTGTTCTCGTTTAAGATCGGTGAGCGAATGTTAAATTCAGCCGAAGACTTCTTTGCTCACTGGCAAAAGAAGAATGAAATTACCGGACAAAGAGGAGAAAATGCTTATAGATAACTGGGATGGAGCTGCGTGACGCGACTTTCCACGTGAACTCTGTTGTTACTGACGCAAAAAACTATACCTGTAAGTTAGGACTAGATAACCTCACTCGTGAAATCATTAAATTGTTTTGCTAGCAATCAAGAAGTGTATTGGAGAGAGATGGAGAGATGGAGAGAGAGAGATGGAGAGAGAGAGAGAGAGAGAGAGAGAGAGAGAGAGAGAGATGGAGAGAGAGATGGAGAGAGAGATGGGAGAGAGATGGAGAGAGATGGAGAGAGAGAGAGAGAGAGAGATGGAGAGAGAGAGAGAGAGAGAGAGAGAGAGATGGAGAGAGATGGAGAGAGATGGAGAGAGAGATGAGAGAGAGAGAGAGAGAGAGAGAGAGAGATGGAGAGGAGAGATGGAGAGAGATGGAGCTGCGTGACGCGACTTTCCACGTGAACTCTGTTGTTACTGACGCAAAAACTTATACCTGTAAGTTAGCACTAGATAACCTCACTCGTGAAATCATTAAGTTGTTTTGCTAGCAATCAAGAAGTGTATCAAGTTCTCTCCCTCCATCCATCCATCTCTGCATCCTTCTCTCTTCCACTCCTCCCCTTTCTCCATCTCTTCCTCTGTTTTCTTGCGCATGACTTTTTTTAATAATGACGTCATGACTGTCTAATATCTGGCAAAATTGGAAACTAGTAGTTAACCTTAAACTGTACAACGGGATTCTTTTTTAAAATTTTCTATGAACTACTACAGTTATTTATAAATTAAAAATATACAACAGATACCGTATTTTTAACTGAGAAAAATCCCCTAACTACATTTGAGTTTTGGCTGCAGTTCACAGGCTAAAAAAGCAAACTCAGAAAACAAGAACAACGATCTCTTTGTGCAGGCAGACATCTGGAGTAAAGAGAGCTGCTGTGTGTGGCCAGGCGAGGTGTACCGGCCTGCATCGCCGGTATCATCTGACATCAGGCCTGAATTATACTTTTACCAGCAAAAAGTTCTTCTAATTCTTCCACACGCTAGCAACATCCCATCACCACCACCCCCCACCACACACGCCTTCCCTATCCTATCCTACCCAGCGCCGACGAGCACCTGATTCTTAAAGTTTTATTTCAAGAGATTTAACAGTATTCGCCGCCTTTTTAATCTCTTTCCATCGTCTAAATAAATTCAACCACCTGGAAAGGACAGACAACCGAAGTATGCATTAGGGAGTACCATCTTATGGTAGACATCTTCCCCAGCCGCTCTATGGTTTTACTCTTGTTCTGTATATTGTATGTTTCTAATGGATGCCCAGTTATTTCTCTACAGGTCGGACGAAAGGGACCTCAGGACCCTATCGACTTTCTTGTACATTTTCTTGCGTTCCTGAACTAGCTAAACTCTTACTCATTAACAATACCTTGCATTTTAATAAGTTTGCCTCTAATTATCTGCCAAGTTTAAGGCTTCCACCCCAAACCAGTATTTTAATAACTCTAGTCACAGCTGGTTTGTTGGTCTTAGCACCTACTGACCTTTGCCCTCCCGGAACAGCTCGTAAAAGGCGGGGAAGAAACCTTGGTAATAGATTGCGTGCCATGGTGGTTCTAGCGCCACACACCTTGCCGCCCCGACAGCATGCTTGAGGCGTCACGTCGCCGACGTCGCTGTCAGGTTGACGAACAGACGATGTCCTTCGGGTTTCTGACGATGAAGATGATTCGGTTGCTGTTGAGTACGCGGTCCGGTAGCATTTCGGACCACATGTGACCGTTGAGGACTCGGGGAGAAGGCAGGGGCTCCAGCTGGTCCAGGTCGACGTTCTCCAGCATGCAGCTTTCTTTCTCCACCGGGATCCGCTCCGCTTTCCCTCGAAGTACCATGTTTGCCACTTCCCACAGCCAGTGGGTGCCTGAAAGGGGAAATATCTGTTGTGAGGACGGACTTCGCCGTGTGTACAGAGACATCGCGGCCATCTTAACGATCCTGGCGCAGGTGGTCACGTGTCTGCTAGCGGAAAGGACCGACAGCTTCCGAGGCCAGCGGCAGCCGTGTGGAAAGGAGCTAGTTGACCGCACTGCGGTTTGTACAACGAAAGTACAGCGGAAGAGCTAGCTTCCCGCTGGCCGGCCGGTGGTTAATACGATCAGAAGTTCGAACCGCCGTAAGCCATTATTGGAGGTTTTCCACAGAAATGTTTCATCTAAGATGTAAATAACTGAAACTTTAATTGAAATGGTTTGAAAAGCAAACAAGAAAGAAGAAGATCTTACCTGAAGACGGGTAGGCTATAATGAAGATGTCATCGGGCCTGGACAGCCAGTTCTTCACTCTGGGCAGTCTGTCGGCGAGGCCGGAAAAACAGGGCAAACAGTGCTTGCCCACGTAGGTGACAACGATGTGGTTCCCGTCCCGGTCGACGATTCTGGAGTTGGCCATCTCTCGCCAGGCAGCTACAAAGTAAAGGAGTCGCTGGGGTGAGCGGTGGCTGCGCCAGCCATGAGCCAGACGTTAAAAATGGTCCGTACGCGAGGCCGCCGACGTGACAGTGATTGGAGCTGTAAATGCCGCGGGCGACTAAACGACAGGTCGCGAAGTGTCTTTGGGAATAGTTTGCGTTAATGGCGAGCGCGGCTATAAATAACAGCCAACAGGGCTGGGATCCCATTTACCCCGCTCGCTCCGAGGGTTCGCAGCGCCCCAGTCACCGGAAACCCGGCTCGTGTTTGTAAAGTGGGTTCACAAGAGTTTTTCTGAGCTCTTTTGATGCCAAAGCTGATGGCAGCTCACTGCACCTTCCCTCGCTGTGAACCGGCCACTTAAACCATTTTACTAATTTGCATATTCAAAATAGGCGGCTACACGATTTATTTATCTAATAAAATAAATGCGTAAAAAAAAGGGTCTTATCGTTGAGGAGGATAATGTTTACCTGTCATAATCCAACTAATCTTTGAAAGCAGCAATTCTCCTAGAAAGATACAGATTAACGGTCTCGTATTAAAGCTGTTGTAAGGATGTGAAGTTACTGTTTTGCCTTTTCATAATTTGCACGAACTACGTTATAACGAGCAGACAGAACAAAGTTTGGCAAGTTTTACGTCCTTGGGGACCTTATTAACCCTCTCAGGGCCACAGTCAGCGATTTTAAGGACGCAGAAATATTTGTAAAGCTTGTTGGAGTTGCATACTCGAGAAAATTGGTCTGCATTTCCATTTATTAGAAGAAATATTTGGTGGGTGAACTTATGTTTTGATGCTAAATTTTGGAAGAAATAACCCAAAAGGATATTGCAACAAAAATTGATTATTGCATTAAACATTTTCGTAGAGTGACAATTAAACACGGTAACAAACCAAATGTTCGAGAACAATCTCTGTTTTAGGATATCTAGAGCAGCTCCAAATCATCGAAAATGGAAAAAAAAAATCAACACGAGAAAGGATTTTATAAAGTTATTTGCTCCCACAAATTTTTAAGTCTCAATTTTACAAAAGCCCTGAAGAACGGTGCTCTGATCGAGTTCTTAGTCCAATAAGAATCGTCAATGGAAGAATTTAAGAATTTCGCATAGAAAATGCCGGCCACATGGCTGAAGACATCCCCTTCTCCTATGGCAAAGAAGATGAAGACAGTCGACTAGCTGGTGAGGGGACGAGTAAATCTAAAACCATTGCGTGGGACAGATGTGTTTTGATTTACAGATTGAGCCAATCTATGGCGTTAATCTACGCTTAGAAATCGCCAGACTGGCAGTGACGTACGAGAAGCCGAGGGAAGGGCGTGCATCTGAATTCCTGGTTTTGTTGATGATCATTTAAGCCTTAGCATAGCTTGAGTGTGTGTGTAGTAGTATAGAGAGAGAAAGCTTGACCAGACAGGGGGCGCTGACTAACTACAGACGGGTCTTCCCTGCTCTCCTAGGGATTCCCTCCCTACTCACACATCCAAGGACTTCAAGATAGCGCTGATAGAAGGGGGAGGGTTAAGTTTCATTATGGAGAGGCGGACACTTTCAGCAGATACACGTTTCGTTTAATTAACTTTTTAAACGTAGTTCTGTTTATTTCAACATTTTGATGTGATTTTTTTAAAAAGAAAATGGACTTTAAAATAAACGGTGGAAAGCCATGAAATGTAGGTGTAGTTAATTCAGACAAAGCTGCTGATTGATGGGGCCCTGGTGAGGAAAAGGGTACACATCACCCTGCATTCACTCATTCTCCTGACAAAGGAAAAATAAAATGAAATAAGATTAAGGATTAAAATACCCGGATAATCTGGTTACTTTCGTGCATTTGCTGTTTGGCGCTATGTTATCTATTTTTTCACTTTTTAAAACACCCGTTTGGCTGGAGTTCTGGATCTAAATGAATATATTACTGCCCGTAATCTACCTGTCAAAGTGACAGGGAGTCTCACCTGTCTCCCCACCTCCGTCTCTCACTGTAACAAGTTCGCGTGCGATCACTGGGTACCAGAGGGAGTCTCACCTGTCTCCCCACCTCCGTCTCTCACTGTAACAAGTTCGCGTGCGATCACTGGGTACCAGAGGGAGTCTCACCTGTCTCCTCCAACTGTAACAAGTTCGCGTGCGATCACTGGGTACCAGAGGGAGTCTCACCTGTCTCCTCCAACTGTAACAAGTTCGCGTGCGATCACTGGGTACCAGACAGAATCTCACCTGTCTCCCCACCTCCGTCTCTCACTGTAACAAGTTCGCGTGCGATCACTGGGTGCCAGAGGGAGTCTCACCTGTCTCCCCACCCCCGTCTCTCACTGTAACAAGTTCGCTTTCGATCACTGGGTACCAGAGGGAATCTCACCTGTCTCCCCACCCCCGTCTCTCACTGTAACAAGTTCGCGTTCCGTCACTGGGTACCAGAGGGAGTCTCACCTGTCTCCCCACCCCCGTCTCTCACTGTAACAAGTTCGCGTTCGATCACTGGGTACCAGAGGGAATCTCACCTGTCTCCCCACCTCCGTCTCTCACTGTCACAAGTTCGCGTTCGATCATTGGGTACCAGAGGGAGTCTCACCTGTCTCCTCCAACTGTAACAAGTTCGCGTGCGATCATTGGGTACCAGAGGGTGTCTCACCTGTCTCCCCACCTCCGTCTCTCACTGTCACAAGTTCGCGTTCGATCACTGGGTGCCAGAGGGAATCTCACCTGTCTCCCCACCCCCTTCCCTACATATTATTTTGTCTTTTTAAAAATTTTTTTAGAAAAAAATATAAGTTTGCTTTTAGAATTTAGAGAACACAGACTGTTAGAAAGAGAAAGGACTACGACTTGCCTGTCGGAGAACCTGCGTCAGCGATCGACTTCTTCCCGTCTGCATCTGCAACGACCAAGGTCGATAACTCTTGCCGATGATTTTATTGTTGTTCTCTCTCTTATTCATCACATACTTTCTACTGAACAATACACACAAACACTTGATACAAATATTTAATAATAACAAAATATATTATTATTATTAGTAGTTGGCTCGAAAGTTTAGAAGTTGTTTTCTATTTTAAAATAAAGACTTTGTAAAAAAAATGGCTATACATATTTGTTTCTTTTTTACAAGTATTTACGCGTATTTTTATTTTTAAAAATAAGAGAAATAAGTTTCTTTCCAAGTCTTTCGGTTTTCATCTGCTTTTGCATTTCCATCCTGATAAGGAAAATAACGGCTATTTGCGAGGTTTTCCATTCCTGGGGCCAGTGAAACCGCTCGTCTTGACGAAGCTGTCACATATCGATCTGAAGAAGCAGCGAACACAATCGCTGAACGATCGGTTGTTTAATTAGACCCTAATCGAATATTCTACTCTGCATCTTCAGCAACAGCGGCTTCTCCGGGACTAGGGCGTTCTGGGCGGCTGCCGTAACCCCGGTGAAATCACACGAGTCGCCAGACAAGACAGGACTTCAAACATGGGAAATCTTCCCTTCTTTTATATTAGCAACGGCGGCATCAGCCGCTTACGAGCCTTGGCTGCGTAACGCAATTACCAGATAAAAGATAGCTAAAGAATTCTCTCTGTCCCTCTCCCTCTCCATCTCTCTATCGTTCTCTCTGTACCTCTCCTCTCCATCTCTCGCTCCATCGTTCTCCTGTCCCTCTCCCTCTCCATCTCTCTATCTTTCTCTCTGTCCCTCTCCCTCTCCATCTCTCTATCGTTTCTCTCTGTCCTCTCCCCCTCCCTCTCTCATCTCTCCATCGTTCTCTCTGTCCCTCTCCCTCTCCATCTCTCTTCTTTCTCTCTGTCTCTCTCCCTCTCTCCTCTCTCCGTCTCTCTATCTTTCTCTCTGTCCCTCTCCCTCTCTCCATCTCTCTATCGTTCTCTCTGTCCCTCTCCCTCCATCTCTCTATCTTTCTCTCTGTCTCTCTCCTCTCTCCCCCTCCATCTCTCTATCTTTCTTCTCTGTCCCTCTCCCTCTCCATCTCTCCATCGTTCTCTCTCTCCTCCCTCTCCCTCTCCATCTCTCTCTCTGTCCCTCTCCCTCTCCATCTCTCTATCTTTCTCTCTGTCTCCCTCTCCCTCTCTCCGTCTCTCTATCTTTCTCTCTGTCCCTCTCCCTCTCCATCTCTCTATCGTTCTCTCTGTCCCTCTCCCTCTCCATCTCTCTATCTTTCTCTCTGTCCCTCTCCCTCTCCATCTCTCCATCGTTCTCTCTGTCCCTCTCCCTCTCCATCTCTCCATCGTTCTCTCTGTCTCTCTCCCTCTCTCTCTCCGTCTCTCTATCGTTCTCTCTGTCCCTCTCCCTCTCCATCTCTCTATCTTTCTCTCTGTCCCTCTCCCTCTCCATCTCTCCATCGTTCTCTCTGTCTCTCTCCCCCTCTCTCTCATATTCGTGACACATACCAATTTCCTTAAACTGCTAAACTTAGCCGTATTCTCGCCTTCTGCTCGTTCTTGCGAAATCTAAAAAAGCGAGAAAAGAAAAAAAAATTTCTTCTCCGAGATTTGCTAGGGTTATGAACCCTTAAAACCCAATAGAATATAAAACGATGTTTTTGTCAAAACTATAGCAAGACTACAGAAACAGGCTTATGATAAATAAAAGGAGATATCAATTTCTCTAAAATGAATACTTTTATTTTCCTCTCCTGCACACATTTAAACACACACACATACACAAATACTCACATACACACACCAAAATAAGAAATTCTTTTTAAATTCTCAGGAAAATGCAGGAAGATGTCATAATAAAATGACAGTTTTAAAGGTCTAGCGAAAATAGAGAGAGATGACATTAAACTGTTTTCTGGGGTTCAAGAACAGATTAATTTATTACCCTGAACTCTGAACGGCAGAATAATATGAAAAATTAGTTACTGAAACACGAGTATGGATTTTAAACAATAAATATGAGTAAAACCAACTGCTAGTTGTGTTTTTTTTTAATAGTTAGTAAAATCTGCATAATAAAGAGTAACAGATTGTAGAGGGACGTAGAGGGGATTTACCAGAAATGGAGAAATTAGATTTACACGCATGAGGAGAGTTAGACTGACTGCCCAAGAGTATTTTACAGCGACAGGTGGCTTTCTATACGGAAGCAGGTTAGAAGCAGATTAAAGTACATTTAGTAAGAAAACTTTTGAAGCGTATAATCGTTTATGGCTGATAGCGATCCTAGCGAGAGGAAGATGAGGATGGTGAGGTTCACTTTGCTGCAGTAAATGCAGCAGTGAGCAGAGATAAGGCGAAAGATTAAGGAAAATGTCCGGATTGATTAATGCATAAAGAAAGATCAAAACCACGTGACAGGAAGTAATGAATAGAATTTCCAGTTTTAACAAATAAAATTAAATTAAAACTCACTTTTAGATGGGCTAGAATGCTGAGGTCCAGCTTGGCGTTCTGTTGTCGCCATAGTTTTCAAGATGGCGTCTTGTCTGGCTGCTGTAAGACGTGCGGCAGTAACCGCTCAGCGCCTACTCTCCTTTCAGAGAAACCAGAAAAGGCTCCGAAATCTCGTGAATACGGCCACCAGGGGGCGGTCTATTCACAGCCGTCTTTGATACGAAGGTCGGTCAGGCAGGCAAAGACCGAATGCTTCCCAGTCGACACAGAGAGGAGAAATCCGTAGGTAGCATACAACCAATTTCCCGAACACCGAGAATAGAGTTTATTACTGCATTAACGGCAATGGAAGGCAAGGACCCGGCTTTCGCTGACTTTATATCCACTCAGCTTTGTAAGAAGCAATAAGACGATTGCAAGTAATAGAAAAGGCTGCACCAGGAGCTGATCGAACCATCACCGGAAACTTTAGCAGTTTTTAAAACAAAATTAGAATATTATATTCGAATGCACTTTGCCAATTCTCCCTACGCCCTGGTCGTTGTGTGGGTTGGTTTACTCTTTTTACCGTTTGTGTTCTTGTCTCAGTGGTGTCGACCGAGTTGAATACGGCTCAATGTCGGCCAAAGCTCGGCTGCTTCCGTAACTCGTAAACATGGCACTGATCGGAGAGATGCACATCTCATCCTCAATAGACAAGAGGAGGACGTATTTAACAAGTCGCAATTTTTCAAACGAGGAAAAAGAAATTAATTCTAAGTAAATAGAGATACGAAAGTTACATTCTTGCTGCAAAAGTAAAACAAGTATTGGGAATATATAAATTATCATTTGGTACAGTGGCTACAGCCATTCACAGCTCCATCTCCTTGTTTGCGTAGGACGCAGACACTAGACACTCGTCAGCAGATGGACGTCTAAGCACCATGGTACTGCGTAGTTCCTCTTCCTTTTCTGGTGACTAAAGGAGGTCTTTGAAGGATGACGGCAAATAGCCCGAGTCGGCAGGGCTGACAGATGCCGGCGATAGCTGCAGTCTCCGTTTTCAATGGAATAACAATAAAAGACAGGCCCCGGGTCCGTTCAGGAGGCGGAATGCGATGGGCGACCGGTAGCTGTAATTAAGCGGCTTTGTGAGCCACCGAGAAGAGAAGTCTGGAAGAGACGGGTCGTGAATCTAATTCCATTCTCCGGGGAACTGCTGCACCGAAATACCTTCGGCTGGTTAGGGGGATGGATTAATTTTCCAATTATTACTATCGCCATCCTCAACTGTCTGCCGATGCATCCTCGTCTTTGCATATAAATGCAGTGTTAACCTTCCCTATCGCCATCAGCGAGTCCGGGCGGACGGGGATGGCGCAGTGGCCGCCGTCTCCCGCGATTTATATCGCAGTTTTAAAATAAGATGTGTATTAGCCCTTAGTGTCGAGCGGGCTGGAGATTGGGGCGGCTTGGAACAAGCAAAATGGCCGGACACTGCTACAGAAAGGGGAGAAAACCCCAGCAGTCTTATCGCTCTTTCTAACTCCGCTCGGGCAGGCGCAGCGATTAATCAGTCTCTGTGCCCTTACGTGTTTTTTTTTCTATTTTCTATAGCAACTTTTTCCTTTGTTGGATCTAATTAACAGCTGTGTGGTGACTCTGTGTGTGTGTGTGTGTGCTTGCTGACAGTTATCTCCCCTTTACCGCAGACACTTAACTTTTGCTTAAATGCTTTGATTTCTTAAATCTTATCTGAAGAAAGACTAACGAAACTCCGGAGTTTCAACGTCGGTCACACCGCATGATTCCCGGTTCAGAACCGTTCGCTGTCATTAGGCAGCCACGCCAGAGTGCGCTGTCACTTGCTGGAAATGGATGTCCGATCCATCTAAGTTAAAGGTGCGAACCGCTACTTTAATAAACTGTACCCGGATGCAGAAATAGGAAAACAAACAAATCTTTTTGGGTCCCTTAACTGAAATCATTTCTTTTTTGTTGTTGTTGACAGAATGACCGAAACTTTTTATGTAATAGCTTAAAAGTTTTTAGTAGATTTTAACTTTCGATATCTTTAAAAAGAGCTTTCCTGTCAAGGAGATTCACAAATGACTACGCACCCGTCATAGTTGTGCAGAGTTCTGACCGCATGGATTCTAATTTGCGGCTGACGCGAGAATCATTTCTAGAGTTTATAAAATAGGAATAGTTAGTCCCCTTTATCGCGCCATTACTATGTACTGTGTTTGTTTCGACTCCGTTTAATTTAGAAAATATTCCCCCCCCTTTTTTTTAAAAGTAAATAAGTTTTTTTCCCCTTTAGAATGACGAGTGTGCTTTCTGTGGAGCGTATTATTTGCCAACATCGCATCGCTGCGAGCTCCTTGCTGGTACAGATCGATAGTTGATTATTTCAGGACAAGATTCTCAATCTGGACGTGTCCGTGGCGTGAACCAGGGGCGGCGGACTTCTATTGGAGCGCCGCGATGAGACGGTGTTCACCGGCGGTTGTTTGGAGTGCACTGAAATTAATCACTTGGAAAGCTAGGAAAATGCAAAGAAACATCCCAATAAACTAAGAAGAGAGCAGAAATCGATAAACGCATAGAAAACCAAACAACAGCTCGAGTAAATTCGGGATGAGTGTAGTACAAACGATAGGATGAGAGAAGAGAGAGAGAGAGAGAGAGAGAGAGAGAGAGAAGAGAGAGAGAGAGAGAGAGAGAGATGGTGAGAGACAGGGAGATGGGAGAGAGAGAGAGAGAGAGAGAGAGAGAGAGAGAGATGGTGAGAGAGAGGGAGAGAGAGAGAGAGATGGGTGAGAGAGGGAGATGGAGAGAGAGAGAGAGGAGAGAGAGAGAGAGATGGAGGAGAGAGAGAGAGATGGAGAGAGAGGGGAGAGGGAGGGAGAGAGGGAGAGGAGAGAGAGAGATGGAGAGGAGGGAGAGGGAGGGAGAGAGAGAAGAGAGAGAGAGAGAGAGAGAGAGAGATGGTGAGAGAGAGAGGGAGATGGTGAGAGAAGGGAGAGAGAGATGGAGAGAGAGAGGGAGATGGTGAGAGAGAGGGAGATGGAGAGAGAGAGATGGTGAGAGAGAGGGAGATGGTGAGAGAGAGGAGAGAGAGAGAGGGAGAGAGAAGGAGAGAGAGAGAGAGAGAGATGGTGGAGAGAGAGGGAGATGGTGAGAGAGAGGGAGAGGGAGAGAGAGAGAGAGAGAGAGAGTTCTGTGGGGATCCCATCATTCCCAAAACCGAAATCAAACAAACCACCTAACGAACTTTATTTCTCAACATGTGCTGTCTCCGTGATTTACTATTTAACCTTTACAGTTGTAATAGGCTGGGGTGGGTACCCTTCCTCCCGTAATTTTACGGTATCTGTAATCATTTCATCTCCATTGCATTGTTTTTTATCAGAATTAATATCGTATTCCTTCCATTTAGTAAATTCTGGAGATTTTTTATCATTCGCGTTCAGAAAATTGGACTTTTTCTTTTCTAATCTACTGAGATAAGCCGTCATTTTTAATCTCTGTTGTTTTCGTTGTTTTGAAACGAATTATTCACTATAAAAACGATATTAGCGTTGCCAGGAAAGCTCCATCCTTTACCCACATCGGTGCTCATGTTTTTATTTTTTGACGGGGTAGGAAAACACTCTTCCTTCTGTTGTGTTGATATTTCGGTTACAAGAGATCGGAAAACTCCAGAAGACCAAACATGGCGCCAGACTTGGTCATTTGTTGCTATGGGGGCCATGGCTCTAGACTGGGAAAGGTCACAAAATATCAAAAGATTCTTTAATGGGTGGTCTTGCAACTTTTGAGGTCGGAGTGAACCGGAGTTGGCTCAAACTGTCTCCAGACGTTATAGGAGGGTTAAATAGTGCAAAAGACACGACATCGTTTAGTGAATCCCTTATCTCTCTCTTGTTGTATTATACAAAGGAAGTGATCTGTCGAAATACACCGGTTACAAAGTAAGACGACCAATTTTGCTTAATTAGACCACCCTGTAACAGACAGCTGCTCCCAGTCACTCTCCCAAGTAGGTTTATCACTTTAGATTTCCCCCCGCTTTTATTTGCATACGCAGTTCACCGAATCGGTGCTAATCTTGTAGCGCGATCGTCGCCATTGGCTTCTTCAGCAGGCAGTCGGTCTGATCACGTGCTCAACCCCCCCCAACTTACCAAGTGCCGAGATGAACGTAGTACTCGCATAGTGAACGTGGTAAACCTGTTAACTTCCTCTTCCTTGAGTCAGTCAAACCACTGGAACCATCCAGATCTAGCAATTAACCATTCCAGCGCCTCAGTAACCTTTCTTAAATACGAACTTCTCTCTGTGCAGCATAATCCAAGACAGACGGAATAAAGTAAAGTGTATCTTTTTACAAACCTGACTTAATTATTGCCATCAGAATCCTTTAGCTTTGTTGGCAGGCGAAATGTATTTTCTCTGTAAGATTTTATCAGTAATTTATTCATCAACAATCTCTTCGAAACTATGCATTGTAATCCAGGTCATTCACTTTGACGCCAGGTAAAGAGGAACACCTGTACAGGTTCCATTTTTCATCTCTTTTTTTTTTGGTTTGTTTTATAATGGAGCACTGAGCGAAGCCGGACCGGTCTTTGGTTCAGCGATCTCCGAAGATGAGCGCACGTAGAGACGAAGTGTCAGGATGCCGTTGACTACTGCCTACTCGAGTAAACGAGAGAAGTAACTACGTCAGAATTTCTCCGCGGTGGTTCTAGGTAAAAAACCAAATGTACGACTGGGCTGCCAGGGCTGAAATCGTACCTTTCTGGCAAGGGTTAACTTGACAAAAGGCCAGCTTCATCCCAAGGTTAAAAAAAATTTAAAAACTGCCAAAGAGAGCCTCTTCCTGTATAGTTAAACTGGGGGGGGATAACGGTAGACGGCTCGCAGGGATGGATGAAGATGGGTCGGATGGTGGGCGCCCTAGTGGACAATCACCTTCCAGGTCACGCCATCGGTCAGACACCAGCCGCCACACCAGGCACTTTTCAAATATATCATTCACCATATTCCAAATGCTCAATGAACTCTGGTAAATCCACATCCTTTCAGACAAGGACTTCACTGCGTAATCAACATGCCGATAAAACAGATAATTTGTATAACTGAATTAAAACTACTCCTATGTTTTGAAACACGCTCTAATTCCTCTAAACTTTGTATTTCTTTACTTCTGAGATTTTGGTTAACTACTCTTAGATCCTTTTTTTTGAAATCAATGTTCCTCTTTACTGTCATCCATATGATGCTGGTTATAGCTATCGCTGCTACCTGTTTGGACAGTTCTGCATCATTTAGTATAAGCCGACCAAGCCACTAGATTATTAAATGTACGTCATAGTCATTTTTGTCCTTTTTAGTATTAATATTTGCATATATTTTAATATTATCTACAAAGTGGTGGATATTATTGTCTATACGCTGTCATTATTATTTATATAAATTCGTGAAGATTTGCCAACTGTCCCGCAGAAAGAGAGAAGATTTCAACTAGGTGATGGCGCAAAGGGGAGATAACTGTGTAAACTGTACGTCGGAATAACTTTTTTGTGGTTCTTTTGTTTACTTTAGCTGAAAGAAAAGGTTGGCGGCGGAAAATTGTTTGTCCGGTGCAGCGACTGGAAGAGGCCTGAAAACATCGCTGGTCCAGACCGGGTCAGAGGCAGATTGGAGCAGGACCAGCAACCACCTTAAACTATCCCTTAGCCCCCAATCTCTCATCGTAGACCTAACCCTATACTTCTCACCCTAAACGATAATTGTTTCCTAATTCTAGCCATAAACCCCCGTCTTACTGCATTGTTAATCTCTATTTAAACCCTAACCGTTAAAGTTTAGTGTCAATCAACGATTCAGCTGAATCGGTATCCATGGCAACGCGCTGCTATCATTCATTTATGCCGTTCTGATAACTTTATTCATAACGCCACTGGACCGAGAGCCAGGGTTCGAGTCCCGGTTCTGACCGACTTAGTTTGAGGTTTCTCCTTGGCATGTTTTTTTCTTTTTTTTTCTCTTACATCCAAAAATAAAGGGATTTAACTGCCCGCTGCATCTCAGCCGGTCCCTTTGATAAATATGCGGACTGGTTCCGAAGAGGTTTCCGCTTCCGCGGCTTTGGCTACTTTCGTCAACTTGCGAGAATGAAGCGACATCTACCGGCCGTCTTCAGTAAATCTTTAACTTGTCGTCAACAGGCTGTTTTCTCGTCTGGTTTAAAAGAAACCTACGCATTTAACTGGCGTCAGAACAGAATTGAGGCGATACCCTTTTTTGAATCATTGTAAATATGATGCTTTCCACTTGCAAGTAAGAATCTTGTTTCTGGATAGAGCTTAAATAATGTGCCAACCTTCCAAAGCTGATCCACGACGAATTCAATTTTTGTTTATCATTTCATTTACTTATAGAAAATATGTAAAAGGAACCAAGTTTTAACTCTTTCTGATATAAGGCTGAAATTAGATCACTTTGTTGTATAGAACTTGTAACTTCTGATGTTAGAAGATCACTGAATCTACTCTTTTGATTCTTATTAAGAAACAGAAATTATCAAATACGTATATGAAATAAATATTAAAATATTCTCGGTCTCAAACTCCACAGACGGCCATGTGGTGTTTCCGTGTTACCTGAAAGAGTAGAAAAAGTAAGGGTGTCAAAACGCCACCTTGCACAAAGATATTCGTGGTCGACAGACATCCACGACCCCACTAGGGAAGAGGCTGGGTACTATAAGCAGCTTTTCTCTAGTGGGGGAACAAACGCTGGAGCCCCCTACCGACGGAAGATGAAAAGACGCCATTAAGACGCTTAACTGTGGTACAGCCGAGCTCCTTAAACGGTTCGGATACCTCTCAAGTTAGGCTGCTACCAGCGCACGCCAGTCTCCCTGCTGCTTAAAAAAGGAGACAGGAACTGGGGACCTAGACTATAAAGTCACAACTAAGGTGATAGCCACAGTTATGGCGAAAGTCACCAGAGAAATACTGCTCAGAGTCGACACGGAAGGCGCCATGACAGCCGGTGGGGTGGACTTTCTGTTTAAGACACCAAAAGAGTTTGCTGTCGGGGCAGTAGATAAGGAAGGCTCTGCCACACCGATATCCAGGCAAGAATATTTTACGTGATCACCGCGGAGGATAAAACAGGAGACGGCTGAGGTAATCCAGGGTCTGATGACGACACCACGATCGTCCCTCGGAACGCGGAAAGTTTCCCAGCTCCGGCTGTGCGAAGCGACGCCTGGTGCCCGGATAAACAAAGCCAAAATAGAAGGGGCGTGGCAGGGAAGACTCCGGGAGCCTCTCATAGGGATAACGGGATAGTCACCCTTCGTAGCAACCTAGAATCCACCACAATCTTAGCAGTAATCTGAAGAAGTTCGATAAAAGTGGTGTAGAGATACGGAGCAAGAGCAAAATAACCCTCCTGGGGAATTTTGTTGGATTAGCGATCGTCGTGCTGGCTTTGGCATCGTCCCCGAGCCGAACTGCAGGAGGCCATGGGAAGGTTTACCAAAACTGTCGCTTGGACAACCATACATCTGGCATCCACTAGAAAATTATCCACTTGGTAATCGCCTCGCGCGAGAATAAGTACAGGTGGAAACCGATTAACTCGCCGAAATGCCTCGTTTGCGAGAGGCTGGACGACACGATCGTCATCCACAGCCTCTTTGGAACCTGGTCCAAGCAGATTAAAGGTCGCCCGCGCGGTCTTAACCTGTACGGACACGATTTTGACCCCCTCGCAATAAAAAGGACCGACTTTCGAACTTTCTGGCCTTCACTGCCCAGCAGATCGCTTGGAATAGAGGAAGGAAAGTCCACTACAACCGAAGCAATCTTCAGAGGATACGTAAGAAGTTTCTTACAAAAGCCATACGCCGTCAGCAGTCGGCTCGACAGGCAAAACGTTTCCAACACATGGCTAATAAACCAAACTTTGGGCCGACTAGATGGCAACAAACAAATTTCGGACGTTTAGTTGCACTTCTCACACAACCCCCACTGGCTCACGACGGATTCCTAGGCCGAAAACCCATCCCTTCTATCAGCGAAACTGGATGTCAAATGGAACCGCTCCAGATGGCTGAGGTTGAGAACCACTCCAGGGAGAAGTTAACTCAAGCAGGTTTTCTCTTTCAGATCGTAGGGACTTCAGAGAGAGAACTCTGATCGGGAGCAAGCACCTTAATTATTAAACATTATTATTATGCAAATTAAACAGGTTTAATTTGACTTTATCAAGCAAAATTCGAAAGTTATAAAATAATGCAAGCAAAACCTTTAGCCATGACTGCACATCTTCTTTTATCAAACTTTCTGTTCGGAAGACAGCATTTCTTTAAATATGTCTGATTGATCTGTTTTCTGATTTTCTTCACAACAGCCAAAACCACTAAATTGTTGTTGAAAATTACAAGTTAGTTTAACAATGTACAGCCGCGGCCAAAAGTTTTGCATCACCCCAGAATTTTCTAATTGTTAATGGTAAAGTCGAATTAAAGCTGCGGAATTTGCATAATAATGTTACATTAACGTATTGCACATCACTTTGTAGTTTTATAGTCTTACGAAAATAATCAAAACTGAAAATTTTCAAATTTTGAAGTCAAACCTGCAAATGCATGATTTCAGGATAGACTATAAACCATGACGACAAATGTGGCTCAATTGAAACCACGTATTCAAAAGCAGACATCTACAGGTTGTCATGGATGTAGTGTCAAAGAGCGTGATTTAAAGATGAATTTAGTTTAGTTTCTATAGTGATGGAAAACCTTTGGTTAATATTACAGTATTAAGAATACTTGAAGACAAAACGAAAATAACATTTTAATATATAGACCAATAATAAAAAGCAATAATTTTTAATTTGCGATATTCGTTTTTGTAACAAAAAACTTATTTTCGAAACTTTGGTAAAAATCTCATTAAATGTAAGTGCCATTATTCACATGAGTAAGTTAACGGTTTGTCGGAAGAGATGGAGTCATTGCTGAAGGATAAACAGTACATCTTAATCACACTTTTTCTTACAACAAAAGGCAAGTATAACTTTTCTTTCTCTGACAAAAGACTTTCTTTTTTCACTCGTAGACTTTAAAAAAAATTATAAATTGAATTTAACTGTTGTACTTTCTGAAAACTATTCAAGAAGTATTTAAAATGAATGTATAATGTTTATTCAAGCTTTTGTATTTAGTTCCTTCCGAATAATTACATTAAAAAAGTAAATACATATACGAGGTATGTCGAAAAAGTATCAGACCTTAAGCCGGGGAGGGGGAAATTACGTATTTGGTGGGGTTCAATTGCTAATCCCCTTCGAAGTAGGCCCCTTGTGCTCCACACACTTAGCCTAGCGATCCTTCCACTGTTCGAAGCCGTCTGGAAAGCTTCTTCCAGAATGGCTCCCAGTTCCGCCGTCGCATTCCGCATGATGTCCTCTCGGCTCTCAAAGAGGGAGCCTTTCAGTGCCATCTTCACTTTTGGGAACAACCAGAAGTCAGAACTAGCCATGTCTGGAGAGTAGGGAGCCTGGCGAATGAGCGAAATGCCTTTCTTTGCCAAGAAACCTTGGATCAGCTGCGACGAATGAGCCGGGGTGTTGTCATGATGCAGCTTCCAGTTTTGCGAGGCCCACAGATCCGGTCTCTTGCGCCGAACTGCATCACGAAGACGTTGGAGGACTTCCTGATAGTACTCCTCTGTAACTGTTTGTCCTTCTGGTGTGTATTTGTGATGCACAATGCCTCGGTAGTCGTAGAAAACAGTCAGCGTCACCTTTATTTTTCTCCGGATCTTGGCGACGTTGGGTGCTTCCATTGATGATGACTGACCTTTGGTTTCCGGGTCGTACCCGTACAGCCAGGTCTCATCTCCAGTTATCCCGGTACTCGGGATCCCTGCTGGCAGCATCCAGCGGGTCCTGCGCAACCTCAAGACGAAGAGAAAGCAGCTTGGGCACAAATTTTTCTGCCACTCTGTGCAAGCCAAAATCCTCCTTTAAAATTGCATGTGCAGAGTCTTTACTGATCCCAACCTTATCATCAATTTCCTGCACCGTCAAACGACGATCCTCCATTATCAAGGTCCGCACTTTCTCAATAACAACTGCATTTCGGGCCTTCCGGAACGCTGGTCACTCCACAGATGTGCGGCCATCTTTGAACCTGTTGTACCATTCTTTTATCTGGGTAACACCCATGGCATTGTCACCAAAAGCCTGTGGAATTTTTCGAATTGTTTCCTCTTGGTTATCTCCAAGCTTTTGGCGAAACTTGATGCAAGATCATTGCTCCACACGTTCCGTCATCACGGGCGAAATGAAAATGTGACGAGTAAGTAGTACAGCACCTCACACGATGGCTACCTGACAGTGACTGACGCATCCAGCAAGCCTGCCAAAAACCACGCATGCGCATGAAGGCATGCAGCTCCACTATGCACACTTTTGCCTCTCTAAAGTCATTACTTCCCACGGGGGGGGAAGTCGGATACTTTTTCGACAGACCTCGTATGCAAAAGTGTGATTTCTCGTTCTGTTGTGCTGTTATTGTCGGAATATTTCTTCACAGGTAAAAAGGCAAAGGAGAGGTATCGGTATCACAAGGACCATAACTGTGGGGTTGGACGGAGGTATCAGAGTAGATCTGTCGCGAAGAGAATGTTGATACCAGGGATACAGCTATCCTGCCGCAAAATAAAGGGTTATGATATTGGAGGAGGTTTATCACAATGGAAAATTTCTAACTAAAGTAGGCTTCCTGTCTCAAAATGAAAGGCTGTAATATTGGAGCGCGTCTCAACTATCATAACCATACACTTTGTAGTATTGGAACAGAGATCCGGTCAAAGTAAAGATAATTAAGGCATAAGGGTCTTAAAAAGAAGAAAGGTTGTGGCATTACAACAGATTTCCTTCTACAAAGGAAGGATTACGTTTGTCGCAATTTCTTTATATTAAACTTTTAAAATCATTTTAAAAATATATATATAAAGAGGTCTGTCCAAAAAGAAACCGAACTTTTAAAACAGCGCGCCAACCAGCCGGCGCAGCGTGCTCGCGACTGCAGTGCTGTGTATCGGAGACCTTGACCTTCAGTCTAATAATAACCGCATAACGCCACATCAGTTAGTCATAGATCTACACGCGCTAGAGTGAACGTACGTTTAGTGCACTTGGCTGAGAAAATCGGGTCCCTCATGGCGCAGAATAGGCAACGCTCCCTAGCGGATAACCGCGGCATCACTCTTCCTCGCCAAGGTTATCTCCGGTGTCGAGGAGCTATTTCCGTTGTTGATACTGTCTACGGAAAAAACAACAATGTAGGGAGTAATTATTGGCAAATATAAAAGTTCGACAAAAGGAACATCTGGTGTTGAATTCTGAATTCAATGCTAATTAAATAATGGCTGCCATGATTGGTGGACAGGGATTCAGAGCTTTTTCGGTCCGCCGGTTTATGCAACAATTGTCTCCCTTTCTTTATCTAATCAATATGGTCCCAGCCCACAGTGGGTTGATTGTTTAACTACGGTGCCTAATCTTGCAATTGGGGCAACGGGAGAACCTTAACCCCTCCCATCTCATACACACCATCTGCAGAGAAACAAGAACATCAAGTAAATATTTTAAAAACTTCAGGTATCTTCATTGTCTTAACCAAGACCCATTTAATATTTTCACCTTTATGTTTTTTAAAAAAATCTTATGAATTATTTTTTTTTTTAAATTTGTAATTTTTATACTTTTTTGGTGGAATCAAAGACTGTTTAGAAAATTCTCATTGATTCACTTGTTTCTTTCCTTTGAAAATACTTTGGGGCATCGATTTCTGTGCGATTTATAACAAGAGAGCTTACGTACTTTCAGTTTAATGTTATTGCTGTTCGATATATAAACTTCACTATTCACATCAACAATATTAAACAGAAAGCCTCCGTTCTGTCACACACTTTATCCAGGGATCAATACGAGAATATTTACTAAGCTAATCTAAAATGATTGTAAGAGTATAATGTAAGGGAGGTAATCGTGATGTATATATATATTTGAGATTTTTTTCCTGTTTTAAATATTTAATTTTTAGGCTGCCACTATAAAGAAAAATAACGGCATGCAGAGAGATAGAAGAAAAGAATCCATATTTCCTCGAAACGGGGCTGAAATGTTTAAAATACTTTTAGTTTGTTTTTTTTTTTAATTGAGGTAATATAACTTCTCTAGATGCAGATACTTGTAGTTCAATGCATTTATCTCCCCTCCCTGCTTGCTTTTAAGTTGCTATTGGAGAGAATAAAAATATAATAAACATAAACGATACATTACTTTGTGAGCAAGAATAATACACCTTAATCCTGCTCTGTCGCTCCATGATCTAAAATATTTAATCTCTTATGAATAAATTATTGCACCGAGCTATCAAACGTATCTTTTACTTGTTACTTTTATGCACAGGACTAACTACTCGATCGAAGTAAATCGTTGGCTTACTGTCAAGGAAACTTCCCTTTTTTTTTTTAAGTAGGGAAATATGAGATAAACTAACTGGGGTCCGGGAAAAATAGGGTAGCTTAAACCTGTTCGAGACTCTGAAGTACCTCTTGGTGCTACGTTTCGGCCATGAAAGAGTAACAAACAAGCACTTGGACCGCCAGGAAGTCATTACGGCCACTCAGACAAACAACAAGCCAATCATCACAAACGTTTTCCAAGAAGCTCGTTATTATCAACCTTGATAACAGAACCAACCTTTCCTATATTGTCAGCCGAGATTAGGGATCGGGCATATATGTCTAACCCCCCCCATCTCTGGTATTGCTAACCACCTGCCAACCGCTTATTTATCATACCGACCGACACAGCAGACACCTGCTGACTGCTTCACGAGACAAACCCAATCGCTCGAGAGGGACTGATAGAACAGCGACCTTTAGCAAGCTGGATGGAGAGGGTTTGATTCGGGAAGTAAAGCGGCCCTCTTCAGATGACGCACCCAGTGAAGCTGAAGAGGACGAAGAAGATGAATGTCTCCATCTTTCGATACTTCCGGTAGCACTGCACAGCTTCAGACTGTTCACGACGGAGATTGGGAAAAGACCCACACACACTAAGACAATAACTCTAGAAAGACATGGCTTCGTCACAAGGCTTACATCCAGTACGGCTTTGTCTCTTGTCAATGGAAACCGTCGGTTATTGTCAACCGAGCAGTTGTGACAACATCCTTCTCCTGCACAAAAGCCACTTACTTACAAGGATGATTCATTTAAAGAAACCGCCTAAATATCAAAATAGCTAAATGCGGAGATTACCGATTAATTCTAAGACAATGGAGAGTTTTGTATGTAATACAGGAGGACATTTCATGGTACACGTCCGGCCTCTCTCCAGCCGAACGAAACGAAATGCCTGCCAGTGGGTCTGTGTAAACGATTGAGGTTAGCAATTTACTAAAAAAAACAGAGTCTATAATGTCGAGACCCGCGGAGTTCACACACACACACACACTTCTGGAACCTGGCTCCCCCCCCACCCCCCTGACAACCACTCTGCGAGAAGGCCAAGTGTTCGCGACGACAGCTATCGAAGCATCTTCTCTCTTCCCCACCGATTGCTCGCCCTCCCCGTGACCGGGGCCCATAAAATACCTACAACAATGGGCTCTTTGTTTTCCTTGTTCGGGTATTTAACACGCCAGCCAGCCCGCCCTGTTATCGCCACCTTTTCCGACTGCAGATACGAGCAGCCATCTGCAGTCTCCGGCGGGTGACGTCCACATGTCTGCTAGCGGGGGGGGGGGGGGTTAATGAAGCACCAGTTCAGGCTCGTGTTACTATATTTGCCCATTCACCGAACCCCTCCTATCAGTTCTTCAGCAACATTTCCGGGGCTTCTTATCCGAGCAGCAGCAGAGCATCCGGGTGGTGGGAAAGATGAGGTTTCGCTAGGCGGCCGGCCGGCCTATCTTCACTTAGCACCGTTTCCTCTCAGACCAGTCAGTCAGTCCTGGCCGGTGATGGCGGACGGCGTGCACCCCCGGATTACGGCCGACGGACCCGCCATGGCCGGCCCCAAATACGAGCCCCAGTCGGAGGTGAGCTCACTTGTCGTTTTCCTCCCGCTTCTTCCACCGTTTCGCAGGCGCGTACGGCTGCCTCCCGGCCGAGTTCCCCCGCGCAGTTCCCGGTGTCGGGGAGCGGCTGCGGGGACCGAAAGTTTGGGGGGGACCTCCTGGCGGCGGAATGTCGCGCCGCGTCTCCTCCTCCTCCGGCGACATTCAGCCCCGTTCAATGTCGGCACCACCACCGCCACCGACCACTATGCAGGTGCAGTATCGCAGACGCGCTCTCCCTTTATTAATTTTTATAAACCCCCTAAACTTATTTATTATTATTTTACGTCGAATGCATAACGGTTTTTGTTTGTTTTTTTTTCCCGGTGGTGATTTTTGCTCCTTTGCTGCTAGAATTCTTTTAGTGGACGGGGTTAAAAGGGGTCGGGTCGGGGCGGGGCGGGGCGGGGCGGGGCGGGCGGGCGGCCCCTTTTTTCTTATAGACCATTTAATGGACGACGGTCGCTGCCCCCGTCCTAGAAAATTAGCCGCCTGTTTGTTAAAGAAAATCAGAAAGTGATTGGGAAACTAAGAAGGTTTTTGTTTGTGGACGGTCGGACCTCGTCTCGCTGTTGTGTGACCATTCCCTTCCTTCTGCGTTATCTCCCATCCACCGACCGTTTTGGGGGGGGGGGATTCCCCGCCCCGCCCCGCCCCCACAAATGCTGAATTCGAGGGCATTTCGTTGTACGGGGAAAGAAAAGAAGAGACGAATCATTGGCTTCCATTGAATTATCTCCCCTTTGAAGCGATAACTCGCCCGGTCTCGGAAAGGAAGGAAGAAGGATGGGGTAACTTTAAGAGTGATACCGCTACATGCCGGGCTTCATTATCCCCCCCCCCGCGGATCGGGGTCGGTCGGGTCGCCGACTGGGATTCGGCAGCATTAGCGGAGTTTCAAAGCCAAACCTCAGCGGACGCTTAAAGCGAAAGTAATCCGGAGTCCATACGTAAACCCGACCTCCTGCTGTCAGTATACGTCCCGTCCCCCCCCCTTCTCCTAATCCTAGACTGTTTACATGTCTGGCATGCAAAACCACACCTGTGTGTGTGTGTGCCATGTATTATGAATGTTGGATCCTGCGGCATAGGCAGGCAGGGAGGGGGTGGTTGGCTGTACCAACTGAAACAATGCGACGGTCCGGGGACAGGGCCCCAAACTTCTCAGAATCATACCTTTCATTGACTTTAGGATTATAGTGCGGATTTATGTCAAGCAGCGCAAATGAATCCTGTCAGCTATTTACAGGAATGGCTTGAAGTTACAGGTGCTTGTTCCAGTGGTGTTTACTTCACTGCTGTTAGCTACCACCACCAACTTATGCGTGTGTGTGTGCCCACTTGTAAGATGCTGCACTCATTCCTCCCCCCCTCTCTCTATTTCAGTCATTCAAGGATGTAAACGATTGCAGACCTTGCCTCTCTTGCGAAGAACGATGTCCAGGATTCAGTCAGCATGCCTGGAGGTATATATTCTCTTGTTGTTGTTGTATAGCCATGTAGTGTTTAACGTTTCTTCAACAGCTCAATCAAGCAGAAAATAACTTCTGCCCTGTTGTTTCCATATGGGCAGCCTTGCTGAGGACCGCAGCGACATTTCAAGTCCAAAAATCCATTTTAGTTTTCTTTAAAGAATTTCCCCACCTCTGGTTTTATAACACTAGAATTTTTATGCCACTGTGTGTGTTAAAGATGTGATAAAAATCTTGCATCTACTCCCAAAAGAGATGAGAAGAATCTATCATGCAAATTATCTTTAATATGTTGTAGTGTAGATATTTTCTTTAAATTTATTCAGATTTTCAGGGAGTTTGTTACTTAATTAGGGATGATTTATTTACATGTTTATTGCTATTAAGGAAGTCCTGGAAGACAAAGTAGAAATTCTATTTTGTAAAATTCATAGTTAAGTTTGTTGTTTGCTCAGACAAATTTTGAGTGTGACATAACTGGAGAAGTTCAAGTCACTATGTGATGCTCAGGTACATGGATATAAAGCAGAAGACTAAAGTGAGAACAAAAACACTCAACTATGATCTTCAGTTTTGAAGCTTATCACATTTTAGAAAGTTTAAGATGTTGAGAGTCAGTTATATTCTAGAAAGAGAAAGCTGATTTACTCCTGAAGTTATTGCCACAAGCTGTGATCAGCAACAGAGGTATTACATCTCTCTCTGATGAATTTCTAATTATCCATAAGATTCCAGAAGCAGGGCGGCCAGGTCACATCAACAGAGTAGTCGGGAAATACGTTCATTTTATTCAACTACCAGAGAGATCACAGAACTAAAAACTGCAAATGCTTTTGTCGTATTTTTGACTAGAATTACTTACATAAGACTCATTTTCAAATTATTGGTTTAAATGATACTGATATGAAATTGTTGCTATTTTTTTATCAACACTTTATTTTTCTGCTGCATGTCATATGTAACTTATTTGCTATTGAGCTGTCAGCAATATTGGTTTGTAGCTAATAACACAAAATGGAATGAGCTAGGAAAAAAAAGAAAACTACAGATGCGTTTTGTGTTGGCTGTTGTTCATGCCGAGTATAAGTAGTTGTGCTAAATGATTGTTGCTTAAAAAAATTCTAATGTATTCATCTTGGTAGAAGTTGCTTCTAATCCAATTTGTAACGTTTTTAGTACTTGTCTTGATAGTAGTGATAAAGTCTGATTGTCCATGCTACTGGCTGAAAAAGGAAGTTTCTATCTGTTATTCAAGCATATAAAGAAAGGCTTTGCTAGTGGTTTCACTGAGGCAAACCGCTAGTGTACAGGGCTGCAAGAACCTTGTTACATACACATCCAAAAGAAACAAGTCACATTTTGTGCCAACACAACCAATTTTCAAAAAGCTTTCCAGGTGACCATCCAAGATTTTCTTGAAAAAATTCCTGAAAATAGCCTTAATGGTATAATGACCTTCAGAAAAATTTTACCTCCCAGCCTTCATTGGGTTCAAAGTTATGGTCTTCTGAAAATAGGCTGCCACACCCACTTGCAAATGGAACCTGTGCTTTAAAGGCTATTTCAGTAGCCATACTAGGCCATCCAATAAAGATAGAGAGCTAAAAATTGGAATTCCAGGTAATTTTCACCAATTCTTTCAGAATTCATCATTAAAAATGGAAAATCTATGGCATGTTAAAACTGTAGGGTATGTATGGTGGCTATGCAAGTGATCTAAAAAGCTTCACATATTAGCTTTATAATCTTAAGGTGCAGGTATGGTCCAGGAAATAAGCACAAGTCAGTGTATCTGTAAACATATGGCAGAGATTAAATGATGGATCCATGGTGGAGAAACGGTAAAATACCCTCCAGTTTGTAAAGTATGCTTGACCATGTTGGCAACTCCACAAAATAGCGAAATTCATAATTATGAGACCTTTGTCTGGTCTACTTCTGTACCAGATTTTTTTATCTTTGTGGCTCAATTTATTTTATGGTAAATTAATTTTTGAAGGGATATGTATCACTTATTGCTTTATTGAAAAGCATCTGTTACTTCTAGTTATTAGCAGGTACTCTTGATTAGATTCTGCACATATGATTAATAAAATTGCCATATGGACTATTTTCAGGTTTTTTATATGCAGATTTTAGGACAATACTTTCCAGTGTTTTCATGATTTTTATTCGGCACATTAAACTAAATTTTATGCTCAGTTACATATTTGTCAGAATACTTTATCTTACTATGGAATACAAGTTTATGAATACATTAATGCGTAAAATGATTTGCTTTCTTATATGAGAAAATCTACTTGATAACTGGCAGCAGAGTCTAGACATGTTGACACTCTTTCAAAGACGTTCTGTATTAATGCACTCCATATCTTGTAGTTCTGGAGCATCAAAAAATACAGAAAGAGCGGCTAATACTGATCTATATGAGTGTCTGCCGGCCAGGAAAGATAGCAATTTAATCTCATGAACCTAACCAATATGTTATTGTTTTCAGCCATGCATTCAGCTGTTTCCTGTGAACCATCTTTATTGTAAATGCAAGATACATATTTTCCTGTTTGATACTAATCAAATTTAGCCATGGATACATTCAAAATTAACATAAGTAGTATGCCTTCAATTGATCAGGTTTGCACTTCTCTGGACTTCATCAGCACTAATAGAGAAACAGATTACTTCCCTGAATATTCTGACTGGCCTGCATGTATATCTGATATGCAGTCAAGATATGAATGGTTGTCCACAGTTGCTTGCAAACTGGGCTTTGCCACTAAGCATTTCATTATTTCTCCTATTCCATCATATGGACTTTTTCTGTGACTTGCTGCAAAAAATGCCTTTTTGCTTGAAGACCATAGTCTTTCTGAAGGCGACATAAAATGGCACTGACTTGCTGACTCATGATTAAAATGCATGATTCTTTTCAAGTCAGCCAACTCTTTAAGACTGAAGAAATCTTTGAATGGAAACATGTGCAGTATTAGTATAATTTAAACAACCTAATATAATGCACACACTTCACTTTCACCTTCCATTTTCTCTGTAATATATTGCAAAAGAATGAACAGTGGCTTGGCCATTATCCCATAGTATCCTTGGGCAGCATTTTGTACCAGAAAGTTATAATTTTTAGCATTCTAATAGATCAGTGGCAGTATTTGGAGCAAGGTTCTGCTTCTTTGATTTGTTTTTGCGATAAATAGAGTTGATTAAGTTTGTCAAATGCATTGCATACTGTCTGCAATAGCTCTTGTAGTGGAAGATTCAGAGTTCCAGCTAGCCCTTTTTAGCGTGGCGCCATGCCTCTTTGTACAATGACATGCCCTAAATTTACAATGCCATGCCCCAAATGGTGCAAAACACAAAGCCCGATTTTCCTTTTTGTACAGGTATACAACCGCCGCATGCAGAACTTTTTGAGCGTCCCCTGGCGGGAATTTTCCAGCCGCTCTGCGGAGTTGTAACTTGTGCGCGTGCGCATTATACGCCATTTAGTTTACGCTTCGAAGCATAGCACGAGTACACAAAAGACCTAACAAAAGAGCGGCAGAGTATTTTTCTTCAACGTTTTAACATACAATCTAGCCTAATTCAAGGTCGTCAATTAAAGCTATTGCATTTCATTATATTATGAGAACTTGTAAATGTATATATACATGCATTGACTTTGTTGCAAATAAATGTGAACTTGTAGGTTTGTATGATTGCATAAGTTAGTAATACTTCACTTAACACCTACATCATACTAGTATTAAACTGTTATTTATCAAATTTGTCTTGTCATTAATGCAAATAAATGTGCCCACAATACCGTGACTGCACGCGATGTGCCCTGTTTTATAATATTTACCATGCCCGTTTGAAAACCTAGCTGTAACACTGAAGATGCAAAGTCACCACTTGTGGTCCTATGTAGAACTACTGTTTATTTATAATACACTGTATCATCAAAGTTAGCAATATTTTTGGAGAACAACTGTTCCATCACACTAATGCATCATCCAGTTGTTCCCTTTATTGTAAACCATTTTTGACAGACGTTCTCTGTAGTCGCTGTGCCTGGGGATAGCAGACTTGAGTAGTTTCATATTCTGATGTTGCTGGCAAACATAAACAATGCATGCCAGTGCACTTTGGTCAAAGTTTGCAAAATTTTGGGGTGCAAATTTTGTTTAAACCTTTTTTGATATTCAGGGTATAATTCTTTCAGATTGATTAGAAGCAATCTTTTCTGCATTGTTTTTTACATATATATAGTTCTTTCTCTTTGGGCAGATACTGGAATATTCATCAGGCTCATAGAAACCTATAAAACTGTCTTTAATCTCCTGTTCAATCTTTTCCTCTTTACACCTGAGCAGCTAGGAAAAAGAAAGCTTGATTGGGCAAAAGGACATTAAGATTACAATGGTGGTGGAAGTAATATGGTGTTTGGATGAGAACCAAATTAATGTCTTTGGCTAAAAGAGAAGACTACATGTAAAGTAATCTGAAGAAAGATTCTGTGAGGTTAGTGTGATGTATTCAGTTAAACATGGAGCAGGAAATTTGAACATATGGATCTGTTTTAGTGGTTTTCAAGTTGGAAAGTTAATCAAAATTGATGGACTTCTTATAGGAGAGTACCATGTAATGTTGTACCAGCATGCCACTACACCTGGGTATCAGTTAGGCTCCTGGATACAACAAGAATGTGACCCAAACACTGAAAAATTTCAATAAACAATATCTGTAACGAAAAGAAGTGGACGGAACCTTGAAACTGTTGGATTGTTCATCTTACTCAGATATTAATTATTTTGATTTTATCTGGGATGAATTAAATAGAATAGCGAAGAATATGGTATGAACTAATGTTCTGCACTGGTAAAATGACATAAGTAAAGAATGAAATTCTTTACCTTCCATAAGACGTTAAAGGCTTTGGTTGTAAAAGATAAGAAATTATATTTTGATGAGAAAAAAGACGTTGCATGACTGAAATTCTAATATAAATTTATTATAACATGTTTTAATGTATGTACTTTATGGTAGTCATATTTTAATATGTAGGTAATAGTATGCACTAATAAATGAATTATATATGAATAATGGACTATTTTATTGAAGTCCATAAGTGTAGCCACCAGATTTTGTTTTCTGTGCTAGAGTCAGGATTTTTTGAAACTTTCTGAGCTTTTGAAGCCTCCACCTTATTCATCGTCAAACGTGTTACTTTTTACCTGTGGAGCAAGAGATCTGGGCAGAGGAATTCTTTTCTGGATCTGTTTTTGAAAGATAGAGAAGTCAAGTATTACCTTGTAAAAATATCTCCTCATCTTAAATTTTAATGGAAAAGAAATGTGTGCATTATTATTATTATTATTATTATTATTATTATTATTATTTGTTTCTTGAAATGATAGATCCCCAATTTATTAATACATTCAAAGTATTTGAGGATGAGAGCATTTTGTGGAGGAAGACATCCCAGGCATACTAACTCTTATAGCACTCAGGGTGCATTCTTGGTAAATGGAATGCTGTACAAAACAGTGCTATAGGAGGTCATTATAACAGGTAGGAAGTTTTCTCTAGGATAAAGAGCACTGCAAGAGGTATGCCTCTACTGGTTAGTGGTACATCATGCATGGAATGATTTACCAAACTAGGTAGTGGAAGCAGAAATTGAAAATGATTTTAAAAAATGTCGTAACTGACTTTCTTGGTTGATGGAATTTTATATAAATTTTTAAAAGCTTCTTTCCTTTCTATAATTTAAGCTAACTTTGTATCTATCTACTGTTTGATCTAATAGCAATCATTGGAACCAGAACTCTATTGAAACATTTTGAACTTCCTTGTTTACATTTTGTGGTAAGTGACAGTAGACTAACCTTCCCCACATTTGATGATTCAGTAAGTAATGTAAAGATCCGTTATCAAAATATAGGCAGATCAGTGATTGATCCCTGTCTTGCATACAGGAACATCTGTCAGCAGTGCAAGTGTCCTCGTGATTTCCATGTTATTGACCAGAAGGATCTTGCACTTATCAGGAATTATATGGGTCTTGAAAATGAAGCTGAGTATCAAAAATACAGAAATGAGGCTCTACGTCAGGGCTACACTTGGGTTCCTCAGCAACTTTCACCAAAACAAGTAAGTGACTAATATATTCTAGACTGACCTGGTTCAGGTATGAGGAGTTCTGATAGATGTTGGAAAACTTTCATTATTTTGTTTTTGTACAGTTTAAAAAAAATACTAGGGATTATAACTGTCTAAAGTATTAGTATGACTTTATATTAAATAAAATATCTTTTTAGCATTAGAGTTGTAAAGGGATATAATACAAAAGTTGTTGTTGATAGTAATATTGTAAACCAGTTTAAAATGAAATGTTGGCATTTCTTTTTCCTAGAGACTTTCTATAAGCCATGTTTGTTTTCTGTCATTTGTAGGGAAATTACTAATACATTTTAGACTATTTTATTAGTTAGAATATAACAGATGAAAAGTGAGTGGATTAGGCATTATGGATGACACAGTCATTGTTTTCACACTGGATACAAATATAAAGTAATTCACTTATGGTAATGAAAAATCTAGTGCCATTCTCAACAGACATGTTGGAAATAATTATGCAAAAATGAAACGTTTTCATGGAATTATTTATTTAATATCTTTGCTGAAAGAGAAAATGGGCTAATCCTTAGATGTAGTTATCTCTGCACCTAAACTTTTATTGTCCCATGTTTCAGCACATTCTAAAACTTAATTGTCCACCTGTTCTTTTTTCTTACAAATGAGAGAGATGCATTTCAAAGTTTTTCGACACCTTTCCCCAAATTACATTTTTATCTGGATCACTCTTTTAGCAAAACTTTTAATAATAGAAAATGTACTCTGAATGATTATGGTCAAATTGGATATAATTTCATTTTATTGTAGTTTATATTAAGAAAGGAGCAATGAAAGTTTTACGAAGTATTATACTTCACAAAAACTGAGTTGTGCTCTCAAGGTTGGTGATTGGTCGGTTGACCAACTGAGTGACGGAATAAGACCAGACATCTGGCAAAGTACAAACATGCATTAGACTTATACATCCTTTTTAGCAAGAAATGGTTGTTTTAGTCTTTTATTGTACTTGTATTTCATAGATCTATTTCTGCAAAGGGCACTGTTATGAATGCTTGTTGATTATGGAAAATTCTAATCAAGTGATAGATCATGAAGCTGTTTGAACCAATTATTGAGCAAACTTCCTGAAAAGTTATCTTTTCTTTTTTTATTCTGTACAGTGGATGTGGAATTTGATGTAATAAATAAGAGAGCAAATAACAAAATCAAAACTAAAAATGTAAACCAAGGGTGTGCTGTACACCAAAGAGATCCTGTAACTCATCCAGCCAGTTTTCCAATAATAAAGTCAACCTGAATTGTCATGGAGCCCCATCTTCTTTCTTTTCATTGTAGGGATCTAGAGGATTCTTTCAGTGTATGATTGGTGGAGAGGGAGGTTGTTGATAGCTACTTGTTGAGAGACAGGCAGTTTTAACAGGAGCTCAGCTTAGGGATATCCTAAAACATCATCTATAAGATCTCTTCTGTTGCTGGGAAAGTTGAGGCTTCCTCATGTGGTACATTTCCTCAGAGTTGTCCTATGAACAACTGGAGCATGCTCTATCCTGTCTGAACTTGACGTAACACAGGGGTGTTATCTAGATATACTTACTATTCCTTGTTTTTATTATAAATAAACCTTTTTTAAATATTGTTTAGATATTACATCAGGTAAAGCAGGAAAAATATCACAAGTGCTACTGTCTGGGGTTACATTGTTTAATCACAGTTTCCATCGTGATAGCTTATGTGGTTAATAAGAAAAACTGTGAATAGAGACACTGCTCAGAAAATCAAAGCTAAAATAATCAGTAGCTGTTTGTTGTTGTTTTTTTTATTATTTTTTGCTAAACTGCTTAGTTTATTCTCTCCAAAGAGATTTTTGTTAATGTGTGCTCATTTTTTTTTTAAATCAGCTTTTGTTGTATGTGAAGTATACATAGGAATCTGATAGAATTAAACAGATGGAGAGAAATTCTTTATTTACTTTGACTGTCACCTTCTCTTTTCCAAGGTTGAAGAGTACATGAATCAGTTGCCCAATCACAAAGTTCCTCTAATTTCATCTCCGGGAGAAAGATACAGAAACCTGCAACTTTTCCGTCAACTTCCAAAGCAAGATCTCTCTCAGCAGTACTGTAGAAGCATTGGAAGTGAAGAGATAGATGATTTCATTGAATTCTGTCGTGTGAGAAACTCAGTGGCCCTGGGCGTTGGTGTTGTTGAGGAGGCCATTGCTACATCTGTAAGTAACTTGTGTGCAAAGTCAGAAAAAAAGAAGGTAGCTGAAAGCAGTTCCTTAATTTATTTAGTTGATTAAAGTGACTGGACGGAGATGTTTTGACAATTTATAAAATTTAAAGACAATCCATAATAAGATAAAACACTGGTAGATTCTTATTTACAGAAGATAGGCTGTCACTTTAAGTTTTCCTCTTCATCTTGTATGCCAGTAGTGATACAGCTGACTAATGAACCTGTGTCGGAGTGGCTTGAACTGTTTGTGGCGAAGTTTTAGAATATTATGATCTAGCCAACACTTTAGTCCACTATCTCAGTAGGGCGTCTGGAGTTGTATTACTACCAATAGTGCCTGAACTAAAACACTAACTTTTGTAATTCCATAATGAATACATGATGATAATGACTTAATATTTTATCACTTGGATATAAAATAATATGTTCATGCATGTCCCAAACTTTTCCCAACTGTATGCCTGCTGGATTTCTTTTCTTCTTTATTTTGATCCATTAGGTATCAAGCTAAATGTCTATGCTGTTATACACTGCCACACAAAAAAAAAATACTGGGATCTGACTGTATGGGTCAGGTTGATGGTAAACTTACTTGTATGGCATGGCTAAAAGCTGAACCCTTTAACTAACTTTATACAGGTGATTCATGAAATTTTAATGGTAAGAGCTTGTGCATATACTGTTTTCCAAGTTTGGGGGAATTATTTTATGTTTTCAAACCTTTTCTCTGTTTTGTTTTATTTTTAAAAGTAAAAAATCTATTTTTTTGCCCTTGTTTAGTATCTTTTTTTGCCATATTGATAATGTATTTTAGCATTCAAGCAATGTTAACTGACCCTAGAGATTGATTGTAAATGGGTTAAATGATTTCTACCTATCTGTGTGTGTAATTATTTTTTTATTGTATCTCAAAAATACTTATCTAGATTGTTATTTTATCATCAGAAGGTCTTTATATTGCTAGGTTTGCGACCATTGCAAAGGTGAGATAGACAGTGGAGATCTGCTTGTGTTAGCTTCAAAAATGGGTGCAGATGTGTGTTGGCACCCAGCATGTTTTGTGTGCAACACCTGTGATGAGCTGCTTGCTGACCTCACCTACTGCCACTATAATTACAAGCTGTACTGTGAACGGCACTTCGCACAACTGGTCAGGCCCAGGTGTTTTTCCTGTGATGAGGTGAGTAATACTCATCTTTTGTTTCCATTATCAAGTAGTGAGCCTAAGGCAAAGAAATAGAAAAGGTGCTGTAGAAAGTCAGTCTGAATCATTGTCTGACTAGTAATTTTCCATATAAAGTTTGAATTTACTAAAATTCCCTTGAAAATAACCATAGTAAATTAATTTAACAGATGTTGTGTAAATTTGAGAGGAAACTGCTCCGTTTGTAGATTGTTAGCCATTTTGTCTGGTTCTTCAAAGGTTTTTTTCCAGATTAATGAAAGATAGCAAATTTTAGCTTTGATATTATGTTGGATTTTTAGAGTTTAGTTAATATTGGTGGTAAAGAACAGAAAGCTATACATCGTATCTACATCCAAATCCTGAAATGTTTTGATTGTGGTCTTGGATCATGTCTTTCTCTTTATTTATAAAATCAATGAGACATATTGTATGCAAGAATATCAAAGAAGCTAAACTTAAAACCTGAAATCAAAGAAATTTTTAGTGCTATTGTATACAAGATCATTTGGTTCATCATCCACATCTCACATATGCAGTGTAAATGTGGAATCCTCATCAAAAAGAAAAGCATTGAGAATGAGATTTTGAAGAATCTTTTCAAATTTGGTTACTTGGAAACCAAAAATGTCATTTATCAACTGTATGAGGTAAAATTTACTTGTCATCTGTCTCTTTGAACAGGATATTTGCTTTATTATCATTTTTAATTCTCTTTCAGTATCATTCATGACACTTTGTGGCAATTCTAGATTATTCAGTTTAGGATTTTAAAAAAATAATAGTAAAAATATGGTATAAGACAGTACAAACCACCTTATAAATGAAACTGTTATCTCTTAAGAACAAGAACAATTTTCTTATCATCAGTAAGTTTTGAAAGTGCACAATCTCTCTCTCTCTCTCTATATATATATATATATAATATATGTGTGTGTGTGCTAAAGTTGAGCTATCTATGTAGTGGAGTCCAGATGGATAGCCTCCCTCATAAAAAGCACACAGAAATATTAAACTATAAGCATCTGAAGTTATCCATAACTTTCCCACATACTAACAACTTTCTATGCACATACTAATTTGTAACTTTAGACAAATAATCACCATTTTTTATTGTTAATATATTCATAATTTTAGTTTGTTGTTTCTTTCTTTTGGATACAGCAAAGTAATCTCAGACAAGTAGAACACACATCTGTGCTGTTTCATAAGGTTTCAATGCTAAAATTACAAATTATCCAGAATATATAAAAAAGTTAAATGTTTTCATACCAGTACTTCAGTGGTCACAATTTTGTGATTTTGAGCTCCTGAAGTGAGTAGGTAGCACTATCAGAGATCTTATGAATGCCACACACCACCATCTTAAGCAGATATAACATTCGACTGAATGCCAGTCATCTCTTTGCACAAATATCAAACACATTTTTATTTGTCATCTTTTGGACTGGAGAGCTTTGGCCGTGGCCATGAATATCTAATTAAATTCTATTTGAATATGTTATCTAAAAGGGGAATAATTTACTCTATAACTGAAAACAAGAGGGTTTATTAGTAAACTTTGGCATTCCATGAAATGTCCAGAAACACAAGATTTTCTCAGTGAACATTCCAAATTGATGATATACAGGATGGCTATTTTTTATATTATATATAAAAGCTTTAGAACATGTCTGTTTGCACTACATTATTATGCTCACACATGGTTAACAGCAAATTATGAAGTGTCATATTCTCTGATCATATAAATGAAATTAGGTTAAAAATAGGCAGTTTTACTATCAACCTAGTAATGTACAAAATCGCTGATGGGGATATATTAACTCTTAACAGCCATTTTGAATAGTTTTTTTTAAAATACAGTTGCATAGGAATGGCTTAAATGAAATGGAGATGTGGAGATCTATAATGAATTATTGCTGATTAAATGTCATAGTAAAACAATAAAAAACAAAATGTTCTTTTTGATTTGTAATATGAATGAAACAAAACTGAAGGTTATTTATAAAATATGTGACACGTATGTCTATTTTGTGATTACTTTAGAGTCTGAGATAGTGTTCAACAGTTTCAGCCATGATGTAATTCGAGCATTTGTTAATCCACTGTATGAGGTCTGTCCAAAAAGAAACCAAACATTTTAAAAAACAAATTTATTGCTTTACTTACAATTTAATCAGACTTGTCTCCTTCAAAATAGTTCCCTCCACTGTTGATACACTGCTCTCAATGTTTTTTCCAGTTTTGGAATGCGTCCTGTAACGCGTTTTCAGGGATAGTGCGCAGTTCTCATAGCAAATTTTCTTCGATATCTTCTATTGTCTGAAATCCGTGACCTTTCAGGGCGGATTTCAACTTTGGGAACAAAAAAAGTCCGCAGAAGCCAAATCCGGAGAGTAGGGCGGCTGGGGGACGAGAGTCATCTCGTGCTTTGCCAAAAAGTCACGAATAAGGAGTGACGAGTGAGCAGGTGCGTTGTCATGGTGCAGCATCCAGGTTTTGTTTTTCCATGCCTCAAGTTGCCTCCTTCGCACTGCCTTTCTCAACCGCCTCAGGACATCCAAGTAAAACTCTTTATTGATCATCTGACCACATGGAACAAACTCATGATGAATGACACCCTTCCAATCAAAAAAGACGATCAACATCACCTTCACATTTGAGCAACTCTGACGTGCTTTTTTTGGTCGCGGCGACAATGATCCAACCAACTGTGATGACTGCCTTTTTGTTTCGACATCGTAACCGTACACCCACATTTTGTCACCTGTTATGACACTTTTCAGAAAGCTTTCATCAACATTTGAACGATCAAAGAGCTCCTGATTGACTGTGACTCAGTTCTCTTTTTGTTCATCTGTCAGCAGACACAGCACAAATTTTGCGGCTACACGATGCATGTTCAATTTTTCTTTTAAAATCATGTGGCACGAACTTTTACAGACGCCTACTTCTTCAGAAACTTCATGGACAGTCAGGTGACGATTTCCACGGATCACAGCACGCACTTTCTCAATGTGATCATTGTCCATTGTCGTGAAAGATCGTCCAGATTTGGGATTGTCTTTGGTGGATGTTCTTCCCGATTTGAAACGCTGGTACCACTCGTGACATTGCAGACGGCTCAAACAACCCTCCCCATAGGCCTGTTGCAACATTAGAAAAATCTCCGTAAAAATTTTTCCCAATTTGAAACAGAATTTCACACAAACAAGTTGCTCTTCAAGAACCTTCATTGTTCGACTTGCAACAAATCGCCAAGTGCACTAAACATACGTTCGCTCTAGCGCGTGTAGATCGATGACTAACTGACGTGAGGTGATGCGGCTATTATTAGACTGAAGGTCAAGGTCGCTGATACGCGACACGAGTACACTGCTGTGCCGGCTGGTTGGTGCACTGTTTTAAAAGTTCAGTTTCTTTTTGGACAGACCTAGTATACCACCTGGTTGTATTTGTACCTCATTACTTTTCAAATCTGTATTATTTAGCTAAATTGAGCCATTGTTGCTGTGACAAACAGTATCTTCATCATTATAACAACCTTTTGTGATGAAAAAGTTATATTGCTCCAACCCCAACCTCACGTGTTTTGCATTATGAGTGTGTTACTAAATATACAGGCAGTCAACACACAGCCATAGTATACAAATGATTAAAATGGCCACTTCTCTCTTATGAACATGGGCATTTAGAAACTAATCCATACCTGTTAAGTTTTGGGTAACTTTCCTAACCCTCTCTTTTCTATTTTTGGAGGGAGATGGATGCTGTTCACAGTTAATTATATAATTAGTGATACTATTGAATTTGTTCTGTTTTTGTATTTGCATAATTTGTCTGACTAGCTGGTCAAGTGGTGGGAATACTTATTCACCGTGCAGAAGGTTACATGTATTCAGTTTGCACCTGAAAGCTGGGCTCCAGTCAGCTCTTCTGTAAATGAATACCTAGTGTTAAAAAAGACAAAACACGTTTTAGTGTTGCAATAATATCAGCATGCATATTGTTGTATAATAAAAGTGAAAGAAAGTTTTTAGATTTTTAACAAGCTGTATTATAAAGTAGTTTGATATATAGCATGTGATTTAGTGTGATCCATGGTTGTATAGATTGCTGTAGTGATAATTCGGAGCAGTGTGGTACAGATAGAGGGGTAGTTTTTAAAACTCCTAATTTAAATACTGCACAATTATTTTAAAAAAATTAACATTTATTTGATCTAGTCGAGGGTAACTTGTATTTATGACCACTTGTAATGCTGTTGTTTTTTTGTCACTAATATCATAGAATCTATTTTCTATATCAGAAAAAAATCTTAGATATTTTAATCATATCTACATAAAGCAGTCTGAAAGCCTGCCTAATCTTTCTTTGAAATTGACATCATATGTACCTTGAATTATCTGTAAATAATCCTTTATCATATTCCACACACTGTTTACCTTGAGACATACTTCCACATTGTTTCCTACATTTTAAAGTTTTACCAATTACAGCTTCTAAATTTCCCCCTCATGTACCATTGTTATTTCTACAGTCTGTAATGAATATGAATGGTTCTTTTCAGTATATCTAAGGTTCAGACATTTGGAGATATTATGTTTTATTTGCCACTTGCTAGACCAATTTACTAAATTATTTATATCAAACTCTTTCTGTATTCACTATTGTTGGCCATATTATATTATATAATTTATAATCAATCTGCAAATGTTGTAATTTTAGAGATGCCAGTATCAGTATCATCTATATAAATTAGAAAAAAAATAGGTCCAAGAACAGAATCCTGTGATAGATATGCTGCTGGTAGTTTGTCAGAGTGCCATCTCCTTATTAAGTAGATAATCATTAATCCATAGCAAAAGGTTGTCACTTGTGCCTTGCTGAAATCAAGAAAAAGAACATTGATACTACAATAGTTTCCAAAATGTTTACAGTTTTATTCAAAAAAATTATTAATACACACCTCTTCATGTAAAACAGTAAATTAAAAGTAAATTTTATGGGTGTGACGGTTAACAAGCAGGACCAAATCAGGAAGCAAGAATGAATTTTAACAAAAAAGGCAAACAGAAATAAGTTAGAAGTAGTCATTATGGGACGTGGTCCTCCTCTTTCCCCTCCCCCCCAACAGAATTACATGGTTCGCAGTGAGTTTGCATGCTGCTTGTAACCCTATCAATGAGAGCAGTGAGCAATAAAGTTCGTTGTCTTATCAGAGAAATTTGCAGTGATCTTGGGGGAGGGTAGGAAACAGCTTGTCCTTCTAGACCAGGGGTCACCAAACTACGGCCCGCCGACAGTACTTGCATTTGCGTGATAAAATGGATGGAACACGAGATGTTGTGAAATAAAATTTTTTAAATTTTTTCATGGATAATTGACACATGGGCAAGAAGGCTCAGAAAAATTCCCCGGTCAAGGTGTTAATCGAGCTGGTCTCTAGGCTGTTTTCTTCACCCTTTATTATGGCTACTAAGAAAAGAAAAGTGGACGCCGAGTGTCGCGTTTTCAATGAAGAATGGGGAGTAAAGTACTTCTTTGTGGAAACAAAGGACCAGAAAGCTAGTTGCGTGGTATGCAGCGAAAGTGTTGCCGTTTTGAAAGAGTACAATCTTCGGCGTCACTATGAAACAAAACATCTATCAACATATTCAAAGTTTTCTGGAAAGTTACACTCTGAGAAATATGAGTCCATGAAACGTGGTTTAGAAACTCAAAGAAATCTCTTCACGAGAAAGTTTGCTGAAAATGAATGTCACTCGTACAAGTTACAAAATAGTGCATAAGTTGGCAGAGCGAGGAAAACCGTTTACTGATGGCAACTTCATCAAAGAGTGTATGATGGAAGCAGCAAATGACTTGTGTCCTGAGAAAGCCGATTTGTTTGGAAGTATCAGCCTTTCGGCAAGTTCAGTTGTGCGGAAGGGAGAACATAGTGCTACAGATACGAGAAAGCTAGGAACTTGTTGTGGTATTCTCTGGCGCTGGATGAGTCTACTGATCTCTCGAGTACATCACAACTTCTTGTGTTCATTCGTGGTGTCAATTTGGACTTTCAGATAACGGAAGAGTTGGCATCCGTTTGCTGCATGCATGGAACAACAACTGGAAAAGACATTTTCATGGAAGTGCAGAAAACTTTGCAAGACTATAACCTTCAGTGGAATCAGCTTCGAGGTGTTACAGTTGATGGAGGAAAAAACATGGCTGGAGTGAGAAAGGGTCTGGTCGGGCAGATCAGGACTCAGTTGGAAGATTTGCAAATTCCGGCGCTCTGTTCATACACTGCATCAAACATCAGCAAGCACTCTGTGGGAAAGACTTGGATATTTCTTGTGTACTGAAACCAGTCGTTTCTGCTGTGAACTTCATTCGGGGACATGCACTCAATCACCGTCAGTTCCAGGCTTTTCTTGAAGAAATTGATTCTGATTTCTGTGACTTGCCTTATCACACAGCAGTGAGGTGGCTCAGCTGCGGTAAAGTCCTGTTTCGTTTTTACAAGCTCCGAAACGAAATAGATGTTTTTCTCACTGAAAAAGATAGAACTGATCCACAGCTGTCAGATCCTACCTGGCTGTCAAAGTTGTCATTTTTGGTCGACATTACATCCCACATGAATGAACTGAACTTGAAACTTCAGGGAAAGGATAACCTCATCTGTGATCTCTACAGAATCATCAAAGGATTTCGGAGAAAGCTGTCATTGTTTGAAGCACAACTGGAAAGAGAAAACTTCTCTCAAAGAGTTTTGCGCTACAATTGCTGAAGATGTCAACCTCGATTTTCCTAAAAAGATTATTCGTGACTTGAAGAAGCATTTTTTGGAGAGATTTTCAGATCTCGACAGAATTGAGAGTGACATTCTTCTGTTCCAGAATCCGTTTGATTGTAACCTTGATGATGTGCCAGTTGAACTACAGTTGGAGCTCATTGATTTGCAAGCAAATGACTTGTTGAAAGAGAAGCACAGAGAAGGAAAACTTGTTGAATTTTACCGCTTCTTACCTGATGTTGAGTTTCCGAAATTGAAGAAATTTGCCGCTGGTATGGCATCATTGTTTGGAACAACTTATGTCTGTGAGCAAACATTTTCAAAAATGAAGTATGTGAAGTCAACACATCGAACGAGATTGACTGATGAACATTTGAAAGCAATTCTCTTGATTGGATGCAGCAATTCCAAACCAAACATTGATGATATCTTGAAAGCCAAACGTCAGTTTCACAAATCTCACTAACCTTTTTTGCTGCTTAGTTTGTAAGATTCGGATATGTGCACACTAGGTCTGATAAACTATATTTTTGCTAACGTCGCCTTCTTTGATAACTTTTTAGTAAATAATATGTTGGTTGTCTTTGTTTTTTGTGCATTGCACGCCACTCACCCATGATTAACATGGAATGCTAAACTTAGTGTTTCGTCTTTTTTCCCAGAGCTTTCGTTCTGGCTTGCAAGTATTGAACAGAATGATTATGCGGCCCGCGCTCGTCATTCTTTCAGTTATCCGGCCCACTGTGAAAAATGTTTGGTGACCCCTGTTCTAGACCATCGCAAACATTCGTAATGAGATTTAACTGAGGAGAATGTGCTAGCCATGCACCTGCATATAATCTGACACAGGAATCCAAAATCTTTTTCCTGTACCTCATTGCAGTGATCCAACGGAATTCATGAAGAAATCACCACCCTCGTAGTGATCCCTCTCTATGATGATTTTGGGATGGGTGCACGTTCTACGTTCCCTCCAGATAGTATGTGTTGTTAGTCACCGAAGGCTAAATTTTGACTCAGTAAAGAGACCCTGACTCTAATAACCATGTGCTGTTCAAGAAATGTGTTCACTGAACAAATTCAGCCACTTCTCTTTATGTTCATGTCGAAAGTTTTACTTCCAAGACTTGCCAAGAACTTTCCTGAGTAATGGTGAGACTGGTAACACGCACTCCTACTGAAGGTTTCACTGCCAAGATCCAATCAAAGTAAAGAGTAGTTATGGATTATTGGCTGTTTTCTGAGAATTGTCAGTTGTTTTTAAATTACCCTATCTCCTCTTCACAAATATTTTATTTTTAGCACATGCATGAAATTTTTTTAGTTTATATTTAATATTGTTTGATAATTGCCTTTAATGGATGGTTTTACCTGCAACAATTGATTTGTAAATCATTTCAGCAAAAAAGAATTGTTTTATTTTGTAATTTTAGGCTTTTCCAACCTTTCTTTTTTTCCTTTTTAAAAATTTTACCTAACTTTTTGCAAATTGTTCATGCAGGTTTTCTCTTCCCTCCCCATTTTTGCTATCTTTTTGGAATGGCTTTTTTACCAGAATCCATAAAGACATCATGAAAGTTTTCTAATCACTTCCAGCATCTTTAACGCCAGGTTGGATTTCATTTCCTAGACCGTTCATTCTGCAGAAAGTAAACATCGGTTTATCGGAATTACACACTGTATAGTAAGTCCTTGCTTAACATTATGGTTGTGTTCTTGAAAGGTGCAACGTTAAGTGAATCTATTTTGGTCAGGAGATTAGTTTCACCAGCCAAAACTAATTTTATAAGTATAAATTCGACACCTTTTGCATGTAAAAAAAATGAGTGAGAGGTCAATGATGAGAGAGAGGGGGAGAGAGAGAGGTTCTTTCTCCCCTGCTGGCCATGATGTCAATGTTTACCTCTTCTCTGCTGAATGTGAAGACAATTTAAAAAGAAACATCCAAAGTTGATTGCGCACCTTTCTCCTTTTCTCTAAGTATCTTGTGATAGCATTGGAGTATGTCACTGACTCTCCTACGCACTTTAAAGATTTTTCTCTGTTGGATCTGTCATCAGCAAAAATGTGCAGCCATTTAAATATGACAAAGCGTTTCAGCCATTTGTTTTGTTGTTTGCCTTTGTTGGGGAGGTTCTTCACCTTGGTCCTTGTCTTCGGTAGCCATTTGTTCTCATAGGGAGATTCTCAGGGTGTGCGCTTGAAGCTCTTCATCAGTATCCAACTCTTCCATTCCTGTTTCTCTGGCCAAGTTAAGGATAAAAAAAAACAACGTGATGCGTGACAATGCTGAACAAGATCTGCTTTACTTACTTGATCACATTATTTGTTTAACAATGGTTTATAGCTACTGATTTCTCTTACATGACTAACTAGCAACCGAAACAAAAATAAGATTCAAAATCCATTTTTTCTCCAGTTGGTGCAGTTATGATTTGATGAAGAAATTTATTTTGAGACTCTGCACAATTATAAACTTTCATTTCAACCCCAATTCTGTTATCAACCTGAGGTTGGGGTTTGTATGGGGTGGCTACTAAATCATCATGACAAAACTAGCATTTCTTAATATTTGATGACCATCTATGACATTGTCAGGACTAGCTTTCAGTTTATACCAATAATTTGAGAACTTGACGACTGCTCTAAAATCATCTATTTCATATTTCATTTGTTATACTCCTAGGACGAACGTAACCCCTAACTAGCAGGATTGTAACATGAGGTATATTTGTTTTACAGAAAACTTTCTGCTGCTATATCCAGTTTTCCTGAGAAGCAGCAAAGTACTTGTATTATCTTAATCAGTCTGCAAATTACCTTATTTGTCCTAGTTGGTTCAGGTGAGACCCTGCCAATTTATTGTCTTAGACCCACGAATACTTTCCAAGCATCCATGAAATTCACTTCTGCCTTACACAAGTATTTTACTTATTCAGAAATTTAACCATCTCTTGTCCATACAAGAAAGAATATCAGATACTAAAATAGATGATCTAATACCATTCAGTTTCCAAACAATAGACCCATCACTTCCTCTGTACAGCTGCTTTTAATGTTTATCTTCACATGCATAACTGTACTACTGTAACATTCTTCAGATTCATTGACTCTAACATCAATGCATCCTTTTCATTTGATCCTTTCTCATAAGTGGTATAGTATAAGATAAAATTTGGGCATAGTGTTGTACAGCATAGTAGAGTTAACCTAATCTGAACTATTGCCTGGTATGGTAGTATAGCATGGTATTTATATTGTATTCAAATATAACACAGTATAATCTAGTACAGTTGTAGATAATGTATTGCAGCATAGAATAATGTAGCATAATATTAAATCTATTTAGAATAGTGTATTGCTGACTTATATTATGTAAGGATAATGTAATGTAGTCTAATAGATAATGTCAAAAGATATATTGTGGTACAATATTATTAGATGACGCTATTTTGATGATCATAGTATCTGATCTGATCTGAGATGTTATGTTTTATAATGAGATGCAGTGTAATGTTCTGTAAAATAAACAATTTTTGTGGGAGGCAATAAAATAAAAAGTCCATGATATCTGTGGTTAGATTTTACTGTCTTCTATAATTCTTTGATGTTTTGCTTAGTGTTTCATTAAATTTGTTAAAAAAGAAAGTAAATCTATAGTTATGTAAAAGAAAATTATCATTTTGAATTATTTAAGAAAATGATGAAAGGTTGAGAAGCCTTAAAGATTTTGTCTTTGCTCTTGCATAATTAAAGTAAAATTTAAAGGCAACTTTATTGAGTTGTTCATTCTTTTGTCTGTGAGAAATCCTTAAAAAAATAGTTATTAGATTAATTATAAATAAGAGAGAGATTGTCTCTTTAAATTAATTTATTATTACTATACACTTAGTCAGAAAGCCTTTTGATTTGTGCTGCTGGAGACTGCTAAAGATTGCAAAGATTTTATAAAATAATGCCTTGGCATCTGGGTTAGGGTTAAATTACTCTTATTTATTCCATGAATTCTGTATACTGATGTGCCAAAGTTTGTTTTAGGTGGTGATAAAATAGAATTGAGCAGATAAAAAGTACATGAAAATTTCAACAAATTTCTGGGGTAACCCCCTTGAATTTCATTTTAAAATTATTCATAAGCTAAATAGAAACCAGAGTTTATCAGTTCAGGTATCTTTTAGAGGAATGAGGTGAAAAGGGGATAGAAAGTCAGGGTAAGAAGCTCTTTGAAAAACTGCCTATTTTGACAGCAAGGAACTATAATGAAAATGTCTTTTTGTAAAATAATTATAGTATAAAATCACTATAAATCAGGGATAAGATCCTATTTATGGAGAGCTGTTAATGACACTCAACAATTTTGCTGATAACCAAGTGACCTGAGGTCTCATTCATTTTTGGGCTAAAGAATGTCTATTTCAGGTTTTATGGAAAGGGAAACTATCTATCAGTCTATCTCCTGCTTCCTCTGAGGTAAAACCAGTTTACCTGACTTAGTCATAAAGGATAGTGAGACAGAGAACATTCCATAGGTGAGCAGCCCACATCTTCCTGTGTCATGAGAGTAGAGCTGACATAGTTGTATTTATGGGTCATTGAGTTATGTATATGTTACTGAACTAATGGACTCATTGTTTGTTGTGCTGTATATCATCCTAAGCTAGTCTTAAACAGTCCATCTGTTGACTTGTATGGGTATGTATACTAACAGTCTCTTTAAATTACTCTGATTTTTAACTATTAACTTGAAAATTATCCATTACATTATAAACAAGTTTAAATATTATGGACTATGTAATATAATTTCATGATGTGCTTATGCTAAGAGATCAAACACATTTGTTAACTAATTAAATCAGCTCAACATTCTTTAGTCCACAGCAGGGTGGGGTGTAAGAGCTTGCTTTGATATTAGTTAATGTATTGCATGAAAAATTTGAATTCTCTATATATTCGGTTATACTTTAAGCAAAAAGTTAATTTATCCTTTATATAATGTTTATAAATAGAATAAGTCTGGTATGCGATGTATAAATATTTAAAGCATCTGGTGATAAATATGCACAGCTTGTTTTTTTGTTTTGTATTTTAGAAAATGTAGGATCATAGCTCAGATTGAATTAATGGAGAGTTTAGATGTTCGTTTGTACTGTCACAGCGAGGGGCAGAGCACAATTCCATATCAGTAGTTTACTTTTCTTAAAAATACAGTTTTAAAATATTTGTAGTAATAATGTAAAAGTGTTCATTGAAGTTTCTATCCTTTAGTGAAAAAGAGAGAGACTTATTTTGGTCACTGTGGAGGAAAGAGTCAAGAATTAAAAAATCAGCTTTTTTACTAACAGTATTATATTTTACGAGCTAAACTTTTTTTGAGAATATAAAGCATGTATCAGGGTGTTTTGTATGTTTATTCATCCTTTGTCCAGTGGATCTGTGGATGCTATTATTTTCATGGCAGGTTCTACGAGCTAAACTTTTTTTTTTTTTTAGATTCAAATAAATTTTATTTAAATTTCGATTAGTAACAAAAATTGATAATTTTTTTAAAATGAAAACTTATGGTCTTGAAGGATTTTAGCCAAAATTAGTTTACATTGAGACTGTGAGCCGGCTACCCAACCCTACTCCCCCTCTCTCTCTCTCTGGAGGGAGCAAGTTCACTTCACTGCAACAGTTGGCAAAGCGAGTAGCCGAGCGGAACGGTGGACCACTACAGTCAGTAACTTACACCAGGCATCATCACCAACCCCAGAAAAACTGTAGATAGAAGCCATAAAAGAAACCATCAGTTCACCACCCTCCCACTGGCCCTCTCCCCCCTTCAGTAAGCCCCAACTTTTCAACTAAATATTCGCATGTACTTGTTGCTCGCTTCAATAAGGGGATGGCCAACACACACACACCATGTGACTTCAGCATCGCACATCCGCTGGACCACACGATCTCTGGGTCGGTCCTTTTCCTATCGATCGAGGGAGCCCCGCCTTAACCTGCGAGATAAAAAACACTGCAGTGACAACCCTTACCCCCCTTCCTTTCCCCACAAATTTACATAATTTTTAGCATCTAAACTTTACGAAATAAAAAAACGCATCAGCTTTAATAAGGTTTTACAATTCAAAAACAAAGAAAAAAAATTGCTGACAAACCGAGCTTCAAATCAAAAACGGCCGACTAGGGGGGGGGGGTTCGCTCCCCCCTCCCCCCTCCCCCCCGACGGGCAGACACCGCTTCACCATCTGCTCAATACGAGCCAGCAGCATTCCTCCGAAGCCTCATTAATTTCTACAAAAAAGACTAGAAAAGGGTTGGTTCCCCACCCGGCCAAAATAAGTAACTAACTCAAAATTTACATTATTTATTATGTAGTATTATCTACATACATACATTATATATATATATATATATATATTGACTTTTTAAAAAAAAGAGAGAAATAGTAATGCACAGCCTTTCGCCAGCTACATTAACTTATCCGAGATCAACATTCTCAAAAGTTTTAAACTTTTTTTTCCACAGGTTACTAGTTACGGTTTCAGTTAGTGCACAATCGACTAGTACTAGTAAATATCAGCACTAATCATACCCGTTTGTTCATAGCTTCCACCACCATCACCAATGATGACCCCCCCACGAGATGGGGGTGGGCTCTCTGCACCACTCTCCCTGTCTCTAAACCTGGCAAACTACGGTCAGAGTCCATAGAGGATGGCACCGGATCGCAAAAGTTTTTTACGGAATCTCCTTCGCTCCAATTCCTGCATTCTATTCAGATCTAGAGATAACGGCTGCAGAGTTGATTCCAGCAGCACGTGTATTCTGGTGCCTACCAGCATTTTCTTCTGTCTAGCCTTCTCTATAAATTTTTCTAGCACCCCTTCGGGAGAAGAGCTGCTCTTCGGTCTTCAAACCTCGCTGACAGTCTTCATTATCGAATTAAATTCTGAACTTATCCCTTAGAAAGAAAAAAAACCCTACGCTCTTACATGTCTTGCGCTCACGAAGTAAAAGAAGGGGAAAAACTTACTAAAAAACCCAGGGACAACAAGAAGGCCCACCAACAATCGGGCTCAGTTTATTCAAGAAACAAATTAGATAAATCAATTTGTAAGTTCAAACAAAATTACTTACTACATTCTATATGTTGAGTTCAATGTTATACGATATCGCACAAAGATAATTGAGTGGTTGCTGGTTTGCACAGACAGAGAGCACAACGTGTAACAACACATCAGCAGTGCATATTTAATGCGTTTCTGCTCACCCTGACTGCATAGCTCTGCTCTGGGTGAATGGATGTTGGTCTAGTTTGTAGACCATAGGGTAGCGAAAGGCATGATGCCATCTCATTGATTAACTAGGGCAAGTTGTCTTTAACAGTCAATTAGCAAAGCATGACATGGGCAATGAAATAGTCGAATAGTAGTTCCATTTCTTCCAGCATGGATTCTTGGAGTTGTTAAAACACACTATGTTGTTGATGAGACCAAAAGCACATGTGACCATCATTTTGGAATGTGTTCAATGCTGCTCACCCTTGTGTGTATGGACTAAGCTGAGTTCTTGAAAGTTGTGTAAGATGAAAGAGACATCTGGTTATGCAGACTTTGGGCAATATTTCTTGGGAAATGTTGTGAAATACGTTTTTAGAATCACATACTTGTAATGGGTCTTAGCTTAGGATCATACAGGGTTATTCAAAAAGAATGAACCGATTTAATTACGCAATATTTTAATAAGGAAAAGCAATAGAAAACTCCAGCTAAGTCACAAGTATTCTACTGACAATGAAGTTTTACTTCCTGTCTTACAAATGTTCAATGCGGCCACCACCTTCAGCACGGGCAACATCAATGCGATAAGAGAATTCCTCCCAGACACGTATCAGCATATCACAATCCACTGAGTTGATCGCTGTTGTTATTTGATGTTTAAGGTCATCGAGGTTCTGTAATTTGAAAAAAAATGTGCTTGATAAGTATTTTTTCGTTCTGTTACAATAAAAGTCAATTTCTGATCATCTGTACATTATATGAACTGTTGTTAGTTGATAGATTAGCTGTGGATAATACACCTTGGGCCATCACATGACATCTCTGCAGGTTGCAAGTTTTCTATGACAGGTACTTTTATGGTTTACTCCGCTGATGTACTGCAGATCCACGTAAAACATGAACACATTTCTTTACACTGGCTGTTGGTGTAGCACCAAGATTCACTACTGCCTGATATAGACAGTACATGTGCCCCTTGTAGCCAATTTAGGGACGTTGATCTTTGAGACAAAAAATTTTCGTTTTATTGTTTTCAGAGTTCCTGTAATTAGATATACACGATATTCAAATATGATTTTTTAAATGCTGTTTTGATGAGATCAACCTATTATTACAAAATTTCGTTGGCTATTTCAGCCAATGACTAATTTAAATATCTTTAATTGTTCAAAAGGCTCAAATATGACTGACTGATCAGTTAGCTGCTGATGAAGATTATGCAAAACTTTACACTTTGTTATGTGCTTTTTTGTTGCATACCCTTTGGTTGTGTACCTAGTGTCACTGTTGCTTTTTGATTGTGGGCTTTGTCATCACCATTTATGATTATTTACCTCAAAGGTTGGTATACTGCCAGACTGGCTTAACAGTAGCAAATGCAGCAGCACGCAACAGTTTTTAATTTGTCTGCGTTGTTGCAGGCAGTCAGATCCAGATTGTGCAGAGGCCACTTGCCATCTGTTCAGAAAGATGTCATTTAAGAAGTCACGGTTCACTGGAAACCCCTCCATCTTGTTAGAACCACACTGATTGAATGGTGCTCCATTTTTCCAATTGTGGAACAACAACAACTTCAGCAAATGCAGATATGCTCTGATCGATAAGACTATAAAAAATATGGCCTATTCAGATTTCAACTGTTTACTGTGGCTTGTATAATATGGGATGAAGGGAATTATGGTCCACTCTGTACATATCATCATCTTAAATGATTGCAAGAATAAATGGGGGACCATAAAGGGTGCTGAGATACGCCTTTGGATTGTTCTGGATCACTGTGTCCAGACTTTTTCAACCATAGCATGTAGTGTAGGAAATAAGTTCAACAGTAATATTGCTCAAAATTCAGATGCCACTTTGAAGTGCTGTTTAGAAATAGAATTTCACTTCAACAGCTTCCCTGTCGAGAAGTACCACTAGCAACTTCATGTGCATGATATTTGTGCATAATGCTGTAGTGTTCAGCTGTGTGTATAGAGGTAATGTTTAGTTGTGCCATAATTGTACATGGTGTCGTGCTTAGTTGTGTCATAATTGTGTATAGTGGTGTAGGTTTTCAGCTGTGCGCCATAGTTGGGTAAGATGGCCCGCTGGCCGTCTCCAAATTATAGATAAGAGAATATTTAAATATTTTTTTTTCTTTTTACGCATTTGATAAATTATTCAATTTTAGCTTTAAAAGGAAATAATCATAAACAGTAGTAATATAAGTGTTAAAATTGTGTGGACTTTGTATCTTTTCATCTTTCTGCCTGCATTGGCCTTTTTCCTGTAAATTTTTGTAATATTTTCATATGTCATCTCAGCATCCTTTGCATCCTTCACTGATCTCCAAGAATCCATCATCTGCTTCCTTTGAAAACAGATAAAATACCCTCCCCCTTTCCTCCCCTATTTTCTTGGTCGCTGACCCTAAGCGAGGCTGCTAACTTTTGTGAATGTTATTTTTGCTGTGTCCTATCAGGTCTGTGAAATTCGTGATTATTATTTTTTTAATGATAATTATGTATAAAATATGAGGAAAAGTGTATATATATATATATGTTTTATTTTTTGTTTAGTATACTAATTCTGATACTTTGTTATTTTCTTCATTAGGCATTACCATATCCCCCTTGGCATTATTTCTTTTTTGTTGGTTGGGTTTTAACTAATTGCTATAAAATTTAGAACAGGAGAATGTGTTGTTTTTTGTTATATTTTATTGAATTATTTTTTTTTTGGCCAAATTGTTAGTATCAATACTTTTCCTGAAAACATATGTGAATTTTTGCATCACATTATTATTACCGAACAGCAGGAAAGTCGATGCTGGAGAAAACGTGGAAAGAAATTAAATTTATTAAGAAATAAGTTGCTTTGGATTTTTTTTGTTGTTGTTGTTGTTGTTAATCTTTATCAAAGTAATCTTACTCCTCAGAAAATGTGAAAAACCTTCTACTTTTTGTTTACATTATTGCATAAAGTAATCTTTATATAGGAAAAATCTAAATTCAAACAGTAACATGCACTAAAGGGTTGTCCACTTTAGTCTACTGAATAATTTGTTTTGCATAATATTGTGTAACTTCTCCTATGTAAGGGACACATACATGACCCATAGGTAGATCCCTAGAGGACTACATGGACTAGTCAGCAGGAAGGAAAAAAATTTCCTGTTTAATTCAGATAAACACTAGGATTGGTACCTCTTTGTTGCTTGGTTTTTTTCCATAGCTCACATAAAGCCAAGCATTAGAACATTGCCATCTATGAATCATTGTTATAAGTAGCACAATGGTTTTAAACTCTTACTTTCCCTTCCATCTGGCTCTATGTATCAACTGTTGTTTCTACATTTAGATTTGTAGAGAACAAGAGAAGGAAAGTGTTAAATTTGTATGTGATGCCAAGTAACCTATGGGCTTGACCACAAATATTTCTGCATTGCTTGAGTTCCTATCTAAAATGAAAGCTAGCTAGGTTCTTTTTGTCATTCCTTATCTTATCTATTCAGAGCTACAACAGTACTAACATACAGACATGTGCACCATTTTAGTTATCACAGTCGGAAAAACATTCACCTCGCAAACAAATTGCTTAGAAAATGACCATCAATGATAATCATTGTCTTTTTGTAATAAATAAGAAAAAAAACTAGGTTATCTTCATCTTGGCACTTGGCAGCTTTCATACATTAAAGATTCTGGAGAATCATCAAAGGGAGATAACCTAGCTTAATTCTAAAGATGCTTTTGTTTAAGCATTATTACCATGGGACTGGGGTAAGAAAGTATTGCTACTAGCAACATGCAGTTTAAAAGGTTAAGTTAATTTTAAACTTATGTAATTGGAGAGATTTTAACAAAAAATACTAGTGGGATACTTCCCTTTTTGAATTTCAGTGACCAAAGAGTAAATGCCTGATAAATAAATATTCCTTGATGCCAAATAGCTTTAGTGGAGTTTTCATTATCAGCACTGATCTTGAATGCAGCATGTCTGTTTTAAATTACCTAGTAATTAAAGCACGACATTTGTAAAATGGAACATAATAGCATGTTGTTTGATCTTTTGTTCAAAACAGTTCTATTTTATTATTAATCTTTTTGTTTTTATGATTAATATGCCCCCTTTTAACTAAAAAAGTTAGCAAATCATTTTTTTTAAAATTAATCATGTGTAGGTAGTATCTTTGAAAAAAAAACAAACAAATATGTTAAGACAACAGAGACAAGATTATTTTAAAGCATAAATGTCTGTGTTGCTTAGTAAAATATAAGATCTAGATTTTTGTCGTTAAGATAAAGAACGTACACTTTTTGAACATAAATAAGCGTTGAGAGAAGGGTTGCAAGGGTGTAGATATATGCTCTGTTTTTGCTTTATAAAAGACTTATGATAATTGTTGAAAATAAATGTTTTGTTAGAATGTTTATAGGAAAGGTTGTGTGTGCTATAGTTTTGGTTAAGGACTGACTGGTGTGGTACATGGAATGAGGGAGGGATAGAGGGAGGAAGGAAAGAAAACACTGCTAGGTTCTCTAAATAGCAGGCCTGGGTGGTGTTCCTGATATGGAGCTTGTGAGCATTTTGCACTCAGCTCTCTTCCTGTTCTCTGAATATAAGTGAGATTCTCAGACCTACCAGGGCTTCTTCAGACTGGTAGGCTGTGTGCATAAGCTGCTTCCTCCACCAGAACGCATCTCCTCTCAGGTGAGTACCAGCTCTTTGTTTCTTTATTGTTGATATTGTTTTCTCTAGATAGATCACAGTAAAGAACAGCATCTTCAACTATTACTTTATAGAAATAAAATGAAGCCTGATGTTTGTTTGGTTTATTTATGAGAGTCAGAGACTTTTCTTCACAGACTCATAATGGATACTAGTGCTTCTGCCAAGCTTCAGTGACTTTTCAGTTATATAGGTTGGCATGAGTTTTTCTTGGTTGGCTGATTGGCTGCTATGTTAATTATAACTGTTTGCTGTACTGAAGAGGGAGAAAGGAATTTTTTCATTAATATTTGAGCAGTTTGTTTTGTATTTTTTTTATTTTTTGTTTTCTCTGGGAGTTCTATATTATAGTGTTATTTCCAAATGAAATTCAAGGCAAATGTTTCTTTTAAGTAGGGAAATTATTCTTTTCATTACAAACAGAAGTGATGGTGACATTATCTATGTTAAACAACAGCACTATTATACATTGTTTGTTTTTTTAAAACTACCTGTTCCTAATAGACACCTTTTAGATTGCATAACAACTTTTAATTAAAATATTTTAAAAAATAGTTGTTACCTGAGACAGTTTTTATTAAAATGATCTTTAATTTAATATAGTTAATTATTATTAATGTATTTATTATTTTTATATAATTAATATAATATAGACATAAATTAACAAAGAAATTTGTTAAAAATTATTGTTTTTAAATGAAAAGAATTAAATTTTTTAAATATGTTTGTGTGTGTGTGTGTGAAATAACTAAGCATTTCCTCCTTCAAACTGCTGACTTTCTGGGTGGTGGTGGTGGTGGATTTTCTTTACCCAGTCATCAAAACTCTGCTGCAGCTGTGACTAAAGTCTCTAAAATGCCAACATCCTTTGCCTATCCCCTCCCCTGCAAATCCAACCTTGCCAGCCAAGGTGTAGGAGGCATAGATGATGAGCCAGCAGTAATAGTGGGGGTCCTATAGTCTGACCAGCTGGGTCTGCCTACTTCCCTGGCCCAATCCTTGCTTCTATAACCAGTTCTCTGCAGGCTGTTTTTATGACAGTTGAGATATTTCTAATAACCTGACTCTTCCATTTCACTTCTCCATATTAGGGCAGCTTTCCATTAGTTTACACGTGGGGTTATTAGAGAGATAAATTAGCCTAAATAGATCATAGACTGTCTCCGTCAAGTAAATGCATCCTAGCATTATGGGTGGCTTCCAAAACCTCACTTTTTTTTCTTGCTTTAAATTTTCATCTCTCTCCCTAATAAGACCTTTCTTTTCTTTACTCTTCCTCTCTCTTTTTTTAAAAAGTCTTAGTCTTTAACCCTCTAGTTGCTAGTCTCTCCTCAAGTAGAAAATAACTGAATATAAAGTTTTAAAAATTATTTCAAATAACAGTACTTGATAAATAATTTTGGCATTCTATACAGATAATATTTATTTTTAGTATTTAAATTTAATTAAACCTTCAAAAACTTAAAATTTAATCATGTTTTTAATGTTTCAGTAAAACTTTTATGAATACATCATCTTTTGCAATTGTGTTTGATGATGTACTTTTTTACTATATTTTTACTATTTACTTCCTAACTAAGTCAGTCTGTTGACTAAGCAGGAATTCTGGGAAGTCCCACGTATGTTATGTAATTCTAAACTGCTGCTAGTTGGTGTGTATATTTATTTGCTATTTTTTTTGAAATTTTGCTATTTATACATCATCATTCAAGTCCAGTGAACCATGGGATATATTTTAATTGCTGGGCTTTTTCAAAAATAGAGAAGTTTTTCAGAATTTTACCAACATCCCACAATGCATTGCTGTTCATATGAAATTTCTCTGCAAATAGGGTTTTGAATTGACATTCAAGCAGTTAACCACTTCCAAGCACCTCATGGTCGAAAAATTTCCTTTTATTTTTTCTGATAATGTGTGGATCAAGTTTTCCCTATCATCGGAGTTCTTCTCAATTCTGGCTGTCACAAAACCATCTCATGCCACAAAGTATACTTACTCTGTAATCAAATATAACTTTCCCAACAGAGATCTCAAGAAAATATAATAATAAATTCTTTGTTGATGTGTACTTATTTACCGTTCAAACATTGGCAGTCTTTCTCTGATTTAAATAAACAGTAACAGAAAATGGCTAATTCTGTGTTTAAGACACTATTAAGAAATGTTTAGAAACCAAATCAGTGTTATTTCCAAATGTCTTTGAGGAACAAAAATAGAAGGTGTAACTTTGGAGCTAAAGGAATTCTACCATTATCAAACAGTAAGTAGCTGATATAAATAAAATAATGTAAACCTAAAACAAGAAATGCAAAATAAAAGGGTTTTAAATGGTTCACCATTATTTTGATTGGCTTCATTTCTTGAAAACATCAAGGTTTTTTTATTTTTTAACATTTATTTCTCCCAAAATTCAGTTGTTTTTAGCACACACCCCCATTGCTTGTATTCTTGGAATCAGCATGCCAAGCTTATGTTTATTTGCATCATGACTAAGATCTTGTGGGAAGGTAGGTGGATGCTGCTTTGATGTTATAAACACATTGAGCTATTTTTAACAATGCTTACATCTACTGTAATAAAAGGCAAACTCTCTCTTTTTTTTTCTCTCTATTTTGTTGTTGTTATAAAGAACATTTATGTTTAAGCTTTTGCAGAATTTAGTTTGTGTGAATTAGAATGGTTCTTGAGAAAGAATTGTTATAGTTCCTGTCACTCAGTTAAGCAGTTTATAGCTGCTGAATATTCCATCTGTCTACACTTAGCCTCCTTTCTGAATCTCGATCATGGTAGGTAGGATAGGCATTAGTTTTGGCTATTTCTGTTCGGCCTGTTCTTTCCCACAGGATTACACGCAATGACACTGTTTGGATAAGTTGCTTAAGTATCTAGGATTATGAGAAGTTTGCATTTTTTCAAAATTATTTCTCCTGTCTTCTGTAGAAAGAAAAAAAATCAGTTTTATTGTGCAATTTGAATTAATTTGTTTGTTACCACCTAACCGGTGTCCCATGATCTGCATTGTCCTCTCAAAAAATAATCTATTTTAAGTCTGTTTTCTTGGGGTGCTACCAGAGAATGATACATCCTGCAGAATTTGTATAGCAAAATGGAATTTGTTATGAATTGCTGCTGGCTAACCCTTTCAATGCAGTTTCTTAGTTAGTTATTGAATATCAAAAGGGTCATCATGCCAAATTACAGCACCAATAATTATGAATTAACATTTTCAAAGAAAAGTGCAGCAGTGTGACTGACTATAAACCAAGCATATACAGTTAGTTTAAGAACTGATAGCTAACTTTACAGGATTGCAGACAACATATCTTAAATGCCTTACTGAAGATGTTCAAAAATGTGTTTGGTGTTCTCTTCCAGGCAAACACTTCTACAGTTTTGCCTTTAAATTTCAATCATGCTCCATATTTATGGATAAAATCTTAAAATAGCTTATTGGTATTATATTTTTTTAACAAAATTGAAATTCCCACATTTTCCAACTTGTTTATCAGAGAGCTAAATACCAAAAGTCATATGTCTATGGTTGCTATTATTATTATTATTTCTGCTCTACATGCATGTGCACAGTCAAAATTATGAATTCACCAAATGGAAACACATCAACACTTTATTGTTAATGAACATGCATTGTTCCAGCTAAAAGTAACAAATGGACCAAGTATTAACTGTGACACACTTTTAAAATAAAATCAAAATAGCTGCCTTTCATGCAAGCAAGGCTGCATGTATTTTGAGTATTCTGTTTAGAATTTTAAAAAAAATATTGCCTTGTTAATAACCCCCATTCTTCTTGCAATAGTATTATATTTGGATAACATTGATTGAACCTTTTTTCTTGACTTTTTGATCTAGTTCATCACACTAGTTCAAGGAGTTCAAATCTAACGATTGAAGGGGCCCAACCATTGATTTAAGAAATCTAATTATTTTAAATAAGGTATTGTATATTGAACTTGGCAGTGTATTTTAGACCATTACCTTATTGCAGTATAATATAAACCAATCACCTAGCAAGCGCTACAATGATATTAATAGAAATGCATCATGTGAGAATTCCATCAATATTTTTGGCAAGTCATCATCTAAATAATTAGTAAAAGAGCCTCATACTTTCAGATTTCCACTACCCTGCTTAATTGTTAGGCAAACAGCTTTTCTCTGGCCTAAAACACCTGCCTAGTTACTCCAAGGTACAGTTCTGGTGATGTTTAGTGTTGTATCTTCTTTTTGCCACATCTAAGCAAAGGCTTTCCAGCTGCTACTTGACCAATTAATCTAGTCACTCTCAACCATCCTTTGGTGGTAGAGGTTGAGATGCTGATTGTTGCAGAGGAATTATAATCAGCGGTTGATTGGTTACCTATCAAAGAAGGTGTTTATTCTAGCCTTCTAAACCAACAACCTGCATTTCTGTTCTGTAGATTTGTTTTTTGTTTTGTTTTTTTAACTTTTTCTTAGCTTTTAATGTTCATGGCTGAGCCAGTTAACTTCATGGTTGTTTGCAAACCCACTTCATGTAACTCCACAATTTTAATTTAGAGTAATCAACTCTCTGAAGGGCAATAATGGAAGATAGTGTTGTATCTTATGGGATTTTGTTTTACGAGCCATCTTTCATCTGCTGTCATGAATAAGATTTATATAAAACATAGTATGAGATAAAAGTTATTAAAATTGTATAGTATGATACAGTATCAGTTGAGCACAGTAACATCACCTATGGAACTAAATTTAGCATTCATAGAAATAACCTGCTGGGCCCATAATTATAAAGAATGCTTGAAGGGACAACATTGCCACAGTTAATATTCTGACACTTGGTTTACTGAATTTCTTTCATGTTCTTTAATGGAATAATGAATTTCAATTAACAATAAATTGTTTAATTTCAAGTGGCACTTATAATTTTGAATGACTTGTGTGTAAAGTAAATATTTCATTATGTTTTTCTAATTACATCAATCTTTTCAGTGTAAAATGAATTCATGCACAGAAATTCATGGGTTTCAAGAAAGATACCAGAACAGTCATGCTCTTCTTTATCTTTGTCTAAACCATTTTCACTGAACCAACCTTTGTGTGAATGGTGAATTCACACTAAATGACATGAAGTTTTACAGTTTCTTTTGTAATGATGAACGGAGAATGAATAATTAATTTTTTTTTGTTTTTGAATACTACATAATTATTCATTAAAGTTTTGAAATATTCTTCATTTGTATTGTTTATAATCTGTTTATGGAAGATGCATTTCAGATTATTGTATGGGAAATAACATGTATACTGCACTAGATAGTTTTCTGATGAACAATACTAATTTTACTGTGTCAATAACAGAATTCTAGATTTTAACTACAAAATAACTTTTTTATTTTAACTGACAATATCATTGAAAGATTAATGCAATTTGAAGCTCTTAAATATTTGCAAATATAAACTATTTCTATAGATAAATTTTCTATATTTTTCATTTTAATGAAATAGCTATTATTCATATTACATAAATTGTTAATAAACAATTGAGATTTTTCCACTATCTGCAGCCATTTAATTTTGAAAATTACTTTAGCACATACTTCATATATTTGTGTCTTTACCATTACATCATTAGTTTGTTACTCAAATAACAGCCTGCAATATTATATGATTAATAATAGTAAATTAGCCAATAATTTTAGAGAAATCGTTGTTTTTTTGTTGTTTTTTTTTACTGTATCATTGCCAATCTCTTTTATGATTGATTATTGTCTTATGTCATGTGAGCAGTCAGTGTCTACATTGAGATACATTAACATCACAAATAATGCCACTTTTTGTACATGGATTCCTAGTCTTTCATTATTTTCTGGAGATTGATACAAAGGCTCTGAAATTTCCTAGAAGCACCTTTGTTATTGATACTGTTTTCGTTTGTTTTTTTTTTTGTTGTTGTTGTTTCCTTTGTGTTAGAATTTCTGTAACCTTTCATTTCTTTGGAGATTAATACAAAGATTTCCCACTGCTGTGTATATGTTCTGCTCCAGAAAGAAGATAGTGTTTGTGGTATTCTGGTATGAACATTATTAATGGTTCATGTTATGATGCCTTCAGAAAAGACATTTCATGAATACTGCCTGAGCATTCAGCTGCTGTAAGTGATTAATGGACTCAATTCTATAATAAACCAAACTCTTTAAGAAAACATGGAAACTGGTGCTTGGAAATACTGATGATGATAACATTAAGAATCATATATGTAAAGTTGACAAAATTTTCTAACTGCTATATATAGTTTTAATAAACTAAAATCTGCTGCAGCTTATTAGATGTTTTGTAAGTACTTCAGCCTGCTTATCTATCTCCTTAATTTCACAGCGTCATCAGTTATTAGACATCCTTTCAAGCAAATTTAGGCCAATGCAAGAGTCAAATCTAAATATTACGTGTGTGTGTGTGTGCACGCACGCACATTTGGTAGTCTAATAGCTGTTTTCAATATATATTTAATTATTTAGTGCCATTAAACTCATTCTTTTCTGCCTGAGTTGGGTGTATATATTATTTTCTCCTGTAGCTAAGGAAAGCTTTTGTTTCAGTTTTTAATTTAATGATTATTTTCCTTTACAACTTCCGAAGTGTTCATATTTCTTTAATTACTAATGTTTAAGGCTCTCTTGAGCTGATTAACAATTTGCTAACAAGCCACATGAAGTAGCAAAGGCACTCTTGACTGGCAGAATATATATATATAGCATATCTGTTGTTTCTCAGCTCTTGCGGATGTTCTGTGCTGGGGCCATTTTATGTTGCTGATAGACCAAATAATTCATTTTCTGTGCGTATACATTTTGAGATTTAATAGCATTATTCCAGTCACTGAAACTTGCTTGTTTACCATGAAATTTCCTTGTTATCCTAATATTTTCCCATATTACAAGCTGCTACCTGATGATCATACAGACTCAGAGAGCTTTTTTAAGTGTGCCAGAGTTTAGAAACAGCAAGGAGAATTACCTGCTTAGCAGGGATGCTAGCTGTACTAATGGAATCAGCAAATGATATAAGCAGATGGCTTCTCTGTTTGCTGATGTGGTGGTTATAGAACTATTTTTACAATAACACGAATGCATTTAAAATAATTTTCTTTAAAAAAATTTTGGAAAAATCTGTAGATATTATATTTACTTTCCATATTTGTTAGGTTTCTTCTCTAAATTTTATTGTTGTTATTTTTGTTGCTTTATACTTTCATGGAATAGAAAGAAGACCTGACTGGATTGAGGTCATTTAAATAGGATGATAGGAAAAAAACCTTTAAAAATTTGCATATATTTTGTTAAAATATTCCAGCTTGTGGCTTTATTGTGGTGAACTGTTTTATTACTCTGTGTTGTCTCTTTTTGCAAGAGATGATTGACTGGATGAAAAAGATTTTTTTTAGTATAGAGACGAAATCAAATCAGTGCTTAATGTTAAAGATGCATTTTTACACAGTGAATATTCAGTAAATCTGGCCACCATTAAATTAGATCATTAATTAAAAGTTACTTCTGAAGGAGTTAGTAGGTGATCCCGTCTGTGCTTGTTTTTATGTGAAGCATGTCCTGTGTAAATGGCAGAATAACTTACTTCAGATTCTTTCTTTCTTTTTCTTTTTGGTATACAAATTATATCTGGGTGTGGAAAATAGATTATTTTAAATTAAAAAAGAAAAGCCTTAGAAAATAGACTAGTTAGAATACCTTACTTTAAATACAGAAGAAGAAAAATGCGCAATCTTTACAATAGTCAATCTGAAAAGTTAAAAAGAAATACAAGTAGGCAAACGTAGAATATGCATCATGTTAGTTGGTACTAGATCTTTGCCACGGCCTGGTGATATCATGCATTAATGTTTTTATGTTCATACATTGAGTGAACCAACTGAAAATATCTTGATTTTTATTATTATGGTATTTAAGATCCTTATCTGATGAACAAGGAATCTGGCTAACTGTGAGAACTCTCCAGCTTTCAGAAGTTATTTTGAGCCCTTAATTAAATATTCATGTGAACTTGCTAGCCACCTTCATCTGCTAGGAGCTAGGATGTAACTAGCTTTTGTGTTGCTTAAATAATAGCCTGCTATACAGAGTATATTTGGAAAATGCCTAATTTGGCAACCCGTAAATCAGAGACAGCTGTATACTGTTCAAGACCACTTTTGATGATATTGTTTTGTGGAATTCAATTGTGCGAAATAAAGGAAGCTGAGATAGGAAGATGAAATAATGCACTGTTTCATTCCAGTATTTGTCTAATCAACTTATGATATGTGTGGGGTAAATTAAAATAGATTTGCTGGTTTCAATACTCGTATTTCTTTTATCTAAACTGTAGACAATTCTTATTTCTATATGTATATATATTTTGTACTTTTTCCAGCTTGGTTTTAAGTAAGTTTTTGTCATTTATCAACCAGTCAGCTTCTAAGAATGTACAGTAGAGGGTTGACTACTTAACACCTTTCTTGTTAGGTTGGGGGGAGGGGCACAGGGTTAGCCACAGTGGCTCCCTGCCTTATAATGTGCTATGTGTTGTCACAATCTCACTGTTGTAACAGTTGATGAAAGGTATACAACATGTAATACTGTAATAAGGCATCATCTGGTAAGTTTTCAGCTCTAAATAGGTAACACAACCACAAGAAAATTACTTGGGTACTGTGCATCCTTGTATTTCTGGGTGAGCTTGCATGAAAGAATTTACTACAAAATGGTAGATATAAACAGTGTTGTCGATGACTACCCTGGCCCTGCCATGGTATAGATTGGTGGGACGGGTTAGTTATGATCCCCCCATCACATTCAAGTAAGGTGTGCTTCTGTTTACTTTTGTTTTCTTTCTGCCTTTAAGCTACCATCAAAATTTAATTCAACATGCCAGTAATTTGAGCTTTTTTATGTATTAGGGTCTCACCATTACTTTATTTAACTTGTTTTGGTGTGGCGATGTTTCAGAGATGAGCCACGGTTCTTAGTTTATTGATAGAGTTGTTTGTGCCAACACAGAACTAGTATCAATTTAATCAAAATCTGTAGGAAGGAAGTTTTAATGCAAAAATATTTGAAAATGTTTTCAAAGCTGTTTGATTAGTTTCAGAGTATAATCACAACTTTTTTGAATGTATATGTGCGTACACCAGATGCTTAAGGTTAAAAGATCACTCCACCCAGCTATCAGTGACCTCTGGTGTTTTATTGGATGGTCATAGAATGAGAACTTAATCTCTGTGATATCCATAGGTGTTATTGGAAAAATGAAAGCGTTCCATTTGTGATTTGCTGTTGAAACAATCATGATTGTAGTGACATCATTAGATGATGATGATGGAACTAAAGGTACATCTCCAAATATGGTATGGTACAAGGATAGTGACATTTTCACAGCAGGTCATGCTAAGGTACAGCCCTACTAGATACCTTGGCTTGGAATGTGGCCTGTGGTGTTGTCAAAAGTACTGGGTGGTCTGACTTAAATTTATTGCTAAACCCATGTTTAACCTTCTTGTTGGTTAGGGAGGAGGATAAATAGGGGATAGTGAACAAATTATTTGGGGTAATTATCTCCTAGTTCCAAAGAGGTGACATCACTCAACCTGATCATACCTGGACTATTGTAGATTGACCTATCCCACCAAAAAAAAACAAAGATTGTATGGTCAGCAGGCTTGGAGAAAAAAGGCTTGGTTAACACAGAATCTCATAGAAACTGGAACATTATATCTAAGGTAGAGTAGAAAGTCATGAGAGACCTACCTCCCTCTCTGTGCATTGTATGATTCAGTTTTAAAAGTTATTTTTCAATCTTTCTTTAATGCTAAAGGAGTAGATTTCTTGAAAGTAAACTAACTTATTTTTTTTTTTAAATATAAATGTTTCCAGGTGCACAATATACACTATGTATAATTTTATTATCATTAAAATGTCTATCAGTTTCAAGAATATGAAATGAAGTCATTTACTGTATTCACAGTAGAAACTTATTTTTGAGGTATTAGTATCTTAGGTATTTTAGTACTAAAAGTCTCTCTTTTTCTTTAAACACATTATTAGCTAAATTCCACATATTTTAAACTTATTTTACTTGTATTTACAATTTTATTTCAATGCTAAAATTACTAACAATATTTCTCATACTGATAATTTATTACATATTCTCACATTTTTGTTTGCAAGCCACCATCTTGTGTTTTTTTTAAACTCTCTTTGAAGAAAGTAATGTATAGATCTCCACAGTCTTCTTGACTGGAGAGTTTTCAATATTATCTGTTTGAAAAGTATCAAACTTTCAGTTTACTGAAATTCCTTTGAAATTAATGACACAGGAAATAATTCATTAAAATTTAAAAGGGAGTTTAGTTATGGAGAATTAAAAAAATTTCAACTGCACAATGTCAGGCAGATACACTCACACACACACACTCTCTCACACACACACACACACACTCTCTCACACACACACACTCTCTCACACACACAACCACACACTCTCTCACACACACTCTCTCACACACACACACACACGCTCTCCAACACACTCTCTCACACACACACACACACTCTCTCACACACACACACACACTCTCTCAACACACACTCTCACACACACACACACCAACTCTCAACACACACTCTCCACACGTCTCTCTCTCACACACACACACACTCTCACACTCTCTCTCTCACACCACACACACTCTCACACACTCTCTCTCTACACACCCACACACTCTCACACTCTCTCTCACACACACACTCTCTCTCTCACAACACACTCTCTCTCTCACACACACACTCTCGCTCTCTCTCACACACACACTCTCTCCTCTCTCTCACACACACACCACTCTCTCTCATCTCACACCACACTCTCTCCTCTCGTCACACACACACTCTCCTCTCTCTCTCACACACACACTCTCTCTCCTCTCTCTCACACCAAACACTCTCTCTCTCTCTCTCACTCACCTCCCCCCGCCTCTCTCCCCTCCTCTATCCCACTCTCGCTCCCCCCACTCTCCTCTCACACACACTCTCTCTCTCTCTCTCTCTCACACACACCACTCTCTCTCTCTCTCTCACAACACACTCTCTCTCTCTCTCTCTCACACACAATCTCTCTCTCTCTCTCTCACACACACTCCTCCTCTCTCTCTCTCTCACACACAACACTCACTCTCTCTCTCTCTCTCTCTCCACCACTCACACTCTCTCTCTCTCTCTCCTCAACACACACACTCACTCTCTCTCTCTCTCTCCCTCACTCACAACACACTCTCTCTTCTCTCCCTCTCACTCCTCTCTCACTCTCTCTCCTCACAACACACTCTCTCTCTCGCTCTCTCTCTCCTCTCTCGCTCGACACACACACTCTCTTCTCTCTCTCTCTCTCTCTCCTCCCTCCTCTCTCACACACACACTTCTCTCTCTCTCTCTCTCTCACACAACACACTCTCTCTCTCCTCTCTCTCTCTCTCCACACACTCTCTTAATTACAAGAAAAGCAAAAGAACTCTCTAGAAAGTCCTCTCCCCTATTCTCGCAATTGTACAGGAGATCCTTTAAACCTGGGATTACCTGTTGAGCATAGGTCAAGGTAGCTCCTGGCATGTTTGGTTTCAAAAGAGCTGCACATTATGGGATTTCTTTAATGTTTAATTGTCATTTGATCAGATGTTATATTTACCTTTTCCTTATAGGTACACTATAATAGCAAACCAGGGCTTGATGTTTGTCTAATTATTACCAACAGCCACTGTAGCTAACAAACTGTCTATTGATGGATGGCTTTTGTTTTTTCTTTTGAACTAGCCAGCAAGAATGTTTCTGTAGGTTTATGTTTTAATATATATGTATTCTATTAACAAAATAAGTAAATTCTGAGTATTTCTCTCTGACAATGATACTATTAAAACCTGTGCATTGTGGGCACCAGTTTTTATATGGAATTTTCTCATTCTATTAACTTATTCCACATAGCAAGAAATAAAATCTCTAGGGAATGTCTGACACTTAAATTGTCTGATTATACCCATAGTACACTGTAGTATAAGTTCCTCTCTATGGTGACACCTTCCAACTTATAAACATTCTGTATGTTGGTGCCATGAACATAAGTTACAAATCTAATGTATTTTGTGCATATATATTATACCAAAAGCTCATAGTATCTAGAAGTATGCAACCAACAATATCAAATCCAGATCTTTTGTAATTGCAAAGAGATGTAACTCCAGTAGAAAAAACTATTGCACCTGTTATTAACAGTTAACTGCGATCTTTCTACATATCTCTTAAAGGGTGGACACTGTTACACATTTAGTATATGTAGAGAATGTTGAGATAAAATGCTTCTTGCATCTATTATGGACTACAACTACAAATTCAAATATTGTTGGTTATGATATACTTGTACATTTTATTAGACATATACTTAGCTAAAAGAAATGGTTATCTTTCTGTGTATAAGAACAGGAACTCCTGTTGACACAATGAGATAAATAAATCAGCCTTGCATTTAGTGCACACTAACTATGTACCAAAAGTATCTGTATTTATAAGGTTTTATTTATGTAAATATTTGGGAAATATAGTTACTTATTCCAATGGTTAAGTTTGAGGTTGCCATGCTGACCATCTGATGTTTGAAATTAGCTAGACAGCAGCCAGTTTAACGACCAAGTGGTTCTCTAGTTTGCTTTCTGACCTCTGAAAGGAATGGTGCTTCAACCGTAGTTGTGGGCCTTTTCTGCCAGCATTCACAACAATTGGTTTCTACTGCAGCAACATGAAGAATCCCTATACAATTAGCCAGTCTTTAACTTTTCACTGGAAATAAATTTAAATAAGTTTAGACACATTTAAAGTTTATGAAGATTAAGGAATACTAAAATGATTTGCAAGTTTTTTTTAATTATCTGAATTACCCTTATTTTCAAGCAAGCTATGCATGCAGTGTAGTGTCACTGCTTTGAGGCTTGTTCCTGGGTTATCTTTGAATGATGGTGACCAGAGACCACAACAGGCAGGGCGGATAGTGTTTTGTTGTTGGTATGACACAAGAATGTGGTCTATAATAAGAAACTAGCAGTGGAAAGAGCTAGTAGATAAGTGGATGCTTTGAGCCATTGTTGTTAGAATCTGACTTTTACTCAGGCATCTGTGTTTAACTATTCCTTTTCTCCTCCTTGTACCCAAATGAAAAAGCAGTACATGTAGAAAAACTGGAAGTTTCTATTGCATGTACACAGACTGAATAACTCCTGTGCAACTGTTCAAATGTATACCGGTCTTCTCAGATAAACATGGCTAACTGTTAAAAATTAGTAAAGAACCACACTGACCATTGAGATTGATATGCAGTTTTTGGAGCTTTGAAAATTTAGATTGAATTAATACTTTCATTGAGTTATCGGGGTTTAAGGATTGAATATTTTATACTATTATTATGTTTTTTTTCACCCTTTGGTTGTAGATCAGTCTACAGACATTATTTTACTGTTCTCGTTAATTATTAATTTTGTCCACAATTTGCTTGTTTATTTATATTCTAAAATTTTGACTGCATCAGGTTGGCCGGGTTTGGCAGCTTCTGCTCATAAATGACTCCCATTTGTTTTCCAGAATAACATTTTACCCTGATGCTTGCTCTGCCCTTTACTTTTGTGTTTCCACATATTAATAGACTAGTGACCAGCCTGATGAATAAATAGCTGAAAGTTAAAACCAGAGATGAGGCAGAGGGTTGATACCTGTCACCTGGTAGGAATGACCTAGAGCTATCAATAGGATAGGAGAGAAATTTCTAGAAGCAGATAGCTAGCCCAGGGATGAAATAATTCTGATACTGCTAGCAAGGTTTTTGTTGTTGGTTTTTTTAGATTTCAGGGATTCTGTGGTACTATCTTATCATAAGCTTTCAAATTCAGAAGTGGCATTAGTATGAATGTGTCTGCATCTGATTTCTGTGCATTTTCAAAGTGACTGCTAGACTAGGAGTCAGGCCAGAGTCGTAAATAGCTACTGGCAACTTGTATATCAGCATCAGAGACTCAAACCATTTTAGAATTTTGATTGTGGAAATAAAATAAATTAAATACATAGTTTAATGCCTTGCCTGCTAGGAACAATAGGAAAAAATAATCTATAAGGTTTGTTGTATTTATTTGCTAGTTTTTCTTTCTTTTTAAATGAATGTAAACTGTTTAAGTGAATAATTATTATTTATATCTAACTGAATTATTAATTTCAAGCTTCAAATGTTTTTTTTTAAATACTGGAAAGATGATGTACTTTAGATTAAAAAAGATAAGTATTTTCTTCAGGATAACAGTATCATGGATGGTTTGCTACATAGCACTGGAACAGAAAAGGAAGGGTTAACATTTTTAATCTTAGAGAGAAGATTAAATAAATGTGCTGGGTATATGTATATATATGTAAAGAACATTTAACCCTTCATGCAATGTATACTGTAGAAATATTTGAACTGCCATAGTTTTATTCACAAGAAATTTTATCAAAATGTTTTATAAGTAAATAAATGTTAATGTTTTTTTTCTTTACTGTGTGAAAAAGCTTATTAACTCTATTATTTCTACAATTTATATTCCTTTCTAAATTTACTGGTATTCTATCTTCTGATAGAAAAAAGAAGCAGCTTATAGCACAGATGAGATGTTACAGAAGAGCTGAAGACATCTGACTCTTTGGATTTAAGCTATACATTATCTTCCCTTATAGTTGGTAAATTGCGCTATTTAACTAATTCTTTCAGCATTAGGTGCCTTTAAAATTAGTTTCCAGAGTAAAACAATTACTATAGACCATAAGAAAAATCAGTAATGCAGAATGATGATTTTTGGAATGGCTGGGAGTGATAAAGCTATCTATAGACTAAATTCTAAGAATAATCCTACATTGAGCACATGGTTAAATGTATTGTGGATGGGTGGCAACAAAATTTAGAAATAAATATTTAAGAGCTAATTTTTCTAAACTTTTGAGAGGTTATATTGATTGTTTAGGATAGGGAAGTGGAGGTGTTTATAAAGTTATTTTGGCTTCTGATAGGTGAGAATATCTGCTCATGATTAATGCTGCAAAGATGTCTGGATGAAGCCATTGTATATATTGATGGAGTTTTCCAGTATCTGATTTAAATTATGTTAGGATGCCATTTGAGAACTCTTACCAGTTCTAGTCTGATTGCGCATTTCACATACTTCATTGGAAACTTAAACATCAGACAGTCAAAAGAATTGATTAATTTTATTTTGTAAAATTTTTTCCTATGAGATCATCATGTGTCTGGAGATACATATTTCTGTGAACTTGGCTTTTTTCCTCTATTGTAGGCTACAAAAATAACTTATCAGTAAAGCTAGCATCAAATTATTGAGCCTGTACATATTTATGATGTTGGTATTAATAGCTTGCCTTCTGATCAGGGTACACACTTATGGTGCTACACTGCTGATGGTCCTGTCAGAGAAAATGACATTCCAATTTTTGTTGTCCATGGTTTTTATTGCAGACAGAAAAAAATAATTTAATAAATTTCTTCCAAAACACACACAATGGCTAACAGTTTGGTAGAGTTTCAGTATTTTTTTTATTTTTCATTTTTCCAAATTATCAATCTAGACAGGTAAGTTAGAAACTGAAGCAACAGGTATTGGGGCTGAGTAGTTTCAAAGTGCAAGTAAATTTTTGCAGGTCTGTTCAGCATTTGCATATATTTTATGATCATTGATTTTTAGTGCACTTTATTTATTAGATTTAGTCTGGACATGAAGGGTATAGTTGATACTCTACTGTACCCATTTAGTGACAGCACATAACAGTAATACTGGCAGTTCTAATATTATTATAAAAAAATAATTGTGTGTGAGGAAAACATCTGTGGTGACATTTGCTCTTCTATTATCTACTGCAGAAATATTCCACTGCATAGTTTTTAAATTTTTCAAGAGCAATAATTCTACAATTTTTAGGTTCTAAAGAATTTATTTGTATGATAATGTTTGTGTGTAGATGAAAATACTTCTATTACACTCCAAAGTTATCGAAGGCATTTTCCATGACTGAGCTATTTGCAGTATGGTAATTATTCAGCAAAATTGATTTTTGTAAGTTCTATCTGGACAGACATTTGACCATCAAACTATTGAAAATTTTGCTCCTTATAACATTTCTTTGAAACAGTCTGACTTGTGCATTTGAAAACAACAGCATTATCGTGTCAGGTATAAAAACCGAGATGAAGCTTAAGTTTGAAAGGCAGAAGAATATTCCCTAAATAATAACTTTGTTGGAAGAGAGGTTAGGTCAGAAAGAATTAATTCATGAGTATTTAATAATTTGTTCCATTCAAACACCACCAGAGAAAAAGTTCAGTAAGCATTTTATCATTGGGCAGTGATCTAACTCTTACTTTAGCCATTACATCATATCAGAAAAGACAGAATCAGAGTTTGCATCGTTTGTTCTGAGAATAAATTAAGAACTTTTTTATGTTGATTCCTTCTAAAAATGTGCATTCATAACTGAAAACTGTATGAGAGATTTTTTCCAAGTGTTTCAAGTTAATTGGTACTCGACATGCAATATGTACAGTAATCAGGAAGTGCTGGTGAAATCCAGTTTACAGACGCTTTGAAACACCTGTCTAGGGAAAAAGCTTTAAAATAATTTTTTAATATGATGGTTCATTGGACACTCAGAATGGCAGCTCAATGGCTGGCGTGAAAGTGCTTAATGCACTCTGATAAAAGAACCCACTAGAATTGTTCTGCATAGAAGTGGAACCACATGGAGCCAATTGGCACAAAAGACAGGGTTGTGGCTACACTGCTGCTAACCCACTATGGGAAACAACTCCAATAACTTTTGGTGCTAAAAAAATATTTCTTTGATCTGTGCAGTCTCCAGTTATGCTCAAGTAGATAGGGTGAATATTTTTGAAGTGGAAAATGTGAGATTTAAAATAAAATTAATGGAATATCTTTATTTAATCTTACCCATTGGGTGTGCACCGCTGTAGTATTCTTTAGAAGGAAAGAATATGGTAAAGGTTTCTGAAAATTGCATTGAAATAAAGTTAATCATTATTTGCTTAGATATCTTTCATGTAGCCATTGTGAACCTAGAAACCAAGTTATTGAGTTACATAATATATTATTTAACTGTGTTAGCTAGATTATAGTGTTTATTTGTAGTAGGAAAAGTGTGAGCTTTGTTTTCTAACCCGGGGTCTCCAACTTATGGCCCATGGGTTGGACAGGGCCTGGTACACACAAGTAACTGAACTGGGAAATGCCTCCAAGCAGCAAGGAAACAAGGGTTATATCTAAATTGGAAAAATTGGCTTCTTACTAGTGAATTTACCATGATATTTGATGGCTGTTTTATTGGTTTCTATCGATATTCCTAACAGTTAAGGCGGTATAAGTTAAACTCTAACTTTACAGCAGCTCATTGATGACCAAACTAGCAGAACTAAAATTAATTGGGGCATTTTTCCATGCTGGGGGCTAGCAAAAGTAAGGGACATAACACCAAACATCATCATGATCCCTCAAGACAATGCTCAGGTGTAGAAAAAGTTTGATAAAAGTCGATTGCTGATGGTGGGAGGCCATTTACAAATTGGAGTTTAAGATTTGTATGATAAGAGTGACTGAAGAACTGTAAAAAAAAAAAAAAAAAAACTGTCAATAATGTAACTTTATCTTCCAGTACAATTATTAAATGAGGTGACAAATTGGGTGAAGACCTATTTTCCCAGTGCAAGGAAAAGGTCTAGACCTTTGAGTGTTTCGTGGTAGCACTTGCTGAGAGCAAGTCTTTTAGACATCACAACTTATTTTTGTTTGTGGAATTGATGCAATGTTTGAGGTTACTGAGGACTGAGCCATACTTCAGAGTATGAAAGGAACTGGTGAAAGCATCTTTTTCAGAATATCTGAAATGGTAAAGTTACTTTAAATTAATTCGAAAAACCTGAGAAGTATAATGGTAGATTGTGCAGAAAACATGGTGGAAAGAAATCGGGACTCATATCTTGCATTAACAAGGAAATGAAAACTAAATGTTAAATTCCCCCTGTAGCTTTACTGTATCATTCATCAGTAGTCCTCGTGTAGTAAAATTGTTTGGCAGGAATCCATTAGAGTGTTGCTGTTTCATGTGTGACAGCTTGAATCATCACTGATCTCAGAAGTTCCTGTCTGAGATATAAGCAGAATATGGTGATATTTTGTACTATACCAAAGTTAGGTGGGGGTCAACCACGGTAGGGTTTTGAAATGAGTTTTTTAAACTGTGCCAAAAAATTAATATTTTTTCTCTTGGAAAAGGCAAAGCCAAAGTCTTAGCTTTTGCATGAATTTGGAATCTGGCTTTTTTAAGCAGACATCACAGAGCATATGAGTAACCTAAAGCTGTAGGGAAAAGGAAAGTTAGTTTGTGAAATGTTTGCTGATGAAAACTTCTGAGTCCAAACAATGGACTTTTGTGGAACAGTTTAAAGAGGTCAATTTGTCACACTTTCCAGGTTGGGAACATGTCTCAAGATAAGAAAATCCAAAATTTATTTACCTGCTAATAGGAACATAAAAGCCTTGGAGCTATTGCAGACATAATTCAAAGATTGATTGCAGAACTTTCCGTGGCATGCTAAGGAGATTAGATTCTTCTGAAATCCATTTGAAGCAGATATTGATGAGGTCACTCCCTCCTGTATATCAATTGGAATTAGGAGAATTACAAGCAAATGATGCCCTGAAAGTCATGTACAAAACAAGTGGCCTCATCAAGCTTTAATTGGGTCTTCCACAAAATGCATATCCAAATTTCAAGTAGTTTGCTATGGGGATGATAACCATCTTTGGTATTACTGGTGAAAACATTTTCTCAAAAATGAAAATTCTGAAATCTTGACTATAATTACAGCTAGTAGGCAGACATTTTCATCAGCCACCGAGGATGTGCATGTCGGAAATGCGGCTTGATATTAATTTCTTGGTAAACTAAACAGGTGCAGTTATGCCAGGTTTTCACTACATTAAAGTGAACAGTACAAATTAGAACAAAGCAGTTTTGTATATATGCCAATTTAATTTTTTTGACTTGCAAACAATAATTAGTTTTCTAAATATTTGTCAGTTTCTGATTTGTTTATCGTTTATAGACATGCCAAATACACTGGTCAACAAAATTAAATATATTATACTCATTATGAATGCAAACCAACTTTTTTAAACTAATTTTTCATGCTGATTTCAAAATTTCACTCCATTTGTATGCAGCACGTATCAGTTTTTCAGTAGATACATGCAAATATTTACATATTTGTATATATGAAATCATTAACGTAATAATTAAGGACATATTATTTTTAGAAAGTAAATGAGTTGAGTTAAAAATCATCACTATCATTCTACAAAGAGTGAATACACAAAAAATGGGTCAGACAAAACAGACAACAGAGTTAGAAACATTGTGATTTGGATTTCCTGCGGTGTTCCTGATCTGGTTGATCATGGTAAAGTGTCCAGCAGTAGTCAGCCAGCATACTGTCATTCCAGAAGCCTTGGTACCGTTTCTCCATAGCACTAATGTCCTGGTGAAATCTTTCACCATGTTCATCAGACACTGCTCCAGGGTTATCTGCAAAGAAATCCAGATGGGAGTCCAAGAAGTGAACTTTCAGTGACATGCGACAACCCATTGCTGAGTAACATTTCGGAAGATTCTTGATGCCATCCTTGAAGTCCATTGCCTTCTTGTTGCCCAAGAAATTCTCACAGATCCAATTGAAAGCATTCCAGGCAGGCAGTTCCAGTTCATCCAGTGTCGTCTTGAAGTTGACATCTTTGAGTACTTCTCTAATTTGGGGTCCGACAAAGATACCCTCTTTCAACTTCACCTGTGTGATTTTGGGAAACTTTTCTACAATATACTCAAACCCTCTGGCATTTCTCTTCCCTAGTGTCTTTACAAACTGTTTCATCAGTCCAAGCTTTATGTGCAAAGGAGGCAATAGGACATTACATGGGTCTAAAAGAGGTGTATTCTTGACGCTTGACAGTCCTGGCTGGTATGATGTTCTTGTCTACCAGTTTGATTCCGAATAATGTCTGTCAGTTGTCCGACTATCCCATAGAGACAAGAAACAACAGTATTTTGTGAAACCTGACTGCATTCCCATTAAAATCAGACCAATTATGACTGGACAATTTGAGATGTTGAAATACCTATTTCATCAGACAAAACTTGATCGGTTAATTTAAGATGATGAAATATTGCATCTGAACTATGCAGCAATGAATAATGTAGTTTATTTTAAAGGTATGTTTCCATGATGTAAATGAAATACATGCATACACGTCATTAATTGGAATTTCTATATAATGCATGAGCTAAAACCAAAAAACTTTCTCATCTTGAAAACTGTACGTGATGTCAAAAAACTAATTGTATATTTGAAATCAGCATTAAAAACTACACTAAGTACACCTTGACATATGCTTGATGAAAAATACTTGTTGACCAGTGTTATTTACCAAAGTTTGGACCTATAAGCAGTCCAACCCATGATATAAGAGGGAAATCTGAGTCTGGCCCAGTACTGGAAAAACTTATGAAATTTTGTTCTAGAGTAACTTCATATATTCAGCAAAAATTTTGAAGTTTAGTTCAATATCTGTAGTAGCATATGATTCAAATTTTTTAAAATACTTTTATATTGCAAGCTGAATCATGTTTGTCAATGTTCTTTCTGGATAAGCAGTTATAGATTTCTGTTTAAATAAATATGGGTGATTAGAGATTACATTTTGTTGATTCTCAAACATTGCTTGTTTAGTTATTTATATTGTAAATTAACCCTGCGCCTGTTTAGTGATTAGACCTGTCTCATTAAGCTAAATGTGAATTATTATCCAGAACTCAAAGTGTGGCCATATTTCCAGATTTAAAACTGTTTAATTAAGAAAATTTGTAAATTAACTTATTGAAATGTGCTTATAGTAGAATATGCTAGTTTGTCAATTTAAAAATTTTTTTTTACTCTTGCTAAAAAATTTTCCATCTATATAATTGCTAGACTGATGTTTTGATCAGATTCTAAGCTTTTGCTGTATTCCTGTGCTGCCGCTATCTCTGATTCATCCAGACGATCAGTTTAGCAAACTTAGCTGAGAGATAGTCATATAGTTATTGTGTCAGACTAATATTCATAATCACAAAGAGAGATGGAAATCTCTTTCTTTCATGTAATGATGAGATGTAATAGGCGCCAAGATTAACATAGCATGTCCACCAAGGCACCACACTTCTTGGCTATAGGCCAAACAAGGTCATCAATCAGGCTGAAATTGTTTCTTGTAAAACACATTTAAATTAACTGCAGCATTACTTTATTTTTCTTTCTTGCTGCACCTGCACATCTCCAGCACTTGGTACTGAAGGTCGCTACAAAGTTCTGACTGACACATTTCTGTTTGGCTAGAAGCCAGTATCTGCAAATCTGTTCTACTCCTGTATGTTTAGAGACAGCATTGGAAACCACTGGAGAAACCAGGCTGCATTGCTGTAATTCTAATTTAATAATTGTATGAACAGTGAAGTAAACATTTATAATTTTAGATTGCATTATACAATATGATCCCTTTACCAGGCAGCTGAGGTCTCCAAGTTAGAATGGGCTCTTTGGACTTTATCCCTTCATTTGATAACCATATAATTATTTTTATAAAAAAGATATTGTTATAAGAATAAATTCACTTGTAACTTCTGATGTTTTATTTTGCTAGCATCGAAAGATATTAATCAGAATTAGTTATATCCTTAATTACTGTTGCTTGACTGATTTCTTTCTCTTTTTTTGCATAAATGTTAGATCAAGAGAGTTTGATTTATGTTTTCACTTTTGGATGGCCATTAAATTTGTCAACAAAATAAAGTTCAATAGAGAAATCCACCATGCTACTAACATTTACTTGTACATCTGTTAAATTTATTTATTTGCAGAGTTTTATTGTTGTAAAGTGTGGTGATTCTCTCTTAATCAAGATTCTGGCGGCTGAAGTTAGAATTGAATTTTGGTCAACAGGTTAGAAATTCAAAAAAAAAAAAAAAAAAGCAACAATTTTCAGTAATAGAACAAATTGACTAAAATTTGTATCAGCTGATCTGATTCACAAAAAATCTCACCTAATAGTAAACTTTTTTACAACTTGTGATGTATTTTCATGTCTCATGCAGTGTAAAAGATGCAACTGTGGGTACAGAGATGCTGTAATGCCATTTGCTGATGTAGGTCACGACCACCAGGGCAGATCATTTTATTATAATTCCATATTTTATATTAAAAATACTATAGAAAATTCCGACACTTTATTTTGAACATAGACATAAGAAATGTATATGCATATACAAGTTAAATATAGGTTATACTATTGAGATTTCATGTAGTAGCAGAATGAAATTTTTTTAAAATTTATTAAGGCATGTGTCGTTTAATATGAAAAAATTTTTTTTGATAATCCTAAAGTTGAAATTATTTATCCGATTTATTTTACTATTTATCCATACAATGAACCCTTTCCTTGAATTCCAAAAAAACCTAAAGAAAATGTACCTAATCATCTAATAAAACTTTAGTTTCTATTAACTGAAAATATCCATTGACCAAAAAGGGTGCACACCAATTATCTCTGTTAAAAAAGTTTGCTGTAAATTCAATAAATAAAATTATTTAGTTAATTTGTACTATTAATTATCAAAATAGTTAATTTTAAATTGTTAAAAATGAGCAACAACAACGACATTGCACACTGTAGCTTTCTGTGTCTGAATGAACCCTAATGTGTGAAATTTGTGGAACTCTTTTTTTGTATTTGAACGGATTAGTTTGTCCTTACAGGAGATATGCTCGCTCTCACGTGCAGTATTTCACAGAATGCGCTGCAGGTTTTAATGGAGTGCAGCAGGCCAAAGACTGTCAGACTTATGCATGGTTTCTTTTACTACCTTACCATCTGATTTATTCCTCTTTTAGAAGTTTGAGCTTTGAAGTTTTGTCTCTCTGAGATTTGACATCCTTTAAAAAAGGTATAATACACACATTTACACAGGAGGCGTTTGGTGTTTTCATCAAGCCAAGGAGTGTGTGTGTTTGGGGGGGGGGGTTCTGGAGAAGGCAGGGCATATTATACACTTAACATTCCAGTGGGTCACCATTAGGAGTTGGGGGTCAGGGTGTAAGTTGATCTATGGAAGGGAGCTGGCTGTTTGTTTAATGAAGTCTCCCAGCTTATTTCTCAAGGAGTTTGCAAGAGATGTACAGTCTTCTGGCAGCTCCTGTTGCTGGTTTTACTGGTTAAATTACAGTATGGTCTGCATGCACAACAACAACAACAGAAACACACACACACACAATAAGCTCTACATACCTCGTTAACTGCTGTAAGTCAGGACAGAATGTATACATTAAAATAAAACTTTTCCCTTGTTTAAGTTTTGTAACTCACCCGACAAATAATCAGGGATCCAGTGGATATTAGCTCGTTTTGCATATGTTTTGTTAGCAAGTTCGCCATGTTTTTACTTGTGGTGACCATTCTGGTTTGGAGTTGTCCCACGCCCCAATCCCTGCTGGCCGCAGTCTGATTAACAGTAGAGAGATAGTATGACACAGATATTTCTCCTTGCTTGAGTTTATAAGTGAACAGTAAGTAGACAACAATCCTTAAAATTATATTTTAATATTGTAACACAATGAGCACTTGATAGTTTGTTTACCAACATAAAGTGGGACAGTAATTATGCCAGCATTGTACTTACACATCACAAACCCTTCAGCATTTAACCTATCAAAAACAAAATCATTTTAACTATAAATAGCTTTAAAAAAGAGTTATACACTAAGAATATTTAGTTTTTCTTTAAACTATTTAAAATCAGAATAGAGTTGTATTAGGTTAGTAATAAAAGGGGTACTAACATTTCTTGGCTTAGTTTATACAATGAAGCCATTCCATTATGGCTGACAGTATTCACTCACTGATTTCTTTAAAAATTAATGGACACTATCACTATTAGCAACTTTCACTGGTGATTTATCTCACTGGCTCTGTAATTAAAAAAAAAAACTGTACATATATATATATACAGCAGTATAAGTATCAGGTGACTGTAGTGTTACTTTCACCACTTGGTTTAAACTTGCCAGTCATAACACTTGTTAAAAAAACTGAGTTTGCAGATATTTCCACAGGGGGCACCACTTGCACTGTCAGATGTGTCAGTTTACATGTAGAGATGTCTGCAAACAATTTCTCTCCAAGGTTGTATAGCACTTGTGAAGTTTTACTGCACCATTCTGGTTTATGGGCTGTCTGACAGCAGTTTACCACGATTGCCTGCAGATAACCACTGATCTTAAGGCATATTCAGAAACAGTGTGCCATCTGCAGCAGCAGTCTGTGCTCATCAGTGTTACATCTGGGAGCCATTATTGAGATTAGCGGCACTGTAACAAGTTAAACCCATTTTGGAAAAATGTTAATAAAATTTTGTTTTAATAAATTGATGCTGATAATTCAGTGTTTTATTTTTCTCTCTTTTAGCTACACATCAGTTTTAGAAGAAAATAGTTTTTGAAATTGAGTTAATCATTTCAGCATATATATAGTGTAAGTGGTGGACCCGCTCAGTGGCAGAATCTGTAGACTCTGAGAATGCATTTCTTACGACTCTCTCTCCATCTCTCCAGCTGTGCTAGCATGTGCATTATGGTGTTTGTGGGTTATAAACAAGTGGTTGTGCAGAGTAACTTTATAGTCAGCTGATAAATTTGAGTATCACAGTGTTAGCTCATTTATGATTATTTTTTGTAACTGATGGGGCATGATGATATCAGAAATACAGAACGATTTTCATTGTGTCTTTAGAGCTCAGTAGTATCCACTGCTTGATGCGAGAATGAAGCTACTCAGATATTCACTTGGCATGAAATTCTGGAAGGTATCCGAAGTTGTGATAATGATACATGATGTTAAGACTTGGAGTAATTTTTCAAAAAAAAGTAATAGTAATGGAGATGAAAAACACTTTCAAATGAACAAAAGCAAAAAAGAAATTAGTCAGAGCAGCCTCCAATCAGTGTTTGGTTTACTGTCAGAATGCTGATTGTTGCCATGCAGTGACTAGTGATTGTGAAACATTGAGGTAACATAAGCTCAGTATAATTGCTGAAGAATCAGGGTAGAATCATTTCCATTAACTTTTCTTTTTCGATAAGGGCTGGATGTTTGTTTGGAATCTGAGTAAGATCTTGTACAAATTAAAATCTGCTGGTCAATCATCTAATACCTTATGAATGTTTCCAGCAGCCAGAAAATTTTATTCACATTTAACATTTTTATTCATGGTCTTTCTTTTCTGAATTAGCATTATCTGGCTTGGCTCTTTTCACAAAATAATGATGTGACTGCTTTTTAAATTTATATTTAGATAAATTTGCCTTTATTTATTTCTTTCATCTGACTAAACATTCTAATAATTTAGTTAGATTAATCCAACTAGATATACCCATCTTTGTTGATAGCCGTTGTGTAAGTGTTACTGATATTGGCAAGACTATTTTTACCTTTTTGTATGTGACTTTGTCACTCATTTATAGAAAATGAAGAATCTGGAGCACCCTATAATTACTTACCTGAGATTGAAATTACCCACTATCCCATAAATCATTTATCTAAAGCAGTGCCTATTTCTGTTTCACTTTCCCTGTTAACATCTTATGAGCTGCTCCTAATAAAGTCTAGCAAAGAATCCACTAGATTCTTGATATACATATTCAACAAAAGTTTTAGTCATTACACTATGGCAGTTTTGTGTTAAAAGGTATGGTTCTACTTCAGTTATCTGTTATTGTAGTGTCCATTGTGAGAGGTGGTATTTGTTTCTTCAGACACACCGACAATGTCCATCTTTGCTTGCTAGCGACTTGAACGTCCAGACAAATTATTTACATACTGCAATCCCAGACTTGTATTTTTTTTTTACTTTCTCTTTTCTCCAGTTAATATTTTCTGGTGAATACACAAAGGCGATGGAGCAGAATTTTCACAAGGACCACTTGGCATGTTTCAACTGCAACAAGCAGTTGATGGCCTGTAGGTACATCATGAAGGAGGAGCATCCATACTGCATACCCTGCTACCAGGAGCTGTTTGCCCACAACTGTGAAGATTGCCATAAACCAATTGGGCCTGACTACAAGGTATGAACTTTCTACCCCTCCAGACCAAAATTGCCTGCTGAAACTCCTCTTTCTTGTCAGCGAGAAACCAGATTGACTTGTTTTATTTTTCACTACTTTTTTGAAATTAGAGATGCTGTCTGCATGACTGACTAAATACACTGGAGCTATTAATTACTGCATACTTCATAGTTTTCGTGGGATTCTGTAATGCTAAATCAGTAACATGGGAGACAACTCACCACAATTTGTGCTTTGACCAGTTTCCACAATTCTTGCAAACTGCTTAACTTTAGACCATTTTTGGTTTTTACAATAATTAGAACAATTCTCTGTACTACATGGCAAAACTTATGCAAATTTGACATTTCCAGCTTCCTCCACTCTATTAATTCGTTTTTAATTAATCAAATTTTACTATTTTTATCAGTCTGCAGGTTTTAATTTAACCTTGCTGGTCTACTCTCTTACTTAGTCTAAGATAGTCATAAGGGATTCCTCCCTGTAGTTCTTCACATTGTTTAGTTTCATTCTGAATTTTTAATTAGATTCCAGAATGTGCATAAAGGTGGGATGCAGGGTTACCATGGTAATCCACCTTCTCTGATTACTTAGAAGAACTGTGCTTTTCTGAGAATTATTGATGTCATCTCAAAGATTTTTCATCTAGTAAAATAAGAATTAACAATAAGTAATAAGAGGTCTCCCCTTCACCACAGTAACTTGAGAAGTCTGATAATGAGATTACTAATATGATGGAGGATAGCATTAAAATGTCAGATGTCTATTGATGCTGGTGCTAAGAAAATCCTGTTGGCTCCAATATAACAATGACATTCATATCACCTTGAACAGCAGATAAGTGAGCAGTTGCTTTTCTCTCAGAATGTTCTTCTAACCTTTCAGCTACTGAAATTACTAAAGGGAAATAACCTTCAATTAAGTAGGGATTTATTATTTTTTTTAGAAGTATAAATTACTCTTAGATGAAAAAAATATTGTTCATTATTCAAAAAAATTACGAACTCCTGGAGAGAGAACCTAAACTCATAACTAGTTGTGGTACATACCACAAGCAACACAAGATATTATACATTATTAATAATAATATCATTCGGTTTCAGTGATAAAATTCTTAATTACATTTTATCACCTGCATATTAATTATTAATTAACTATTTTCATGTTGTTCAGAGATTGCTGAACATTCTGTGGCATTATAATCCATACACAAAACCAACCTGATTGATTATGATGTCTGGAGAGCTGTGGCATTGCCCATGTGTGGTTTAAAAGTGCAAAAACTTATTAGTGAAGACTTCCATTGAGATTAATAATATAGGACACATTATTACAAATAAAAACAGATTTTAATTATGTTTTAAACTAGTTTCTGCTTAAGAGACAAATATTTCAGGTTTAGCTAGTTTAACCCTCAAAGAGGGAGAGCAAATTGTGTAGACTGAAGCTTTCATCTGTGTAAACGTACATATTTCACAACTGCCAACAAATAAGCATCACTCCCATGATGCAATGTGAATGGATGATGATTTACAACCTAGTTCTTTTACCATCAAAAATGTTTATTTTGCTACTGGCATTTTCTGTTTTACTAACTGCATACTTTTCTCTGTCAGTTTTAACCCTGATACTTTGGGAAGGGATGACTCCCTTGGTGATGAGAATTTTATCTAAGCAGTATTTTCTACACAAGGCATCTTTCTATTGAGTCACACAGATTAAGTCTGCAGCATTCTAACAGCTGCCACCTCCACCTTCTGTTTAACACTTGCATTGCTAAAAGTGGCAAGTGATTGCTGCCAGTACATCTCAAGGAATTGTGGTTTTTGATATTAACAGCTTTATTTTTCCTGGTCCATCTAAAAGGAAAGAAGGCCGACTAATATTCAAAGAACAAAAAAACAGACACATCCAGCCGAATATTACACTGACACACCCAGACCCTTGCCAAGTTTTGTTACCAAAGTTGAACTAGGTTCTCTGTTGTTTTGTTTCTAATTGTGAACTGACACATTTGATGGTATCTAGTAAAGGGAAGCTACTCATTTTGTCTTAAGATATCTGGTTGGGAGAGCACAGAGTTTAATGCCCATGTTTATCTCGCGAGGTTTTTTTACAAAATAAAATTTACACAGTCGTCTTCGATCACTCATTCATAAGAGTGGGACGCGTTGCACCGTCGGTATGCGCACTCTGGCCCAGTGCATCCGTCTTCAGCAGTGGTTTATTCTTCTGACATTTCCTTGTTATAGGAAATTTGCCTCTGTCATGGCTACAGAGCATCACTCAGCGACAACAAGACCAATAAAAGCATCAAGAGACGCATTCATCAAATGATAAGTTTTGAGAAACAAAAGTTACACGGAGTAATAATCTACTGCAGTCTTCCATATTGTAATTAGAGAGTGGGTGTTGAGTTTCCTTTGGCTTATACAGCCAATTTGAAACAAGATAACTTTGCTAGTTGTTTAGATGTGTGTCCATTTCCATCAGCTTACCTCCCTCATTTTATTTTATGCTTACGAAGCTTTCTTCACCCCCAGTCTGTTTCTTCTTTAAATATGTTGGGAGGGGGATAGTGGAGAGAAAGGTGTGTGTGGTACAAATGGAGAAGAGGATAAAGTTCAGAAAGAAGTTGTTTTTCCTTTAAACTAACAATTATTTCCTTTAAAACCTTACAGGTCTTTGAAGACATCAGTTTTCTGATGAGGTTACAGAGCCTCTGTTGGTGCTCCACGGATACCACAAAAATCACTGACATAATGAGTTTTTCTTTTTAAAGTATTTTCAATATGAATTTGTTACAACATTGATTCCCATTAAATGGATTCTGTGAGATGATTAGAGGTGGTTTAAATATACACTATATAATGATACAATAAATAAATAAATCTTGTACATTGAAAAATGGGAGAGAATCAGTTGTATAAAGTCCACAAATGTTGAAATCCTCTACCCTGGTTAAATTTGTTCATAATATTTAACAATACACCATTGTCCACACTTTTGCATTGAAGACTTTATCAGTTCCTTTTACCTACAATCCTGCTGCCCTGTTTATCTCCAGGTAGACATTTCCATTGCTGAGAGATTGCACCAGCCTCACATCTGCATCTGGTGTTTTGTAGAGATTTTTGTATAGGTAAGGATAAGGAAGAGATTACCTGATAACATCCAATAACTGCTTCATCGGCTGGAAGATATATCATGCCTTGTCACCTTAATGTTTTCCAAGTAAAATCAAAACATTAATAAAAGGTTAAAAATCTCCTTATCTAAATTATTCGTGGAAATTTGCCAACTGAGCTTTAAAAAAGATGTACATGCGCTCACTGTACCTACATGCATTATGCTGGTTGCTGATTTGCCATGTTCACCTGACATGGAACTTTTTTAGGTTCAAAGAAATCTTATTTAAATTTCGATTAGTAACAAAAATTGATAATTTTTTTAAAATGAAAACTTATGGTCTTAAAGGATTTTTCTTAGCCAAGTCATTGAAAAATTGAATAACTATACATTTATTTCCTATCACATCAAAAAATCTTTAATAAATGTTACTGCATGAATCTTATAAATGAAAGAAATCCACTTGGTTTTTAAATATCATTCAGAATTACTGCCTTCAGCAACCTATAAACTACAACCCTAAGTGCCATTGATTTCTGTCAACCTATTGGATAGTAATCATTTTAAAAGGATGTTAAAAATAGTAATTATCGTCAGTAAATATCGCATTAATGCATCTTCTCTGTTTTATGATGTAATCTTGTGAGATATGGTAGCTGAGTGTTTGTTGTGATTTTTTTTTTAACTGAATGCAGATTAAAATTGTTATTTATAATGCAGTATTTTGTTTTATGTAGGGCAATGTGTCAGCCTCACTTTGAGGTCGTCTATTTCTGTATGAATCACCATCACGTATTTCTGTAGCTTCGTCAACAGTCAGTAACACCAGAGAACATCTGTACGAACTCTACTTTTTAAAAAAATATACATAATGTTTACCTTTTTAAATCTTAATGATGGCTTATTTATTAAAACAATTACTGTTGAGTAGTGGTTTGGCCATGTAAGTAACTGCTGCCATCTTTCACGTGCTACACAGGAGAGTTTCTGGTGGATGCAGTGTGCTACTGATACTTACAGCCTGCATCAAATTAACCAATGATTTGAGCTGTTTTCACAACTCTGCATCTTTGCCAACTTTGCCAAATTCTGTCCAACTTTGAATACTGTAATATCTGTTTCCTTTGGTAAACCAGAATGTGATTTGCTGAAATTCTAGTAGCAAAGGTTGTTCACATGATCAGTGTGAAGATTGACAAAAACTTACAGGATGCTCAGAAGAATAGACATGTAGCTGAACCAGAAAATCTGCCTGTCACCAATCCACAGTTAGGTGGATATTAGTGGCCACTGGTGGATCAAACCACAAAGATTCTGCGGGGCTGCACAAGATCTACATTAAACAACAACAACAACAACGCTTTGTTCAAATATTCTTTGCCAAAACTTTATTGCTGTTACTTTAGGAAAATGCATCTTAAATGCTCCAGCAGACAGTGTGAGCTGAGTGGCTGGTAGCCTCTGAGTTTGAGATTAATCTGCTTGTGGTAATTATGGGGGAAGCCAAGAAAACTAGCTGGGCTGAAAATATCAATCTCTCCTCTGTATCCCTTCTCCTGCCCACATACTAACTTGACAGAAATAGACTGGTGTTTCTTACTCTCTGAATCACTTCACTGTTGGTAAGGCACTTGTTGATGTGCTAACATGATCTAGTAAAGAAATACACGAAGAATTCCCTCCTTGTGTGCGTGTGTTTTAAGATAAAAACACTTCAGCTTCAAATAATCAAATAATGTGTAAGATATTTTTATTGTGCTGTCAATGACGAGACACAGCTACATTTAGTTTTATAGAAGATAACGACACTAGACACGAATTTCATTTCCTTTTTGTAAATGATGAATAGTTGACCCGTTATTATTCTTTAATACTAACTACTCTACGGATTTGGTTTTGTTGTTTGTTTTTTAAGTTAAATAAACCATTTAACAAAAATTATATGCTGTAGTTAACATTTGAATCAGTCTTGATTATTTGATGACGAACGATAAGATTGCCTCTGTTGTAATATCAATGGTGGACAGAACTGGCTCTTTATTTTCCAGAGATTAATCTTTTTCATAATTTCCCTTTTATGCCAATTGATCGTTTAAGCTTTTATTATAACAGACTGACTAAAGTGAATAATCTTTGTTATTTATACTAGCTTCACTATACACAATGCTCTCTGACTCTTTTAATAAATATCACGTAAATTCTATCTTTACCAGTAACTGTTGTGTACAAATGGAATTTTCTTGTCTTTACTGGGTGAGTAAATATGAGATTTAGTCCAGTAAAAATGGGGTGGTAGAATTTTGGTAGGCATTGCCTAAATCACTCTCACAGCATCCATATTTTGTTTTTTTTATTATTTTTAACTGAATTTTATGGAAAAACTAAAACATAGGGAGGCAGCGAGGACCCTGTCCTGCACCTGATAGCTTATTTAACAGCCTGAGTATAGAAAGCAGATTAAGAAGAAAATATAAGCAACGCTAATAAGCAAACAGTTTATTGATACATTCTTTCAGCCATTGGAATGACCTCGGATGGCAACAAAACTCTATACTAAAGCTAAGCTTTCTTATGTTAATTTCTTTGTTATGTGTAACAGTGACGAGGTTTAAAACTTGAGCAGATGTTGGTTAAAATATTGTATGCTTGTTTGCTCTCTCTCTCTCTATATATATATATATATATAGTCATGGCTGCCAAAAACCATACAGTTTTCTATTTTTGCTTGATAAAGTTGAATTAAACCACCTGAATTTGCATAATATTGTTATGCTAACATATTGAAATGCCGGCCCCATTTGCAGTTTTCCACAGACTTAATGGAAAAATGTAACAAACAAAATTCTAAAATAACCTAATAAATCATGACAACAAGTGACAAGACAAGCAAAGTCTTCAAAAGCAAACATTTAGAAGTGGTCAGGGTTACAGCGCCATGTTGAAGATAGTTTTTGTTATAGTTATTTCTGTTTCTAAGGTGATACAAGATTGTTGGCCATGGCTGTATGCAGGCTGCCACTTGGTTGTACCAGTCCATCCTTTTGCCTCTTTGTTCTTTCAACTTCAGATCTCCACTAACTTCTCCTATTCTAATTAAAGTCTGGCAATTCAGACCACCTCTACAAATAATCCCTTGCAGTTTTGTGAACTGGTGACTGATACATCAATTATATATCAGCAGCACATTTTTTTTTTTTTTTTTTTTTTTTTTTTTTTGAATATGAATAAAATGGCCTTTTTGTAAAAGATCAGTGATGAATTCTTTTAAGCCAGAGATCAAATATCACCAGTTGCTTACTCCTGCTCCTGGAATGTACCAGTATTATCTCCTTGGCAACCATAATTGGCAATATCAGGAGAAGTCAGGCCAGCTCCCTGGAAAGCAGCAAAAGAATTTAATGTGGAATTGGTTGAGACTGCAGCATTTAGATCACACGCACACACACACACCCTCATTTCTGTAATGTAATAATAGCTTGTCTGGTGTATTATAGCCAGTGTGGTATACATACATACACAGACCTGATAATAGCAACCTGTTTGTGCTGCTGCATATCCACAGTGTTTCACTGGGGAATTGGAAACTACTGACTTTCATCAAACTGTACTTTTGTCTTATTTTTGTCTCTACGTTTAACAAAAGATTTAGTTTGGTTTTCATGATACTGAAACAAATGAAGCTTTCTTCTTCCTCACCTTTATTAGTCTGATAAAATATTATCCCACTATTCTCTAAGGTAGCTGATATTTTTAAAAAAATCTGTACACACAGGCAGGGTGTAACGGGAAGAGAAGGCCCTGCCCTCTTATATGTCCATGCAGATGTAGGTGGGAGATGATTTTGCTTAGTGGGAACAAAACAATCATGATAAAGTACTCATTAGATGTGTTTTTTTTAATTAATCTTTTAATTAGATGAACATTGTTTCTGGTGATTTCTTCCATCCAACTATATCACTAAATAGTTATTTGCATTAGCTCATTTAAATTTATAATCATGTCATTGTCTTACAATGTATTTATTGCTGACTATTTAACATCCGCCTGCTTATTTTCCTTTAGGTAGACTGATCGTGTTGCTGAAGCAAGTAGCATTTTCTGTGCGATTGAGTGGTTGTAGGTGGTGGCTAAGTTTGCTCAGCCAACTTGTCCATCCTCTTCATCACTTTCGGCAACCTGCTGGGGTTCTCCTCCTCTTGACTTTCCATTTCTGCCATTACTACCAGCTTTATTCTACCAGCTTTATTCTCAGTCTAATGTAAACATTCCTGCTTCTCACTAAGTTGGCTTTTTATCTGGCTGTTTTGCTTTTAGCCTTCAGGAAAGCCACCTTATCAACTATGGTGTATTTATGAGATACTTTTTGAAATTCAGAGATAAATAATTGTTACTAATAATGAAATTAACCCTTTACAATATTGCAAAGCAAAATGACTTGTGCTTAAGAATGTTTAGAGTACAAGTTACTATCTGTATATTGCTTTTAACATTATGCCAAATTAAATTAGTATTCTGTAATAGAAATTCTCATTAACCAAAACACTAAGTGTTAAGTTCTCTAGGTCATTATATCAGGTATTATAAAGGCTTATCTTGATTTAACCCTTTCCCCATTACAGTTTTTTACCAAATAAAGCTTTTGTATTTAATCAAAACAGAAGAATTACTCTAGATTTAAATTAAATTTTTAAGTATGAAGACTAAATGAGTTTATTTTTGTTTTTTTTTTTAATATGACCAATGTTTCAAACATTTAGTTATTTTATTTTTTCTTGAGTTACTTCCCTTGACAGTAGCTTAGTGGCTGGAGGTTTGAAGAATGCCCTTTTGCTCAGCAAATGTTTCGTTTTTTGTTTTCTTTCACCAGCTTTGGGATGATGGTCTGTCGATGTTTTAGTACTGAAGGCTCTTACTGTGAATCCTCTAGAGCTGATCTGGCGCCATTTCATTTTTACTTAGAATATGTCATGTGTTCCATCTTCCAAGCATCTAGACTCTATAGTAATGTCATAGAATATTCCAGAAGGTTTATATATCTCTACATCAGCTGGATGAGTGCAGTGGTAGAGGGAGAGTAGTAGTGGCCAGGACAGATGTCCCGTAGGCTCTCAGTTTTCATACATCAGTAAAGTTTGGGTTCTCAGAGTGTGATGACTGGAATCTTCTGTTGGCTACATCAGGTGCTCCAGGAAGTGTGCCCTCCAATCTTGAGTTGAAAGACCACAGAACATCAGTATTTACTCGATCATTGCTTCCTCTTGGTCTGCATTGACAATGTGTTACATTTGAATGGACCAGCAGCACTGGTTTGGAAAGATATTTGTTTTTTATATTTAAAAAAAACTCTTTTGTTGAAAGTTAAAAATTATGTATAATATAAGTTCCACTATTTCTTAGCTAAAACATCTAGCATGTCCTCTATGAGCACTCAGTCCCGGCGGCATGGGCAGGCATTGTGGGTCCGGGCCCGCCCACTGAGTCAGCTGTGCCCACCCTCAATGTAACAACCCCCTCATTTTATGCAAAGGCGCCCAGCCCAGCCCTCCATTGTAAATCTCTCATTGGGCCGATAGCCCCCTGCACCGATCTGTTGGTACCCAAGTTGGCTAGTGTGTGTCTGGCCGAAGTCACTGTCCAGTCCTTGTGGCGTGCTACTACAGGGGTCATGGTCAGAGTCTTTTAGTTGCAGGCCCCATTGGCGTTAGCCAAAGAGAGCACGGCTCGATTGCATCAGACCTACTGTGGTAACGGTTCGAGTTCTGGCCCCCGTCTTTCTATTATGATTTTTCTTAAAAAATCATTGTACCCCTCCAGGAGAAAATTTAATGCCTGTCCAGGAATTTGTTTCTCCCACCAGGTCTGTGTGCACTGCTGCAACTGAATTAGATTCTACATAAGGGACATCTGACTCATTGCAATTATTTTAAGTATACGTAAATTTCTGAATTGGTATTAACATTTGTAAAGGGCATTTTTATCATTTTAGTCGAGCACGAATTCTGCTATAGGTTTTATGGAAACTTGTAGCAGTTGATCAGCAACTGGTCAGATATTGTTACAGTAACTGTTTTTCTTTTACCATTTCTCATTTTAGCATCTGAAATATTAATAATAATCAGATTTAGTTAACTCCCTTAATTAATGCTAGATAATTACTAAAGACAAAGAAGCTGTTTATTAGAGTATGAGATTGACACAAGTAGTGCGGGGCATGGTGAGACAGTGTTTCATTATGCCTCACACTTTATCATCTCATTGTATCCTACCACAACAAGCAACAACAAACGTTTTGACAAATTAAGTTTAATGGTTTTCTGAAAACCTAGCTAAGTGTGATGTGAGTTAGGATAACATGACCGACCACAGCTAGATTAATTCCACTCTTATGTGTGTGCCTTTATTTGAAGAAAGAACAGGAAAAAACTGATTTATTCACCAGGCTGATGACAACTGCTAGCTAATCAGTTTATGAAGTGAGGCAAGCTACTTTGCCAGTGCTTCCTTGCTTGTCCATAATTTATAAACAGGTTGTTTAGTCTCACTCTAGCCTACTAGGTTAAGAGCAGCAGCAATATTAATTTTTTAAATTTTATTTTACTTTACTTTTTAAGGATTTGTCTTACAAAGACAGACATTGGCATGAATTTTGTTTCAAGTGCTGTGAATGCCAAAAGTCTCTTGTCAATCAACCTTTTGCTTCCAAGAACGAGAAAATTTATTGCTCTGACTGTCATGATGAACAGTTTGCTGCCAGATGTGATGGCTGCCACAATCCATTTAAAGGAGGTAAGATTGATTTTGTACATGTGTAGTAGGGTGTAAAGACTCCACAAGGCCAGAACAACTTGTCCAGTTATTAATTATGGAGGTACAAGAGTAATTGCAGCATGAAACGTGTCAGCTCTTCCAAACTTTTAATGCCAGTTTAGATCAGATAACACAGTTTAGTCAAACAAAGTCAGTTTCTTTCTTAAATGTGGTTCTGTGAGCACGCACCTGTCTAAATATTTAACTGCAAAACATTTCTTAGTTTTCGCTGCTCAGAGACTTTATACAGTTCAGAAATTTATAACAAAATGTACATTTATCTTTCTTTGGGAACCAGATATACTACATTGTGACAGTGATGGTCTTAACAATGCAGCGGGTGAGAGAAGATGATACACTGCTAAATGTGTAGGCATCATCAAGTTGCTACAGATAATGGCTTAATGGTAGAATCATCTATGGAAAAGTAAATTCTTTTAATATGTAATTGGAATATATTTTAATTACCAAAAAAAAAATGTCAGTGATTTTTTTTCCTTTGTTGAGAGTGTGAAAGTTGTAGAAAACACGTAGGGGTCTGCTTGCCTCTCTGCGGCACCAGCAAAGACCATTATGTTTTGGCAGTATTCTTACAATAGTTGTGGAATTTTGTAGGTATGAAAAAGTTTGAGTACAAAGGTACACAATGGCATGAGGAGTGCTTCTGCTGTAACATCTGTAAAGAACCAATCAGGAACAAGAGCTTCATCCCTCGTGATGAGGAGGTGATCTGTGTGCCCTGTTTCGAGAACCAGTTTGCCCAGCGTTGTGCAAAATGTGGTGGGGTAAGGAAACATCTTCCTACCATTTGTTTTTCTAGGTGACTGTTTTAGGGGATTTTTTAAAAAATGTATTAGGTATGGTACATCATGTTATTTCAGATCAGGTGTTTTTTTTTTACGGCGTACCTTTCTTGATGGCTTTTTATCTTAGTTAGCAGCTCCGAGTCAGGTTGAGGGGATGAGAGAGAGAGAGGCAAACCTTCTCGTTATTAAGAGTGGTAAACTAAATTACACAAACAAGCAGCCAAGTTTGTGACATTTCTGGTCACCACTTAGTCAATTACATCCAGGCAGTGCACAGATCATTTGTTCTTGCCATCTGTAACAGCTGCCCTTTGTTAACTATCTGACTAACAAACAACAGAAATAACTACCGCAGTTGACAGAAATCTAAGGGAAATAGTCATGAATTTTCCGTTAATGTGCTTGCTGCTGTTAGTCATTCAGGTCAGTATGTGGATACTGTTGCCGATTGTAGATATACAGTCTGCCCATCCTCCCTACTGATGTAAAGGTGGTAAAAGAGAACATGCACCTAAAAATGTCCAGTTCGGTGCTGACTCCACAAATGTTTACAAAATATTCTCTGGAGGTAAAAAACAAAGTCGGTATCCATTTACCTTCATTTGCTGGCAAAAGTTTCCACACTTTGGTTAACATAACATATGGTTCAGTGGATTTCTTTAACCATTAAAATTGGGTCTCTAATCATTTTTTTAAAATTAATTTATTTTTGTGCACGAGTTCTGTGTAACTTGTGAAACATCTCACGGAGAAGCTGCTTGTATTGTATATGTAGGTCCTCACTAAAGGTGGTGTTGCATACAAGGACATACCGTGGCACCGCGAGTGCTTCACGTGCTCGCAGTGCGACAAGAACCTAGCTGGCGAGAAGTTCACATCCCGGATGACAAGCCTTACTGTGCTGACTGCTATGGAGACCTGTTTGCGAAGAAATGCTGTCGCTGCAGTAAGGCAATTATGGGTAGGTAATACTTTATTCTTGATTGAAGATTTACTTCCCTATCCAGGGTTGTTTTGTGGAAATTTGAGTTTTAAAGAAAAACCTAAACTTAATGTGATGCGTGATTCTACTAAATTTAAAAAAGTGCAGAGTTATAAAGTGATCCATTCCAATATTGTTGATGAATTAATAAAGGAAATATATTTCATTCATTACTTGTAGAAACTAAATGTGAAAGGTAATCTGCCATTATCTATCAATTTCTTTAAAGATTTGTGTATAGGAGTAGAACACTTTTCATACTTCACACAACCATAGACTTTTGAGAAATAGGTCCCAACCACCATCCCCAGAAAATATGGATGCCTGCTGACATTTGGCTTACAAACTGCATATTAAATAAAGGAAATAACTGGCACATGTGTTGGTCAAAACTAGTAGAAACTTTTAACTTTTCTTCTTGAGGAAATAGAGCAAAGTTATTGTTTAAGCTCAGATAGTTGAACTCCATGATGATGAGATCCCTTTGTTTTTCTCCCTGTTCTGTACTTTTATTCTTCATCTTGCTCAAGTAACAGTAGTAAGGCCCTGTAATCCCAAGAATATGCAGCTGCTGAGATTTATGAAACATACTGTACATCATTCAGTATTAAGGTAATATATTGTAGTGATTTAGTAAGTGAAGAGGAGCAGAGTGATTTCCCTTTAGAAAAAGTAATTTTGTTGGTTCTTCCTACCTTCTCCAGTGGTTGGTGAGGAATTTCAGTAATAGGTGTCCATCTTCCTAATTCTTATCTTCTTCAGGTTTTGGTGGAACCAAGTTCATCTCATTTGAGGAGCGCCACTGGCATAGCGACTGCTTCGTCTGCTATAACTGCAAAGCTTCGATGGTTGGAAAAGGATTCCTGATGAACGAGGGAGACATCCTATGCCCCGCCTGTGGTCGTACATGAACTGTCTGACCATGTGACCTAAGTCAGTAACTAGCCATGACCTATTTAGCTTGCTGTATACTTGTGTGTCGGGCAGTGTCCAGCTGCTAACTTCGACAGCCTGCTGTGTTGCATGAATTTCACAACCAGTTCGTATTGGTTGCTGTTTGTTCAGCCAGGAAAACTCTCTCCTTTTGCTAAGGAGTTTGTAGGTCTAGAATGGAATGGCAGTATTATATTTTGTTTCTCTTTCTCTTTACCTCGTGCGGCCTCACAGCTGCAAGATTTGACCTTGAACATTTTAAAATTTTGATGCAGTGTTTGTTACCTATCCTGTGGTTCATCTTAGAATCTTCTCGAAAAGAAACTCATTTCTGTGGTAATGATCTCAAAAGCGCTGTCTTATTTTACTGTATTTATTTATACATATATATATATATACATATATATTTTTATTATTTCATTGTATAACAAAACAAGGTAGTCATAGCAACATTAGAATTTTAGTAAAACAAAAGCTAAAGATTGAATTTCATTTCTTAAACTACAAATATTTTAAAAATGTTTCCAAGCTGCTATTTTATTAAATTTTTTAAATCAAAACAAATCTTGCAGAATTGTAAAATAATTAATGAAACCGCTTTGATCTATGCAGTATTGGATATATGTATGTGTATACCAACTGCTACAGCTATGGTGCTTTCTGTGTACAGATCTCTATACTAGTCAACCAACTTTGTTACTTATTTCTTTGGAATAATTTACAACTGATGACATATTGTTAATTTTTATGTCATGCTACTCTGACAAATTGTGCCTATACATGTTTTTAATTAGATAACCTTTACTTGTTATTTCCATGCACATTGTTATAAACTTTACTTTGTTACAAGAACTACCTAAGCTATCTCTGGCGGTTCTGTAAAACATTGAACTTGGAGAATGGGGGAAAATTACCTAAATGAAGTGATCAGTGTTTTGTGTATAGATTTATGCATATTTAATAAACAAGTTAAATATTTGTTTCTTTTCTTCTTGATTTTAAAGAAAATATGGTAGTACACAACTGAAGAATACAGAAATGGTGGAAAACAGAGGTAGTATATTCAGAAACAACAGATACCTGTATATTTTGAACACTCAACATTCATCTTCAACAAAACCAACCTCCTACATAAAATATAGAACAATAAGTACAATATATGTACTAGATACATCATAATCATGTTGTTTACCACTTTTGCAGATCATATTTCTTTTTGTGTATAGACTGACTGGGAATTCTCCAGAACAAGCTCGGCATTGTATCTTGGACAGTTTGCTTCCCAGCAAACTCTACTGGAACTTTGCCACTTGGCCCTAAGGGGCTCTGTACAGAAGGCTTCATTTTTTCTATAATGTCCTATTCTGACAGGACAAAAAGCAGCAGATGACTGTGAGATCAACTGCATTTTCTTTAGAGTTAGGATTTCCATTAAAAAATAGAAATGCTCCATGATATCATCTGATTATCAAATATATTCTGAGTTTTTTTTCAATAAATTGGAGCTATATAATATTAGTCACATTGTTTCTCCAAAACTGCATAGATTTAAAGGCAAAATTAAAATCCACTTTTTTTTATTTATTTGTCTAAAATACACTAAATTTTGCTAGAAATGTAGCAAATCAGGGGACATCAAAGTTTTCCATTTTCAGTTAACAAATTCCTACAAAATTTAACCTTTATACATCACAGCCCTTTTCATATCTTATATTCTATTATCTTAGCATCAGCTGCACTGATGTTCCAGTATGCCAGGGAATGGAATGTAGTGAATAGTCAAAGCTCCAGCAAAATGACACCTGCTGTCAGCTTGACAAATATCACGCGAGGCTGGAGACAAGTGAAAGTAACACCATCTATCCTATGTGAAAAGTATTGCATGTCATGAGGCTTTTTAAACAAAAATATTTGGCTCCTTTTAACTCTATCTTAGCTCAGTTCTGCCTTCAGAACTGGAGTTATTCTAGACAGGTGCATGTTTATATCTATGTATGAAGAAGACCTATTGGATGTCTCCTAGCATTAAAACAATGAGAATACTGAAACTCATCTCATTGTAGCAAGCACCTGTTGAGCTATACCGCATTATCAAACTCAAAGAACACGCAAAAAATGAGCCGAAGATGGCACCACAATATCAAAGTTTGTGCTTAATGGTAAAGAACTAAAGATTTAAATCTGTTAGCTTGTATTGGAGGATACAGCCCATCATTGAGAGGGACATCTGGAGTAGAACCCAAGACTGATCTTAATGCAATGTCAGGATTTGCCAATTCTGCTGACACCTGCAAGTCTCTCTATCAGGTGGGCCCAGAGGCATAGAAAGATGGGGCAATTGCCCCCGGGCGCAAAATTTCCTTTGGCCTATAAATTATAATGTAAATTAATAATTAGCCACCTCCGCCCGGAAAATTTCCACAGTAGTTGCGAAAGGTCTTTCAGGGAGCTGAAATTAACTATGACAAACTTGAGAACTTCAATGACTGAGTAACTTGGCAATATTAAGTATTGAAAAAGACGTACTCAATACTTTAAATTTTAATAGTTTAATTGATTCATTTGCGGCAGCAAAAGCATGAAAGGTCCATATATAATGTAACAATGAATACCAGAAGGCTGCCTGTACCAGATCTAGTTAAGTATATGCACAGTTTTGTAAACTAATTTATTTGTAAAGATTAGTAGTATTTTATCAATCTGTTTCGTAATACATGTACACCACAAGTGACTGCGTTCTGGATGTGTGACTTTGAACGATACTGGATGAAATAAATATCAAGATGGTTTACAATTTAACAAATTAAGTAAGTAAACCTAGTAGGCGATACCTCATTAGTTCCAGGTTTACAGTTGAGATGTTATATTGTGACTTTAAATTAGCTCTTTATAAGGCGGTGATTAATTCTTTGTGATTGTCATTAAGTGGGTAATGAGTCTCAAACAAATAATCAAAACATTTCAGAGGTGCCAAAAGGGTCTTTGCCCATCGGGTGCTGAGAACCCTTGCTACACCTCTGGGTGGGCCACTACAATAGCTTGAGAATAGTGCATGTCTACACAGCTGATTTGAAGATCTGGCATCGTGTCAAATGTTTGTAAAAAGGATGAGTTGCAAACCCAAGGGAAGGTCATAAATCTGATGATGTTTGCACAAGATGGATTCCGCTAAGAGGAACATGCACATGTTGCTGAGACAATGGCCTTTTTAAAATTAATTATCACCGTCTTATTTCTAATTCAATGCTAGCTAAAAAATAAAAATAAAAAAAAATGGAAAACAGAACATTTTTCAAAAGTTTATTTCCAGCAATTTATCACAATGTACCAGACTAATACTGTTTTGTACCTTATCTTTATTACCCAGTCAAAACGGACCAGATCTCATTGTCGTCACCACTTCAAAACTCAGTTCCAACAAATTCTTCCATTTTTTTGTCTGTAAGTACATCAGACATTATACAAAAAATAACTTGCTGAAACACTAGGAGATTGAAAGAATACACAAGGAAAAAAAGACAAATGAAACTTCAAATACTGTCAGAACAAAATTTCATCATAAAGAAATAGTAGGGGCATTTGGCAGGGAAGTCTTAAAGTCAAAAACAATATCCCTTCAAACGATGCACCACAGAAAGCTTTCAATCACCCACTAAAACATTCTCCTTATTTTATCAAAATAACCTGATTTATAGTACAAATAAGGATCTGTTTAGATGAATGCTCAACTGTTTTGTACAAGGGCTGAATGAGTAAATAGAACATCACTGGCCTAGCTAGATAAGGGGGGGGGGAGAGCTATGGTGCGTGGACAAACCCCAATAAGTCACATTATCATACTGACATCTTGCCATCTGCTGGAAGAAAACTGGCTAAATTCACTGTCTTCCAGGCGTTTGGTCTTTAAACATGAACCAGGTTTCTAAAATATTACTAAGTAATACCACAGAATGTCTACCAAATAAAGACTGGGAATATCATCTTAAAGATGATTCACTATCAATTTAAAAAGTCGGATTTTTCTGTAAAAGAAACCAGTAAAAAATGCCCATAAACAATGTATCTTGAAATAAAGAAAACTGTTGAGAAAAGGCGTTATATTGAAACAATTCTGACTGAACTAAATGAATATGAATTTTAAAATGCAATATTGATATTAGGTTCTTCTAAACTCATACAATGGAACCAACATTCAAAAATTTCCAATGCTTCTTCCAATAATCACCATTGGCTAATGGATGAGTTGTGTAGCTAGACATTAGATAAAGTAATCTACTGTATTTTAGATAGGAGTTTAATTACTCAGAGGACAAAGAATGTGGTGAGTTAGTTTTCAGGAGAGAAGACGAATGAGACGAAGCAGTAAAACCATCTGAAGGACACACCTTTATAAAGGAAAAATGCCATTTTTATATTCCTTATTATTTTGATATTTGCTCAGTTTATTTCCGTACAAAACCACCAAACAGAGAGCACAAAGTTAATTCATGAATGAATGACGGCGAGTAAATAAATAACAAAAGGTTTACTAAAAAGAATCTTTGTTCAGCCATATGCACATCACAAATCTGGTTAAATTCTTGTGGTTACCGATGCTGGAGATGACCGCCTGAGGAAAGTCTTCATCACAGTGTACCAGAGGTAGTACCTTCAGCTGAAACTTGAATACAGGCAGACAGAAAAGACAATATAATGCCTCTTTACACACATGGAAAACAAATGTTTGTTAGAAAATGGAGGAAGATTTATATAACATAACAGTTTAATTAAGTACATTTGGTAATTATCCTGCTATATTATTAAAGCTCTACGAATGTTCTAATTTTTTACACCACCATCTCAAATTATATAATTATCTCTCTTCATATATTTCAAAGGAAAAGGGTTAAATAACCAAAGGCTCTGTCTGATATAAGCCACAATTATCATATGCCTTTACAAACCAAGAATTTCAATTTTCTTATAAAACAACTGACCTGCCAGAGGTCGGCTTTGACACTCAATTGCTCTTGCAATTTAAATCAAGAGAAAACAAACATAAAAAAAGGGTTAAAAAAACAATATTTTATCACAACGTCTTCCACAGGAAAAGAAAATGTGTTTACAAGAAGGAAAAAAAATTAAGTAGCTAAGGCAGATTGTCTTTTTAAATTGGAAGATATGCATGTTTTATCTATGTGGTTATTTACGCAAGTCACCTTTCAATAATCAAGGTACAACAAAAACAAATCATCCTGGGACCCAACATCAATTCTGCCTGATTTTAGTAAGAGAATTAAAATTTGTTCATCCTTGGTACAAAACTGCCCTCCGTCTGAGCCCTGCAAGAATAACTCAGATCACAACCAGTTTAAACTCTGGCAGTTCCATCCTTGAAGAGCAGGTGCTTACTGATACCTAAGTTCAGCAGTAAGTCTGCATGTAACTATCCTCTATGGTAAGTAATCGAGATTAGGAGGGGAAGTTCTCTTTAATGTGATTAATCATATAAAAGAAAGATTAAAGAGCTATTCTCTAATAAAAACAACTGCAATTCTCAAGGACAGCAGGATTTGCAGCCCCACCCTAGAGACCTGATGTTTGTGTAACAACAGTAAAAGAGCTACACCACATTTTTAACAGGCAGCCAATGGACAATTACAAAGTGAACAACATCTGGGAAGTAAGTGAGCTGCTGCAACCAGGGGAGAACACTGCAGCTTCATGATATGGAGAAGTCCACAGAATAACAGCATTTAGAGTAAAATAAATTCAATTCTAACCGTCAGCTGTTAAGAAATCATTGAGAGGTGGAAGCTCTCTCAGGTCTCCAGAGGTAGGTAGAACTTAGGTAGGTGTGCTCACAGTAATCTGATAGTTTAACTGATTTTCTTGTTCTTTCCACAGAATTCAGCCAAACAATTTGATACTTGAGTAAATAAAATCCTGTTTCTTGGTTGTTTTCTCCCATGTAGATATGCTGACAAAAATCTAGAATTTGAAAAAATATACTGAGTGTGTAGTCTAGTCAAAGATGTACTGTTGTGGCACATCTACATAGGCAAACATTGAATTAAAAATATACAAAATAAATATAGAGCAAACAAGACCAGCAATAATAACCGACAACTGCTTAGATATGTGTACTGGCTGGCGAACAGTTACTGTATTAATGCCGACTGTCTATCTCAACAGTTTTCTGGACACTCACCAAATTCTGGCATGGTTAGGTATTTTATTTGTGCAAAAAAATATAATAAACATCGTGTGTACAAACTATTTCACATGGAAAATCTTAACTGCATATCTGTGTTTGTTTGTTTTTTTTTAAATTGTAGTTAATTACTTGGAAAAACAAGCAAACAGAATTGAGGTGAGAATGCCATTTCTGTTTAATTGTTAGCTGAGATCATATTACCAAAAACAAACGTCGTCCTTACCCCAGGAGGAAATTCACATTCAATTGCCTGGCATTTATGTCCCCCAGTGTGTAGATATAGATAGATAGGTGAGACTATCCGCATCTCTCTCTCTCTCTCTCTGGAATGATTTGGCACCTGAATTCCTAAGATCTTACTTAACAGTAACACCTGTGCAAACCTGCACTGTACAAGTTGATTTCTGAAAGACTGTTTTCTGCCAATGCTACCATTAAAAAGTTGCCGTTTTCCTTAAAACAAAACAAACAACAAATAAAATGGCAATTCACAATAATTTTGATGGAAAAATACTTTTATCGGCTAGCTTTTTACTGCTAACAACATCACGAGTTGAAGTCCCACTTCAAAGTACATAGTATCACAGGTCAGTCGGTTCTGGCCGTGTCTGCTAGTCAGGTCATGTATCTCATCACTGCCCGCAATGCATACAGCAACACAGCCTGCATCCGCGCCTCAAAGATCATCAAGCTGACGTGCATCTGAAAGTTAAAGTTAAAATATTCCTTAAAGGTCGTTTTGTTTTAATTATAAATTTGCCAACAAGTCTGGAAAATTCAGTTCTCATTTTAATTTCTACCCTAACAACTCTGGATGCTTGGTCCACTTCGCAAAATAAAGATTTCATTTTGTTCTTCTTCCCTTGAGAAAAATAACTACTCCAAAACTACCAATAGTTCACCGGATTTTATTAAATGTATTTTGTTTTCTTTTACACCAGTCATTAAACACAGTGCATTAAAGAGCAACGGCCATTTTCCATGCTGGCTTTAAGTACCTAGAGACTGCCTCTGCGCTAGGATCTCCCTCTGATGAAAACAAAACCAGTCATGTCAGATTCTCCCTTTAATACCTCCTCACACAAAGTGGAAACTTACTTTTTCTGAGTGTTTGAACTCTTGCATCACATTATCATAATCTTTCTTCCGTATTCTCTCTGGGTAGCAGGTGACAGTTTTTATGTATGCCTTCAGATTTCTCTCTAACAGTTGGTTCACTTCAGCATAGTTGTAATCATCATGTCGGATTCCATATATACAGTGAATATAGTTCCAGATGGCTTGCCTAAAAGAGGATGTGTCCACATCAGTGTTGTTTCCCATCCTGTAGAGTAGTACACAGAAAGTTTAGCAGTTCGTCTATCTTTCCCAAGTTCTCAGTCTTGCTGCGGGCCAGAGGAGCTTAGATAGCTTGTTCTATTGTTTACCGACAGTGAGCCACTCTTATAGATATTTAATGATGTAAAAATAGGTCTTTCTTACAGAAACATCCCTAAAGTTAAAAACAAACAAAGCTGTTTAGGGGCTGCTTACTAGGCTCTCAACCAATGGCAAAAATACAATGTTTTCTAACCAAGTAATTTCTTTATCTTCAATAAATAACAGATCATCGGCCGTTGTTAAAACTGCTTTTCAGATTTGCAGAGGGAAGCATAAAATCAGTTCACAGAGCCACGCTGCTCTCACAAGGCTAACAGTGAGTAATGAACAAAATAGAGGGCGAAAACAAGACGACAGAGCGGGATTCTCACAGACTTTGGCAGTAGACATCACCGACCCAACCCACTCTCTAACATCTTTCACATCCCTCATTAAAAGCTATCGCTCTAACGAACTCAGCCCAGCATCCTGCTATTCTTAAATGGTCATTCCAACTAAGATATGGGTTCTACAGCAGCAACTTACATCAATTTTCCACCCAATGTGTTCACTCCCACAAAACTGCTAAATTATTATTTATAAATAAGAAAACTCACGTGTAATAGGTCAGGTTGTAAGCAACTCTAAATTTTTCATCAAGCAAATTTCCAATGTCAGGATAAAGTCTGTTAGCTAGTGAAAACCCCTGCTCTTCCCAAGAATAGTCCTGCAAGAGAGAACACATCACGGTCATCTGAAGGATACTGCTACAACTCACCATACTCTTGAACACCTATTTTGCTCGATTTGGTCTGAAAACATGGACTCAAACCTCAAACGCGAGCTGACTCTTCCTTTAAACACCCACCAAAATTGGCCAACTAGACTGCAGTCCTAAGCAAGCGATCCAGAAGTATTTTCAAACACATGTAGAGACAAGCATTTCCAGCTTTTCTCTTAAATATAATATATATCAAAAACACCAGAGTTTGTTAATTAAAGTTTTTCTCTCAAATAAAAGAAATTATAACGAATACTTCACTAGGGATTCTTGGTCTTACTAATCAAAACAAAATTAAAGAATACATATTTAAACCTCTGACAGCTGTGTATAAAATCCCGCTGGAATAATTGCATCCAGTCTTCTTCTTTTAATGCTGTCTGTCAGGGTTAATTGTAGTCCCTCTCATTTAGCCAAGCCTAAAGGTACTTTTAATTACTGACAGTACAATTAAGATACACCGGAGATAACGATACACACACCCAACACAATTAGTAACAGAAATTCCACATCCATAGATTAAACTTAGATATTGTTTTATTTTTCTGTAACAAAGAAGAAAAATAACAGATAAAACATAAAAAATGGTTTCTTGAGAATGATACTTAGTAACTGAGAGTTGTTTCTATAAGCTGATGGTAATAGTTAAAATGACAATGACAACTAGAAAATCTGATAATTTACACAATCTTCCTTTGATCCGCTGCAGCAGAAAATATGAATATAAAGTTACTGACATCTGAGAAGTAGAAATTAGAAGCATAAAAGTTGTTGTGTTTTTTATAATTTCTTTTAGTGTAATTAATTTCCCGTATCACCAGTCCTACATTAAGGTCCGAAGACAGACCATTGGCCACCCAGCTGAGAACATGAAGGGAAACAGACTTTCAGCAGACAGGAGCAGCAATTTACTTAACTCTCTACAGGGTCAGAACTTGATTGCAAGTGTGACTTGTCTGTGATCATCATCTAATAAAAGTCAGAAATACATTTGGACAAAGGTACTACTCACCCGAGCTCGAAATGTTGGCAGGTCAGAAAAACACGCAGCTCTTGTGAAATCCTGATAGACAAAGTCAGGTTCCTCAATATACCTTAAGATGTCTGCTTCTGATGTGAAAATATCAGTTGTCACTGAAGATATAAAATAGTTCAATGCTCGCTTGCTGAGAAGTTAACAATGGCTGACTTGTCCAACAAATAAGAACTATGTAAAAATGTGTAACAATTCAAAACTGCCCCCCCCCCTGGGAGTCAGAATTCTAAAGCTGCGTCTTCACAAACAACGTTTGCATATGGCCAATCAGAACCTTACACAAGTGACAGGCAGCACCGTGTTTATGGGAGGGCGGCTTGCAGACACCACGTATGAAACTGAAGCTTCGACACATATTGTGTACACTACATTTGCTCATCCCACACTGGTACAACTGCAGTCCTAAGAGCAGTAGCTGAGCGAGAGAGAAGAGATGCCTAGTAATTGTGTATTCACAGTACCTGCACACGAAAATGTTGACAGTGAGCTAAAGTATAGTTAGAAATACTCCTATAGTTATGTTGTTTTGCCGTTGTTAGATGTTAACCCTTTTCCACTAAGTTCACCGTTAATTTATACTGGTTTATTTTTAACCCTTTCTCATTCAAGAAATTCAATGTTTTACATGTACAAACATTCAAAAAATTTCCAAGATGACTGCACAAAATGCACCCTACCTGATTAAAATAATTAAAACAAATTAAGCCATCATGACTTAGCGTACAGTTCAGTAATCAAAGTGAAAAGGAAATGAGTCTACAATATAGTCATGTTCACCGCTAGAGACACCTTCATCTCCTCCCTGGCAGTGTCCGTTCAGCCCTGTCTGCCTCTTTCCGCGTCTATGTGGCATAGTGGGTTAGATTTCTCAGTCAATTGGTGGAAGAAATCTCCTATTATCAGCTCATAGAAGAAATCCACTAACTTCAGAGGCATCCATCTTTGAGCCAACAGACTGCGAAAACGACGGTACATTGATCAGCTGCAAATGGGTTGAACTCCAGTTAACCCGACTCGACACCAATATTGTCTGATCAGCTAAATGATTCACTGGTGGACTCGATACCGTATCAAGTAAATAAACAAACTAGGTAACACGTCGTTCACGCTGGTAGCTTCACTAGTGAAATTACTTTCATAAAAAAATAAAGCAATGTAAATAACCAGAGAAAGTGATAATGTTAACCGCAACGTTATACACGCAACATCTGTTGTACAGGTGGAAATTATCGTTAAACCACTCATCAGCCCCCCAGCTGGTTTCAGCCAACTTGAACAGGAAAGGATTAATAAACAAATATCCAAAAATTGAAAATGCAGTCACTATTTTTGAATCTGAATAAAAATCTACCAACCAAACAAGCAAGCAAATGTCCGCCTTTGCGTACTTACGATCCAACTTGGGATTCTCAACTGTTTCAAATCTTTTCAACATTTCTTCTTGGGTTGTTTCCTCTTTTGACTCTTTTGTTAACCGTTTCATCCGTTCCATAAGTGCATTAATGCCTCCTTCTCCGGCAAGATTGTTGGCCTAGAACGGAATGAAAACATGTTTAGCTGCTAAGAAAAGTGAAAGTATACTTTCCATGCCCTGGACTTTGAAAACAGAATAGATTGTCATTATCCTTTAGAAAATAAAGTAAAGGAAATTAATCAATCCCAGACAAATCTGAAAGTATAATGTTAACTTTTCACACAGCAAACAGAACAATGTAGGAATCCACTTCTCTCAGAGGGCGGGGAGAAAGAAACAACAAACAACTTTTAAAATAATCTGAAAGAAGAATGAAATTTCAATAACCTTTTGCCTTCCTGATGATGAACTGTTTCGATGAAAATCCTGCAGATGACTGCTAAAGTTAATGGTCTACTTGTAATTATGGAAAGGAAATCCATCGCCGTAGTAAGTCTGTTATCTATAGAAAATGAAGACAACTTACATTAGCTCCTCCATTGTTGGGCACGTTATCCTGCCCCTCATAGTTGGTTGACTCAGGGTGGTAGGTGTGGCCGCCTACGAGGTCAATCTCAGGATTCACACCTGCTGCGTGTACAAAACCCGCAAGAACATGAAAATGTGCCAGCAGAATTATAGCTTGCATCACCTCGGAAACGGACCAGTTGTTACTTCCTTTAGTCAGCTTCTGAAACGAGGAAAAACAGCGCAGAGCTAATGACGTGGAGTCCGTTCCTCAGGGCTGTGTTAGCAGCCAATGAAAGGTAAATGCAAAAACGTGGTGGCAGCCCTCTGTTAATATCTCTGAGTTATATATTTAAAACGATGCCAATGTGATGAATAAGATGAAATACCATTTCTTTCCCAAATATAAAATAAAATTTATGATATTAAATAAAAAAAATTTTCCTTTCACATAATTCAAATGTCTGCAAGTCCAAACGACCTAATGCTAGTTAAAATAAGGGATTTAATCAAACATAAGATTTAAAGGGATAAATAAGGGGTCTCAAACGACTCTTGGGTTAGCCCCAGGAGAATGCTAACCACAGCTCCCTCACAGCTGCACATGGATTCCAGCACGACTCGCAACAAATAACGAACACAGACACCCACCTCTACCCAAGACAGTACACTGATAGAAAAAAGGCATTCATCGCCCCCAAAAATGTGTCCTGGTCTCCAGTGAAAAGAACCCTTCAACACCTACTCACCTCTATGTGGGACTTTTGAATGAGCCAGGGCCGATGTGCCAGAATTTTATTGATTTCATACAAGTCCCGCAACTTTGGTGGGATAAAGTTTAAGCCCTTCAGCCAGGTGTGGTCACCGCCCTGCATGATGAACTCCTCAGCATGCAAGTCAATCAGGTAGGAACACCTGTGCCGGCCAGCAGCCTAAAACAACCAGAAAGTTACTTTAGCTGTTGGGTTTATATTGTAGCGAACAAGTGAAAATTATTCTGAAAACAAAATTCTAGAGATAATGAAAAGTGAAAAAAAAAAAAAAAATGAATGAAGAAAACTATTTATGCTTAGCCCACGGGTTTCATTAGATGTTAATGGGGGGATGATGCCACGATTACTACAGGCGTCCTTCGCAGTTAGAAGAAAACAAACATCTGGTGGCGTGGCTAGCTTGAGGTATGTAGTTGTGACATCATCTGTTCACGAGGCCGGATTCTTTCCTGGTATTGCTTGCCACTTGTGGGTCAAAACCATGCCCAGATTGGTGGAGAGGAAATTCTTGAACCTTATGCATCTATCAAAGGCATCTCTGAAATACTGTGAAATAAAAATCTGCAGAACATTCCCGGCCAGTCCATTACTGTCTGCCCGCTACGAATGTGGTGAGGAGCCTAACCCGTGTGGCCCGTTGTTGGTTTCATAGGAGATTAAGCTGGTGTGTCCGTTATTGATAAAGAGGCTTTGAACAATCCTGCCAGCCAAAATCTTCCCAGACACTAACTCTATGACTGTGCTGAACAGCAATGGCAGCATCTTCCCAAAACTGCTACGCACGCACGTCCAAATTAAAATAACTTTCAAAAAACACCACCAGCTGCCATTGGATCCTCATTCAACAATAGCCCTCCTTGCACAGGCTACTTCAATATAGTAATAGTGTTGCTAAACAGGAAACCAAGTGACATTATTATACTTTTTGAGCATTTATCACCGCCACCCATAAGGAGACAGACTGAGATTAAGAACAGCATGACCAAAAGAATCCTTTAGTCCTACAGTCTGCTTGGCTACCCTTTATTTCAAACAGGCAATATTAAAAATTTGTTTAATCAGCAAGGAAAGCCTTGGTGGTCCAGTGGGTAGCATGCTCAAATCTGCATCAAGAAGTCAGTTTTCGATGATCAATCTTCAACCTGATGCAGCAGACAGATCCCCAGTGTGAACATTACTGCTCATCTGATGTTAGCTAAATCATACTAAGATTTTTATACGCATAAGCATACAATTTTTTTTTTTAAAAAAAAACTTTGTTTGCTGTCAGTGTTTTTCACATTCCTGTGTCTCAGTCAACGACGACACCTGATGGCAGTTTATATCTTGTTTTCTTGTAAACATACCCTAAACTTCAATATCCAATGCCCAGTACACGTGAAGATCAAGAGGAGGAATTGGTAACTTTAACACTTCTGTCATAAAATCTCCCAAGGAACAACTGTACATCAGACATTAGCATTTCTTTAAGAACTTTTACCTCTAATTATTTTGAGCTAACTACATGCTGTGACTGTAGTAAAAAGTGCATCATTATCTCAGATGCATTTGAAAAAGAATATTCAGTCTGTATTATATATGTTTTTGTTACATCTTAGGTGCAGTACACCACTAGTTCCAGAAGAATTTTTGTTGTTGTGTCTTTGAAAAGCTTTTAGATTGCATGAGCTGTGTGTTAAGAAACAGTAGAAAGTGCACACAGTGATGCCACAAACCAGCCATTTCAAAGGAATTAAGAGACAAATGATACTAATTCCTTTTCAGTTCTACTGTACAGAAAAAAAAACAAAAAAAAACAAACTAAGGTTCAACAAGATAAAAGCTCCAAGGAACTGAATAAATGAGCTATTTAAGTTACTGCGCAATTTTATGTTCACACCTGTCTAAAATGTCAAAAGCCAACTGCGTACCAAGAAAAACCGACCTAAAGCATTTTATGTATCAGCTTTCAAAACTATGGTGTCGTTTCTGACAAATCATAGACTCTCACACTATGATGGTGATCTGCACTAACGAGGAACACAGACACTTACATAAGACCTGACATTTAAATCATTTTCTGTGATAGCACACATCAACAGCTATATGCAAATTGCATAAAACTCACTCCTTCAAAACTAAAGATTATAAAAATAATTTTGCGTCATCTATGCAGATGGGGCAAAAAAATTATTAGTCAGGGTATTCTAACCTACCTCAGCTTCTAGACTTCAAGGCAATCTCACTTTTAGATAGCCCACCTCACTGACAAATGGATAGAGTTTAAAAGACAGAAACTAGTACTTTTAGTATCCTTAGCCACTTTTAAATTGCTCAATCTGTTATATGTACAAATAATTATTTTCTCAGCGTAATTTCAAGATTTTTGGTAATAATGATCAGTCAACTAATATAAAATTATTAGTTTTATTTATTTATTATATTCCTCTGTGAAGGAAAGCCACTAATATTAGGTTCAGTCAAGTTCTTAAAATTATAGCCTTCAATAGCTCAACATGAATCCTACAAAAAAAGGGTTAACTAAAAGGAAAGGATCTTTCATCTATATACAACACCTGTAACAAATAAAATGGTTAAACCTATAGTTTATTTCTTATCAGTGGTAAACCTTTACAATCTTATCAGAGTTCTTAACCTCTGAGGCTTAAACATAAACAAGGTCTTTGATGACAGAATCAATATTTATATGATAATACAATAAATATTCCAAATGCTCTACACTTTATATCAAACAGCATAAAATTCTTATCTGTGTTTGCGATACTATAATAAAAATGTATAGATATCTAACTTCTCTACTAGTAAAGGGGAGATAACCCATGTTAATTTTTTTCAACTATGTGAACTTTACATAATTGATTAAAATATTATTTTTTTCAATATAAGTTATGTTTCTTAAGACAAAACAATTTTAATATTTTAGAATAAGGCATTAAAGGAATACTTAAGTTTCTTGTGTCATCGATTTCAATAAATTTAACATTTCTGATACTTTTCAAACACTTCTGTTGATACTATAGCTCTCCTCTGAAGAAAACCACAAAATCGTTGTCATAGTTGTGCATCTTTTCCGCTCTTAATTTGAAGGAGCTAAATAAAAAAAAACAACAACAACAAACAAAATGGTGATGCTTTCTGAAGTGTTAGCACGAGAATATTTAACATTTTCTATAAGTGAGATCATCTTTAATTATAGCACCGAAAAGGAACCCTAAAAAAAGGTAGATGTGGACTTCAAGGTCCTCGCACTTTAAGACTGAAAAGACAGCGAGGAGGAAAAAATCCTCACTACTCACTAACCATAATTGCAATATAGTGCCTGACTTCAAATGGTAATGGCCCATCTCCATGCAGCAAATGGTTCTGTGTCCGAAGGAAGCAGTCCAGATACTGTGGATGATATCCAATCACCTGAGTCAGGTGATCCAAACGATTATTCTGAATAAATGCATCAACAAATAACATATGGGTCTAGAAAAAAAAAAACAAAAAAAAACAAGCATATATATATATACATACACATATATATATATATATTCTGATATTAGAAACGGCGTGTAAAATTAACTCCATACGTGTAATGTAAGCAATCTAGAAAAAATGAAATTAATTTCTTGCTAAAGATAGGTTTTTAGAAAATTTGATAAAGTGAATACTGACCTCTTCATCTGTATTAACAGGCACAACCTGAAAATATAAATTTCCAATATGTTAAGTTTAAAAAAAAAAAAAAATCATTTACTGATACCAGATATTAATTGGATCAAAGGTTACACTACCAAAACGGCCAATTATGATGATGTTGTTTAAACAAAGCCTATTGTGGGTCGGCTTATTATGCCAGGTCTGACCCGGAGGCTGTCTTCACAGGAGAACAACACAAACGTCTTTGTCCAGACATCTGCTCCAGAATCATCCCTACTCAAAGTTAGCAACCGCATCATCTGAAGCCGAGCCACGTTTCTGACAAAAGATGCCACCCACCCACACACACCCCACCTTTTTTTTTTGTTAATTAAAATTATTTTAACTGGTTTTTTTTAGAAGGGAAGAGAAACTCCGACAAAATCACCCGCCCCATTAGTCAAGTGCCTCTGTAGTCTTTAGATTAGTTATAACTAAGTCATGCTGTTTTATCTTTACAAGACTTTAATAAATATTTGGTCTATTTCCAAAAAAAGAGAAAAACGTTTGAGAACATAAATAAATAATAATAATAATAATAATAATAAATATCATTAAACAAAATCTCAGGAGTTATCTCCCTTGTTTACTTAGATGGTTAAACACTAAAGTAATTAGTTGCAAGAATAATAATCGACGCTTTAAGAAAAAGTGGTAAAAATAAGAGCTACATTAAGCAGGACAATCAGGATGGGCGCAGAGCCCCTACCTAATTAATCGGCCCCAGTGGTTGACTGCACAACTCGGCCGGCAAAGGGTTTATACCTAGGGAGGGTCAGGGTTAACTCCCATCAATCACACTCCGAGTCACCGGCCGACCACCAGCTAAGGGACGGACGGACGGGGTGAGTGTAGTTATAGCTGATTACCCAGCCCCGTGGATCTACACCAGAGAGGAGGGACTGCGGCGGGGTCCGAGTCACCGGCCGACCACCAGCTAAGGGACGGACGGGGTGACTGTAGTTATAGCTGATTACCCAGCCCCGTGGATCTACACCAGAGAGGAGGGACGGGGTCCGAGTCACCGGCCGACCACCAGCTAAGGGACAGACGGGGTGAGTGTAGTTATAACTGATTACCCAGCCCCGTGTATGTACACCAGAGAGGAGGGACGGGGTCCGAGTCACCGGCCGACCACCAGCTAAGGGACAGACGGGGTGAGTGTAGTTATAACTGATTACCCAGCCCCGTGGATCTACACCAGGGAGGAGGGACGGGGTCCGAGTCACCGGCCGACCACCAGCTAAGGGACGGACGGACGGGGTGAGTGTAGTTATAGCTGATTACCCAGCCCCGTGGATCTACACCAGAGAGGAGGGACTGCGGCGGGGTCCGAGTCACCGGCCGACCACCAGCTAAGGGACGGACGGGGTGACTGTAGTTATAGCTGATTACCCAGCCCCGTGGATCTCACCAGAGAGGAGGGACGGGCCGAGTCACCGGCCGACCACCAGCTAAGGGACAGACGGGGTGAGTGTAGTTATAACTGATTACCACAGCCCCGTGGATTACCAGAGAGGAGGGACGGGGTCCGAGTCACCGGCCGACCACCAGCTAAGGGACAGACGGGGTGAGTGTAGTTTATAAACTGATTACCCAGCCCCGTGGATCTAACACCAGGGAGGAGGGACGGGGTCCGAGTCACCGGCCGACCACCAGCTAAGGGAAGACGGGGTGACTGTAGTTATAGCTGATTACCCAGCCCGATCTACACCAGGGAGGAGGGACGGGGTCCGAGTCACCGGCGTCGGCGCAAGAGGGGTTAACGTCCGAAATCATAGAGTCGGCGAGAGACCCGGACACTCGGCTGTCACAGTTTTCACCAGTGTACCACCATCACCGTTGTTGTTGTTTGTTGTTGTGGGTGGGGGTGGTGGTCGCCGTAGAAGTTTTCCCCAGAGTAAGTTTAATGCCGACCGACCATAAACGAGGGGCCCTCACTCACTCGCACGCGGATAGAAATAAGTTGCAGCAGATACGTACGACTTGTCCGAGCATCGCTGGGAATCCTCGCGACCGACCGCTGTACGAACTGCCAGCCAGTCAGTCAGCCCCTGCCCGCTACAGCTCAGCTGATCGCCCACTCGCCCAGATCTAAGTTAATACAGTCATCTGACCCCCCCTCCCGGTGACGTAATCTAGGTCACCGGCGACCAATCAGAAGCCGGGTTTCGGACCAGCGACGACTGTCACATAAATAAACTACGACAATAATTAAGAAAGAAATCGGATTATTTTAATTTTCAGTCGCCCCCCCCCCCACCCCCCCACGGGGCCCTGGCTTACTCGCCCGTTCGGGACCCACTAGGCAACTGTAGCGAATGACTCGTTTAGAAACGTCTTCTTTAAAAAAGGCAGCACCCACCCCGGTCACCGACCGAGGGTCGCCGTGACCTCGGGACGCGATTGGCCGATAAGTGGGTGTGAGAGAACCGCCTCTGCGGATTGGTCGGTTTAGTGTGTGCCGCTCACACCAGCGGAAAGTGCCATCACACAGACCGATAATAATAATAATAATAATAATACACGGGTCCGGCGCTGTAGAGAAACGAGGCGACAACGTAAACGCGAATCACAGCACAAACTATGACGAATCTCTATTTTTAGATCCAGCGATATCTGCGCTCCACTCCACCAGCCCCGACACCGCCATAAGGCCGGCTCCCATTGGCGGAGGGAATGGAAAGTTACAAGGGACGTGCACAGCCCATGGGAGGTAACCGGGCGGTGAAGCAGCGGCAGCAGGTAAAATTCCGCTGACCTTTTAACTCGGGAGAAGAACATCCATCCTCCCTTGTTGTTGTTGTTTTATTTGGAGAGCTGTCAGCGGCGAGGGGAGGCTGCGGTCCCGCCATCCATCTATCAAGCGCCCGGTCTCCGAAACAATGCGCTGTTAAATAAATAACGTGCGCGACTGCGGCCGGCCATTAAGGGACCCGGCCACATCTAGGGGTGGAGACCGGGGCGAATCGAGCCCGTCTGCCATTAATCGCTGCCTCAGCGGAGTGAGAATAAAACAACACAAAACAGCCTTGGTAGCATAAATATGAATGATAATAAAAGTTTTTAAACTCCATAACTAACTTATTGATAGTTTACGTCCTTTTGTCTCACTATTGGATGTTCTGCGAGGATCGGGTCAATGTCCTGTTAACTGGCAGTCACATCCTCATCATAAGCAGACTCCCTTCGTGCTGCACACCCTGGCTACATCATCTAATTTTCCTAAGATAACATTTACATACATCAGGGTATCTATCAATACCCCCCTCCTCCCCTCCCAGGCATCATGCCTATTTTGGTATATTAAATGTCAGTAAAATTTCAAGCTGCTAAGATTTACTGTTGTTTCCCTTAAATGGCTTAGAAATAAAAGGTTAATAAAATAAAATGACTAATTTCTTTTATTATTTAGTTTAATAATGTCTTATTAAAAGAAAACTTTGGCAGACAGCGTAAAACTCCTCTAAATAAGGGCAGTGGCTATGAAGTATTTCACAAAATGACAGAAATAGAGGTCTCTAGTAAAACTATACACAGAATGCCTTTAACTCTTAAAGTGTTACCAAATCCAATTCTTAGAGTATCTAATTAAAAAAGAAAAATGGAAGGAATGGGGTTTAAACAGCATATCATTATCATTACTCTGGAATAAATACACCATTATATATGAAATATATTTTGCAGCTGATCACTACCTTTTTCTTCTTTAATTAGGTCTGTGTCATGGAGAGGAGATAACCATATATACATTATATTTTCATATTTCATCTACATCAAACAGCTAAAAATAAAAAAGGGAAAACATATTTTGAAATGCATGCAAATTAAAATGTTTTTCTATCAATAATTAGTCCTGAATGTAGCTGTTATTACTAAATATTTCTTCACTAATTTGTCTGCATGAAGCATCACAAAACACAAATTAGATAAGTCACCCACTTAAGCTCTAGAAACAAAATATTTCTTACAACAGAAACAAAAAATATAAACTAGATATCCTCAGGTCCCTCTACTAAGTGACACCATTTCATCTTTTTTTCTTTTACACTGCCACCTGTTATCTTGTTGCTTCATTTTAAATTTTGTTTATTTGTACTACTTTTCTGAGTTTTTCTCCTTAAATGGCTTAAGCATAAAGGGTTAATAGAAAAAATAAAATGACTGACTAGAATGTGGGCTATGTGGGCTAGGTGAAGTGCTGACAGAGGAAATGAGAAGTCGGTGTGATATCACAGCTAGCCAAACCTTTTTCAAGCTTCCTAAGTTTGTCATATATTTTTTTTCTTAGTGCCATTACAGACTTAAGAGGGAAAAAAGGGTAGACAGCATTGACAGACAAGATAAAATCTGTAATGGACACCAAACATGTGATGCTATGCGAAAGATTTTTTTTTAAAAAAAAAAGAAAATTTCTGGAGTAGGATCATAACTTAAAAAGATAACAGTTAGAATGTAAGCTAGCAGGCCAGGAAAATCTGAAAATTCTAGAACTTACAGTAATCCTTAGTAAATAATCTCTACTGCCAAACACTAGCTTAAAGAAATAAGAGCATGATCAATGGAAAACAAAACATGTAAACATCATTTTACTTAGGATTATATACATGCAATGTCTTTAAAAATGCATCACTCAAAAGTCTTGATAATAAAAATCACTCACTTCATATGTTAGTGAATGAATGGACAGTCCTCAATTCCTCTCAAGCTAATTGAATTTGACAATCATTTGGTTGCATTTTGAGCAATGAAACTATAAAGGATCAGGATGTACACACAAAAATTCAGATGCTGCAGTACCAGTGTTTACCAGCACCATAGTGATGCTGAGATACTTTTATAAAAGCATTTAATAGTAGTCTGCATTCTGAGGAAAATAAAATGTCTACCATAGTAAAAAGTTTCAAAAATGTCAGCGTATTGATCAGCAACAGTACCACAAAACCAGTACATCCTAATGTTGCATTCCAGAGAAAGATCTCACATAGAAGCAGGAATGCGTCCATGGTATTGTGCTGACACTTCATTTTCAGTATGCAATTACAAAAGGAAAACTTGGAACATAAGGATGTTTCTAAATTCTATTCACCAAGTAATGCATCATTGTACAACTCGTTCCATTGGTTTAGCCAAGCAGCTTGTGAGGAAAATTAGTCTAAAGCTATCTGCTTTGTTCTTAAGACTTTCCTTCCTTGAGCATTGAAATAATCCAGATACTTTAGCAGTATAAATATGAAGATCCTAATGCAGTGACCACATATTCACCTATTGGTTACCATACATGGCATTCAATTATCATCTGGAGGCTATTTGATGCTCCACCCAATATCTCCACAAGAATGACCTTAAACATGTTATTTCTGGGAAGAAGTAAATTTACATTAAGAGTTTGTGCACAGTGATACTCAGGTATTGGCTTTTGAAAAATGAAAAAAATTTCTTCTGATTTGTTAAAATTAAAATTCTTTTTGTCTTAATAACTAAAAACATAGTGTTGTCACTGATTTGAGGCCACTTTCTAAACATTTGCTCCGTATTTTAGATGCTAACTTGTGTGTGTTGGTTACATCCTTAAGCTAGCTGAAACCATCAAAATACCAGACAGTCACCTGAGAAATTGGTTATGGAATGACTACTGTCTCAGTCAGATCCTCTACTGCGAGATTAAATGGTGCCAAATTCTAACTTCACAATGTCATAAGAAAGGAACACATTTTATAACTAAATAGTAAATACTCAGGCCTGACGCCCTTCTGGTTGTGCATCACGTTCAGCATCTGTTCTCCTGCCTGACCAGCGCTTTCACCGGATCTGGTACCAAAAGAGCATGTGTGGCTGGCAGAATTAAGGCAAATCCTGTATTTTCCATGGCCCACAAAATAACTTGCATTATTTTGAACAACATCCATAATGTGAGTTGCAACAGATATCCCAAGACAGAAGTTGCCAGGCCTGTTAACCACATGGAGGCTACACACATTATTAGCTGATGAAAACGTTGACCCCTTGATCTATTTATCAAAACTTTTTAAAATGACTTCTCCAGCTCTTGACTTGTAATAAAACAAATGGGATGCCAACAGTTTTTTTTTACTAATGCTAAATTGCAAAGTGACAGTACTTTATATTAGATTAAATGTTTTCTCAACAATCATAATCCCATGCATTTGATATATAAGGTAATATATTTTCAAAGATAGCAAGCATTTTTTTTCTCTGACCCAAGAGAATATGTTTTGACAGGGTGTTGTTTGCAAAGCTATGCTTGGTCAGAGTCACAATAACTGACTGTTGATACCTTTGCTCTATATATGCAAAATGGCGGTGCATTACTTCATTTTTAGAAGTTATAGCTGAATAAAATGCCACTCATTACTTCTTTAGTATATTATGCTTAAATGAGTCGTCATCTTTATACATGTAAATACGAAACAAGTCAGTAAAGGGTAAAATAACGTCAAAACCACCAAATGTTTCTATAATAAACTTGACTGGAAAGACATGATTTTAACATTTTTCTTTTACTGAACGTGTTGACAAGAACAGGGCTCAAGGTAAGTTAAACATTCTCCAACTAACTCAGACCCAAACTAACTTGATCTCACAGACTCCATTTTATTTTTCAATAAACAGTAAAACAATAGAAAGTTTTTTAATGATCATCCGTCCATGATTTAAAAAAGAGCCAAGATATTAGAGGAAATTAATTTAATCAGGTCTCTTTTTCATCCTCCACCTATAATAATAGAAGTTTTCTTAAAAAAAAAAAAACAACTTCTCAAAAGTAGATCTTAAAAACATTTTTCAGACTGAGGGCTACCTATCCTTTGTTCTGCTGTTGCTGCAAAGATATTTAAATATGTGAAAGAAAAAAAAAAAGGAAGCTTTTGACAATGCGCTAAACAATAATTAGTTTAGCTGATCTACACAGCCAAATGAATGGAAAACAAAGATTTTTCAATACCTGGAAAATATACCTAGATGGTGCCGACAGATTGAGCAATAATGAAGCAGATAAAAGAAAGGGCAAACCAAACCAATGCCAGTAACTACATTCCTTGAATATTATTTTTAGACAGATAAAAGACTTGTTATAAAGTGCACTAGTGAGATATTTACAACAAAAACCTAACATAACCAGATACTGCTATGTATTACAAGGAAAAAAGAATAAAATTAGTTTCAATCAATAAACTGTAAAGATTCCAAAATTTTGGCTATACATACATACATAAACAATAAAAAAATAAATAGTAAACAACCGATGTTCATTGATAGTATACATTTTATAAAACATTAGCCAATCTTTCCTGAACCTCTTCACATCTGCATTCGTCTCAACTGTCATTTGTCATCTTCTCGAAGCATTTACCATGCCAAAAATTAGTAACCAGCCCTAATTTCCATAGTAATGTGAGAATATAAAAGAGTTGCATAAATAAAAAAGTAAAAATAAATGCACAACCTTGATAAAATTAAACAGAAAGAGTGCGTGCCCACATCCTATAGAAATGGAATCTCATCAGTCAAAAAGAAGTAAAACAAGTGTCCGAAGAATGTACTGCTGCTGCTAAAGTTACGAGTAACCAGCCCCAGAACAGGCTGGAAACCACCTAGCACCACAAGTAAACGCATTTTCATCTTTCTTGGCAACACATTACATAATTGCATATTGTGATATTATAATTTTAAAAAAGAATTAATGTTGGCCCGGTAAACGTAAAGTAACTGGAATGGTTAATTATTTTTAAAATCATTTTTATATCAGGATCTAAATATTCCAATATAGGGGGGTTGCAGTACAAGATGCACATGTAAACAACTAGTCAAAGCTAGAAAAATATTAGACAGATGTACCACTGAACAAACAGCTCAAAAGAAACTCCAGTGCCATAACTTTGCTTAATGGACAAATACGGTAAATGGTTGAGGGAAATGTGGAAGCCACATGATTATGAAACAGTACTACAAAAATTAATCTAATATATCCCAAACAACTTAAGCCTATGCAAAAGAATGTCCATATAATACAGGCTCTAAGTACTCCAATTTCAACTTGCAGAGAACCAGTTCAAACTTTAAAATATGTAAGTAAACACAGAGTCACATGCACACAGAGACAAAGTTTTAAAAAAGAGAGAATAACATCCAGTAGAAATACTTCAACCGAGTACGAAGAGCATTCAGTTAGCATTTTTTAAATGTCGGACCAAGTTGGGGGCAGTCAACGAAAACTCTTTCAATCTCTAAATACCCAAATAACAAAAGTTTAAAAATCATTTGTTGATCGCGTGCATTTTAAATTTCTATTACTATGGGGCAAATCTGGTGAACAAAATGACATCATTTATAGTGACAGCTTTCTGTACCGCTCTGAAGAGAGCGCCCTCAACCCTTTGAGCAGCATCAGTTAGTTAGCCACACTTTTAACTAAGCCTCTAGATTAGCTAAACAGCACAATTAATTGGATAAAAGAAACAACATGCACAGTGTTTGTTTCTAGAATGTTGTTAAGGAATGGCCATAAAATTGTTAACATTAACATCTTTTCATGTAGCCTACCTATTACTGTGTTGCATGCATTGGCAATGGCTCTTTTACAGTTCTTGCCTTAAAATAGTGTACATTGTAGGCACCAAAGAAGATGGTAAAGCCTACATTTCACACAAAACTACCATTACTTAGCTTAACAATATTGATTAACCCAAACTCTGGTCATAGTGACGATTTTCCCTGATCCCAGAGGAGTGACTATAAACTGTAGTAGGGAAATATTAATTCTGTGCCCTACAGGCAAGGTGATTTTCCATTGCTATCTGCCTAGTTTAAGAAATGCTAAGGGCTGGTTAATAATACAAAATAAGCCACATGAGTGGGAACATAAAAACAAACTTGCATATTTATGTTAACTAGAAATACAAGAGACAGCCTGCCCAACTTCATGTATATTTTAAAAATTAGTCTTCATAAAGGAAACATTACAAAAGGGGAAAAAATATTAATTAAAAAAATTAAAGTTTATAGAATAGTTGTAAATATAACTAATATTTATTGTGATAATGAAGAAAGAATATTACATTTAAAATTGCTTTTGAGTAATTATTTCTTACTTGTTAATTATATTAGAGTAAAAACAAACAAATTCTATCTGCAATTATACTTTCTTTTATCTTCCAAAAGAAAAAACCCAGAATAGCAGCAGCTATGATGATCTTGACTTTGTCACATTTTATTAAAACCAGTAAATAATAGTCAGAGGAAAATAAAGTTCAAAACCCACTTTTGAGACTAGTGATGCATTGCAATACATGCATTTCAGCATGTCCAGCTCTGTTTGTGGACAGGTGGGGGGTGGGTATTCAGCTCTAATTAGTATTAATCTACCTAGCAGGGTGCGCATTCCATGGTTACCTATTTCATTAGACTCTCCCTCAGAAGGCAATGATTTGGCAAAAATACTGCTGCCTTCACCCAGTGATGGAATATTCCAGCTGCCCCACACATCAACAATAACAAAACTATTTGGTTACAAAGTCAGTCAGTGTGAGGTCTTTCTGATCCATATCCTACATGACACAGACGAGCAGTCAAGGTGCTACATTTCTGATTTTAAAGGCCAGCTAGATACACTTCCTTGCAAAACTTCATTATCCAGAACTTAGCAGCTATCAACACATTTTGCTAATAAGATACAAGTCTATGCAAATTTCTCCATCTTTTCTGAAAGTAACAATATATTTGGACATTATTTATAACAAGATAATTATTAGTAGGATATTAGTAATAATAATTTTCTTCTTACATTTTCTTGTCTCTTAATGACTTTGATAGCAAAACATGTCCAAAATAAACTGATATTCAAAGAAATGCGGCGCGCACGGCCATCACTCTAACAATCAATGCTCCCTTCAGCATTTCTGATGTCTACATTCTATTACATTTACCTAAAAAAAAAGTTACAAGTTAATTTACTGGCTTGAATTTGTAAGAGAAAAATCATTCACTTTTCTCATTAGCCAGATGAAATTTTACATTGTCTCTTAACATTTCTGCTTTATTTACATTTCATTCCAATTTTCTTTTCCTTCCTTTCCACTAAATCAAAAACACAAAACTATCTACAGATTAACTCATTTTTGCATGCCATATAATATCCAAACTCCACTTGTACTCTACTAACAATACAATAGCACAATGCTGATAAGAGATAATGTACCTCCAAACCAATGTGAGCCTAGCTAATGAATATTCATTTACTTATCACAGATTTTGGCAACAATGCTCTTTACCTCCAAACCAATGTGAACCTAGCTAATGAATATTCATTTACTTATCACAGATTTTGGCAACAATGCTCTTTACCTCCAAACCAATGTGAACCTAGCTAATGAATATTCATTTACTTATCACAGATTTTGGCTACAATGCTCTTTACCTCCAAACCAATGTGAGCCTAGCTAATGAATATTCATTTACTTATCACAGATTTTGGCAACAATGCTCTTTATTATTAGACCCTAGAACAATGTGCACATGAAATCATGTAAAAACTTATCTTTATCAATTTGATAATTACTTAATGTTTAAATTTGGCTGTTTCAATTATTAGAAATAATTTTTAAAACCAAAAAGATTATGATCAGATTAAAAAAAGAAAATTTTTTTAGTATTTCATAAATTTGCAATTTGCACTATAAATTATTAGTTATAAAACTCTACTAAAAAGTTATTAAATTCAACCAGTTTTATTCTGCATGTATACTAACCAATTATTTATATACGTAATTGTCCATTCTAGAAAAAAAGTGTGTAATAACCATTGGTCTGTACATCTGTCCCGTCATGACGTGTTCACTCATGTATCAGACAATTTGGTGATTCACCAAAAAATGAATGAAAACAACTACAAAGTTCTCAATGATATAACAATAATATAAGAAATATTATTGACACTGTCAACACAAATCAAACATTTTCACTAAGATAATCCTACTCAAAATCTCAGCGCCAGATACCCTTACATTGTTTTTTTTTTAAATGAAAGTTGTCCACAAAAATCCTTACTGATATTCTAGCACAGGGTTGGCAGCCTTTCAAGATCCGTGTGCCGGATTGTACTTTGTTTCTCCACCTTAACGGTTAAGCCTGCCAGTGGAGTTCAGACTACAATGATTGCATAACAGATACAAATATTCTACTCCTTCAATGCACATCAACTGAGACACGATCCTTTTATTTTAATAGTAATGCTATTATACACTATCACTCACTCCAAAGTCCAGGGATGGAAGTACTGATTACATGGTCAGTGGAATCCATGCCTCCTCTGCCTTTCCAGTGTTAAGTTTGTACTTAGATACCTTCAGCTGCACGTAGACTTCTGAGTACAAATGTCACATATGAAAATAACTCTCAAAGGTATATGGGCCCTAAGGCTGGAAGTATAGCAAAGACAACATTCTTCTTAAAGTTTAATATTCAGAAAGTGTAGCCCAGCAAGTCAAAAGCAAGGCCCCAGAATCTGTTTCATTAGTTTCAGGTTTAGTCTGCAGATTTCTAAACTTTGATGACAAGCCAGGTTATTAAATCTATGAGCTGTATTTTATATTATTCAGTGTTCTGCCACAGAAACAAAGACATATCCAGGTCATTTCCATTTGGAAACATTAGTCCAGAAAGTTAGAAATCTTTCAGAAAATCCAGATTCCAGCTTTTGCTTGAACCAACCAATCTCACCAACAGAGTGATGCAATGATAGCTCTTTGAGATCTGGGGAAATCCCTTTAAAAAGTCTTCTAGCTTTGCAACAAATGTCTTTAAGCTTTTAAACAAATGTACAACTATTTGTCCTTATCTCTTTAGGGAAAGTTATGTTCATTTAAGTCAGATGCAGTGTCATTTGAAAACATGATCTTCTCCATCCACTTGTGATCATCCAGTGTAGTTTTGTCCTTTTTGGATTAAAGATTCCTTGATGGCATTGAGTTATTTCACAAAGTGACCCAACACTTTGCCACGATTAAGCCAGCAGACATGATTTTAAATGTTTGCACAGAGGCTTTCATTGAAAAAGTCATTTAACAAACATTCAAAGCTTATAAAAAATGCTTCTTTTAAATACTCCATTTAAAGAAAGGTTTACCAGACTTTACAATGCATAGTGCAATCTTGTAGTTTCCTTTTGTAACTTGATTTTTACCAGTCCTTATACACGAGGAAAATACTGCTTTGATTTTCATATGGTCTATGGCTATTTGACAATTGCCCCTATTTATCACTTTTCTTCAGAAAATGACTTTTCATGTTTGATTTGAAAATATCTTTGTATGCTTGATGTGCAACACACACTTTCACAGCAGACAGGCACAAGCTGCATAATCCATCTTGGGCACAAATCCAAATTGAATTGTTCCATGCAATTTGAAATGACCAAACTACTTTTTTCCACTCACACAAACTTCCTTTGTCAGGAAGCAGGACAAATACATACACAGAACAGTGAATTATAACGTCAGAGTGTTGAGCTGAAACCATCAATTACTTGTATAGACTTCATATACTCTGCTATCTTCTGGGTCTGATATCTTGAGCTGTGTTAACCAATTACATCAATGTCGCAGGTGTGTGGGCTGATTGGCTTCAGTAGCATCAGTTTTTCAGTTGTCAGTTCACATGAGTCATCACCTCATGCTGTCTTTGCTGAAGGATAGGATCCTGGATCTAGTCAGTACCCACTAAGCTTTTGTTTTCAAAATCATATGAATACCAGTGGGATCTGTTCTACCACTGAAGGGCAATAAGGACATGTTAGCAGCTGAACAATTGTTTGAAATCCTGCTGCAGGCATTTCAAAAAGTAATTCTGACTGGCCAAACAATCTGCACACCTTACAAAACCTGCATGTGTGCCAGAGGTTACTGAAACATACTTTAGTATCACTTTAGAAAAAAATGATGACCTGGCAAATATTTCGTCTAAGTAGATATAAGCACAAGAATTATGAGATATACTGCTTTAAAGAAAAAAAACTTTAAATAGCTCCAGACATAGCCATGTGAATATAGAAATATTCTAAAGGTATCATCTATAATTTTCTACTGGTTTCCTTCCTTCTTCAGTGTGGCTTCTTAAAAACAAAATAGATTATAGTTTAGTTACACGATGTTTAACTCTTATAATTCCTAACACAGGACAAGATTAGATTTTCTAAATCAAACCAGAAAAAGTTTTATAGTTGTTTCTTGGTTGCAATGTCTGGATAGACTTCATTTCCTCAAATTGCACACTGAATAATTATCTACAGAAATTTGTTAGAGGCTTCTACATAAGGTTAACATTTGTAACTTGTAGAAGAACTGTTTACAACCAATCTATCAACGTTTACTCAGATAATTAACTGTCTTTTTAACATTATAGTAGATGGATGTAGAAATATGTGAATCCAAGGAAGGAATAGCATTAACCATATTTATTTTCATTAATAGTTTAGTAAATTTTTTTACAAGTTTACACAACAACAACAAAAATAATAATTTTGATTAGATTTTTTACCTTCACAGTTGGGATTGTAAAACAAATTTATTTCCATTTAGTCTGCTCAAACAAATTCCTGCTCTCTTTGAAAAACCAAAACAATCCTTATTCTTAGCCCCACTCATGGGTTAAAATATGCATAATTTAAAAAACACAATCATTTTGTTATGGTTTGAATTTAGGATTTTTTTCACATAGCTCAGCTAAAGTAACGACCAGCTGCAACACCACACACACAAAAAAAGAAAAAATGCACCAGGTAAAACAATACCAAGGATTCTCAATCTTAATCTGTTTAAAGAACATTCTAGATATCCACGCACTCTCTCTTTTTAATTAAAATTGCCGTCAATATTTTACATGTATTATTCCTGTCTATACCCCCCCCACAAACTGCCCCGTAATTAGACAGCTCCACATTAAACAGGGTCAGAAGTTTTCTTTCACTTAATATTCATCAATTCAGTTTTTTTAGATGCCTGTTGGTATATCTAGTTTTTAACCCATTTTAATTTATAATCTAAATAGAAAACTATCTAAAGAACAAAATTTGGGTGTTCTCTGTAGTCCCCATTCACATTTCTCAAGCAGCATTTGAGAATTTTTTAGTCCAGTCTCAGCCATGCTCTCCCGGAGCGGCCTGTGTAGCCACTTCTGCTGAAGCTATGCCAGCAGAGCAGCATTAAGATCACTTCAGTATGACTTCACTATTTAAAATAGCAATCATTATTTCAAAGATGTATGGAAATAGCTGGGTTTACAGTCTGTTTTCTATTATTTAATTGACTGACAGTTCAGTTCGATGTGATGTTCTGGGTGCCTGCTCTGTACTTCAGTGTTATTTAACAGATCAACCTGTTTACAGGATCCTTCTGATGTATAACAAGAGACATCTGGTGTACATTGTGACACACAGCCTAGATCAACAAATCAAAAAAGAATTCCAATTCAAACCAATACAAAACGTTTGTTCACTGTTTTACAGTCATTAAAAAGTGAAAGGAGTGAGTTAACATCCTGATCATATTCAAATCAGTCAAATAGCTATTACTCATGTTCAGAGAATGCAGCAGGACATAACATTAACTGGAATTATTTATCAGAAATCATAACCCTCCCCCCCTTCTCAGGCTTCAAAGCTGACTTTACTTCTGTGCTGAACATACTATTTAATTTCTACCAAAAATCCTCTTCAGGTTGGTGGCACGGTGAAGAATCTCTCCAAGGAAACTGACATTGGATAGCATTAGTACTCTTACATAGTTCAGCTAAGGCTTAGCTGGTCGCGCCTCATACACCATCTGTGCCATCTTTGCAGTTAAGACTTGTACACAAAAAACCCATTATACCATTGTTGCTAGTTCAAAAAAAGTTTCTTTATATTTGAAACTAGTGCAGTCTGCTAATGCCTGTAACAAAGCAGAAATATAACTTGATAATATTAAATAACCAAGTTACAAAAAATAGATACGGATTTTCACTTGCTGTGAATGGGTCTAGGATTATTTGCCATGAGCAATTTAGCTAGGTGCTCGCCATGAGGGTACTATGTACAATACATACAGTGGCCAGTGCTTAGCGACACTTCTGTAATCAATTTAAAAATAGTGGAAATATTTTGAATTTAAATAAATAAAACTAATTTCAAACTGACTGAATTTATTTTATTTTAATATTAATGTTACACAAATTTAAGTCAATACAATAATTTAATATAGTAAACTTAAGTAACAAATGTTACTTCATACTGTAGTTGTTGCTAATACTCAAAGAGCTGCTATGTCTCTGCCATTATAATTTAGAATATACGCTTATCTGCGTCACAATATTTTTTTTCAATTTTTGTGGTGGGTTGTGACCTGGCACTAATTTTTTGTTTAATATATCATTCCCATGATGCACTTTTCAGAGGTCATCTATTCTATGACTTTCCATATTGTTAGAGATACCATTCCCAATTTGGCCTGTATCCTCCAATGCACAGCCTCTGTGTGTGGTTGCTAGTGGTTTTCTTTGTTGGGGACTGATACAATGACCTCATTTCTGGTGGGAATGATTGCCAGATGTCTTCCATTCCCTTGGGGAGCTGGGTGGCCTACATAATAATCTTGAAACCAAGCAAACAGTGCCTGCAGTTCTTCTGGAAGTTCTTCCTCCAATCTGTCTGTGGCCTTGTCCGATCTGCGATAGGTACAAATGCAAGCGCAGTGATCATTTTTGCACTCAACACAAAATCAGCACCATTAGCTCCAATTACATAAATGTTGTTTTTTTTAAATATTTTGATTAAGATGAAGAAAGCATTTGTTGAGATGCTATACCATGCCACAGTTCATAAGTCTTTAGGTTTCTGGTATAACAAGAGTTTTGAGATTATATGGAAGCAGAGGAACTGCATCAATTTCATTTCTTTGCCGCCCTCCTCACCATTTTTTTTCAATATGGCAAAATTGGGCGGTGTTGCCTGAGAAGTTTGCAACAAACCAGTCCTGCACTTGTTAGTGACTAGGGCCATAGGTTCCAGATTTTCTGTTATACGCTGCTTCATTTTTGTCACCACTTTCAATGCCTCCACCTTTGCAGCTGAAGTACCATGGGGATGTATACAAAGTTTCAGCTTACATTTTTATCGTATGGGTGCATTCTTGCTTTGCACCACCCTCTTCTTCACAACACCAGAACTTCTGTACTTTATCGCTGCTCATTCTATAAAAAACATAGTGATGCATGTCCACTATCAATTTCTCATTTTCACGCTCTGTTAAAACTATTTCCATTTTAGGTGATTAAGTTACCTGCTATTTGAAAAATATGGACTATGGTGTTTTGTCAGTGTAATGTAGCAAATGGTACAGGCTTCTAAATCTACTTTTGGGAAAGATCGTCAGGAGTTAAACATGAACAGAAGAAAAAATCAGTCAAATGGTCATGAAGTTATCTCAGGAATGGCATTAAAAATACAGTTGAGTGCTACGACCTTGATGTTCTCTTCACTATCTTGCTTGCAAAAATCACAAAAGTGCACAAGGATGTCTGAATGGTGGCAATGGTATAAACAATGTACATCTCATCCTTGCTTTATGTGATAAGGCAGATGGGATATGAATGTAGTAGGAAACATACCAAAGAAATATTGAGAATTTTTCATTAATCAAATATGTTATGCTTAATTTACTCCTTGTTGTCCATTGTCTTGTCTTTCGTTCTAAATCCCCACACCATCACATCTTGGTCAAAAAAATTTATGGCAAACTGACCTACAGTGAATTGCTTTCATGGTGAACCAGCTCTCAAATAGTTCCATTCCCACTGCGAACTAAGTGAAAATCTATGTATTGCATGAAAATGGAACATTCAGTTTCTTCCTCCTCATCTCTTTCTTCACAATGTCCATCAATTCAAGAATCTACATACAATTAGTTAGTCAGTTATTATGCAGTTAATCTGCAGAAACTAATATAGCAGCAGACAAATGACTTTGACAAAAAACTAGATGGATTCTTTCAGATTTGTATCAGATATGAATCTTTGTAATAGTATCAAAAATAAAAATAATAAAGCAAATAATTTTCATAGAAATATCCATACAGAAAAGGATTCGCTATTGGTCATATGGGTAGTGTAGCTAATTGAGGCTATCAGAAATGACTAACAATCCCTGTTACTTACATCAACTTCTACAAAAAGCACAAAAGGGGATTTTATTGTTTATATTATCTCATAACCGAGCATACACATTCTGATAGCAAGTCTCATCTGATAATCCTGTTTCCTTTAAAATATCATCCACAAACTCAAAAATGCCAGAAAACTAAGAAATTAAGTGATTCAAGAAATTTTCCAAAACAAATTAGATCTATTTAATGGAATTAAAAATTTGCTTTCCTTCTTTTTTTAGTATTTATTATAAATAAGCAATAAGCTCTAAATTGTCCAGAATACAATTTTTTAAAAGACTATAGCCCCCAAAACCTATGGAACTAAAACTGGAAGATTTCAAACTTTTATTTCCTTTAAAAGGCCATTGAATCATTATAAGCATTTTGTCTATAATAACTTAAATAATATCATTAGTTTCATTTATCCATAATTATGATTATCATTGCACATGCCAAGGTCTGATGTAATTTGTTTTAGACAAAATAGAGAGTGGCCCCTGATGATGATGGAGCCAGGCAGTGTCCACAAACTTATTTCCTTGATAAAGTTTCAAGAGATCTGAACATGGAAACCAACATGTATTTTGATTACCTAGATGAAGGCATTTCTATGATGGAGATAGCCAAACCATAATTCAGATGAGTACCATTATCAAACATTTTGGTCTTAAAGGGGCTTTAGAATATACTTGTGGCTGGTATGTTTAAAGTTTTCAAGTCTTAAGGAGGCTACAAAATAACCAACTCTACAAAAGCATGGATCCTTTGTCAGAACATCACAGCACAACTTACCTTGTCTTCAGGAATAAAATTTGAGGGTCCCTTTGCAAACAGATGTGGCATCAGGAGGTCCACATCTCTACTCTTCAAAAATTTAAAAGAAAAAAGACAACAACCAAATATAAATAACTTCTAAAACTGGTTCCTCTTATGAGCAGAAAATATACAAAACCCAAATGTTTTATAACAGATCATTATCATTTTTTTTTTTACTAATTAAATAAGTTATTCAAGAAATATTCTCACAATCCAAACAGTACTGAATTAGGTCCAAGATTTCTATATTTGATATATGAGGTAAAACTACAGAAGCAGCGTTTTTAACAAGCTTTTTTCCAAGCAAAATGATTAACCCCTTCAACATTAAATGACATATTTTCAAGCTGCATGTATACAAGGCACAATATTAGTAGCTGACTTCACTAAAAATACTGCTGAGAAAAGTTATGCACAAGAAAGAACAAGAATTATAAAACAGGTTTTGGCTTTTTTTGCAAAATAGTTAGCAAAGTGCTTTCATCTAGCATCATATTCAAACTGCCGAGCCAAATATCTAAGGCACCCGTCTCTCAGGGCAATAGTCCTTTCATTTCTGCCATATCAGACCATCTGAAGATGACAGGCCTCAAGCGCACATGCTGCAGTAAAGCAGACACCAAAACTCTGATTGGCCACACTGGAAATTAACGAATGCACTCTATACTTCATCAATAGTGCTTGCCTGCAAATTCACTTGTTACAGACGCTGCTGCAGTATAAGAAAAATTAAACAAAGAAAAACACTGAATATTTATCTGGGTTTCCAACAGTAAAGCACAACAAAAATAACAACAACAATTAATAATAATCAATAATAATAATAATAATAATAATAATAATAATAATAATAATAATAATAATAAAACTACACTTGTAACTACATTTTTCACCTGATAGATTAGTGAAGTCTAAAAGTATCTATTATGAATAAAATACTAAATACAAAAAAATAATTTATTTTACTAGAAGGGAAGAAAATTATCATTTTAAATAAATTTATATACTTTTAAAACAAATAAGTTAGTGACAAAACTTTTTGAATCAGGAAATGCATGTAGCTTTAATTAACTCAGCATAACTTATATAATAGATAAATGTTTGTTTAAATTTATTTGTAATCTGCAAAGCAAATTATAATTTTTGCCATTTATTTGTTTTTAAAATTAAAGATTTAACTTTGTTGCTAAAATATAGAAAAATTCTGACCTAAAGTAATCTGAAAGCAGCTTACCAACAACACTTTTTATTGCTGAAGTGAACCTGCAATTTGAAAGTGTAGTTTAGTGTGATGGAGTGACAGCTGGTTATCTGTTTGAAATAGTTAAAGTGACTATTCAAGACTTTTGCTTTATTTAGTTCACAGGTTAGTGGCACTCAAACATCAAAAAGTTCACATCTTGTAGATCCATTAAACACAAGAAAGGAAAAAATACTAATCAGAAAGCATTTGCTATGATACCATAAAATACACAGAAAAAGATGTGGAATGGAAATAAGAAGGAATTTGTTAACTTCACTCTCAGAATACATGCAATGCATTTCCTCTTCTTTTATGGACTAGTTTTGCTTGTTTGCGATATACACTGGTGGCCACAATCGGGGACTCACCAATCAAATATACCACACATAGTTAATTTATATATTGTCAAAAGTTAGAAAACATAAATGGCAAAATGCATTATAGTTTGAGTCTTGGAATTATGATCACAATATTTTTTCATGGCCAAAAATAACTAAAACTGTGGTAGTTAATTCAACTAAGAAATTTGATACAGATATAAGTTTTTTAAGGATCAAGTTCAGGAAGGTTTAAATCTGTCAAAACTCTGGAACACTAAGTAACACTTAATAAACCTTAATGTTGCTCAAGAGTACACCCAAATCTACACACATGAGGAAAAAGTCTGAGAGATCATAGTCCCATACAAAACATTTAGAAAAGCTATTCTTAAGTAGCCCTAGTTTTTGTAGTGATCTTAGATAATTAATATTCTAAAAAAATGTAAAAATTCAAAAAGTATTAAAATCATTTTGATTTTATATTTTCTGAATATATATACCCCTCACAAATGCCATTTCCCAGCCTGTTGGGTTTGTATGGTAAATACATTTTTCCGATGTATAGTTCATATTCTGGTTAAAGAGGACCTGCAGACTTATGTAAACTTTCCATAAAAAGAACTTGATGTTAGTGAAAACTAAGTAAAATTGTTGGGCAAAAACAAAATAGTAAAAACAACAGTCTTAAAATGGACACAGACAAAGTGACATTGATAGAAAAGGCTTTAATAATGTGTGACCAGCACTGACCAAAATCTAAGCTTATACATGTCTTGGTATCAACCAAATCAGATGATCCAGCTATTTGTTATCATAGGATGTTTCTGTATTCTTCAATCAGGATCACTTCCAGCCAATAGAGAGACTTTTGGTAGACTTGGCAACCACAAACATGTCTACCTAGGATGTCCTAAATGCTCAATTAGATTTAAGTCTGGAGATTGTACAAGCCACATTATTTGAGTTATGTGGCCCTGAAGTGCAGCCTTGACAGCATGTACTTGGTGAGGACAGGCACTGTCATCCATTAAGTTGGGACCTTGTTGTTGTTGTGCCAAAGGGTTTATTATAGGCATAATAATCTCATTCATGTATCTGAAACCAGTTGCAGTGTCACTCCTAATTGTGACATGATAATTTATTTGGCCAACTTAAATACCAACCCATATCTTCGGGCTTAGATCATTCAGGGTAAAATCACAATTAGCAAATCATTCCCTAGTTATTGTTTTAAATCACTGCTGGTATTATTGACTATGGCTAGAGCAAGCAAATATGTGCATGAACACAAACAGAAGCATACATCGTTGGATGGTTTTCAATGCTTAGGAGCAAAATGATGAAACGTGTTTTCAGTAATTCTTACACTTCAGGATTCAGTTCATATGTAGTTTATAAACATTCACTATCAACAAATGCAATTTTAGCCTCGTTATTTTAGATATTTTTAGCTGACAACAAAGGCATTTTCATTAGACAAATAGCTCTGTAGAATGTAATACTGATTGTATTCTATACCAAGTGACAGAATCATATATTATGCACCAATCAAATGTCCACTTTGGATTTAATCTGTGATAAAAAGAAACGTTATACACCATTTCTGACATGAATTTTAAAATTTACGTTAAAAGTTGTCTTAGGAACTTGTTTAATGTCAGCAACTATCTTGTGCTTGTAGGTAATGATCAATTAAATGTGGATTTGGTCATGTGTGTGTAAAATAAAGCATAATTTCTTATTCAAGTACCATATGTTTAGGCCCTGTATCTTGAGACTTTGCATCAGTTTGGACTAAAATTTTGAACCCAGTGATCATTCAGTAGAAGTTGTATCAAAATCTGAGAGGGTGAGGTAAGGCACTGTCTTTAAATTGTATGAATTGATGAGGAATGACACTATTCTCTAATTCTGATGTTGGTCATCAGATGAAAACCTAATCTAACCAGTGCAATCAATGCATTTTATCTCTTGGTACACAAATAAATTGGGAAAATATATTATTGCTTTCCAAAATGGCTCTGCTTTTGATAATTTTGTTTATTTATATCACTGTCTTGTCAAAAAGAATGCAAGTAACATTTAAAAATCTATATTTTAATATTAATCAGAATGTGAAAAGTTTCAAGAAATTTTAAAATGTAAAATTTATTTGTTACCTCTTTTTGCCCCTCTTAAAAAGCTTTCTATAATTATTATTATCATTATAACCTTTAACATATTATTCTTAGATCTGACATTTTTTACATTACCATAGATAAATATGTTGATATGTTGTTAGACTACTTTTATGCCAGCTGAAAATACCAAAAAGTGAAAAACTGTTTTAATGGATGTTTTATCTTACCACAATCTTTACTTTTGCTTAACGCTGCAGCAATTTATTTTCCACTTTGCTGAAAATCACAATCTTAAATGAGTAGCAGGCAATTTTATATTATAGTATGTACAAAAATTCATACTTAACAATTTCTTCTCAGTTTTAAACCTATGAAAATGTAGGTTTACATATTTGTTGTAAGTTGTTTTTTTTTGGAATATATTTCTCACTAGTATTCAAACTAAAAAAGTGCTGAAAATTACTTAGAGAACCAGGAAGGTTGATCTTTTTGGAGTGTTTGAAGTCCTGTGTAAAGCAAACTGTTCAATGAATTTTTAATTTTATTACTAAAAGCAAATTCAGAGATAACAAGTCTACTGTCAGTCCTTAAAAAGAACAAGCAAGCATTTCTGAGCTTGCGGCGATTAAACATGCTCGTTTTCTGCTTGACTTGAAGAAAACTTGGATATCGAGAAAAGCAACCCAAACATGAAATGTTACAGTCATCTTCTCTGGAACTAAACTACCTTAAAACTCATGTGTAAATCAATCCCTTCTCTCATTTGATCTGCATGCATAGTAGATCCATTACCATTTCCTCTATAAACTAGCATGTATGTGGTATAGGTCAGTTTATGAATGCCTAAGCAACATTTATCACCAAATGGGGTAGTTCAGGCCATTAGAATGATTCAAAGAAATTATATGCTGACTGATATTGCTTCCAAATACAAGTTGTCGTAGTGTTATTTCTAGGTACCATCAAACTGGCCAGGTCATCCAAAAGTTACAACACTCTCAATGAAGGTCATTATCTTGTTCCTTTGCCAAAAGAAAGTTTTCAATAGCAATAACATCATGATCTCTCCAAAATGATCTCCAAGAGCAACTACAGAATTCCAACACAGTCCACCACAGGCTTGATGCTAGTAGTATGCAATCTACAATAACCCTGCTGCACATTTTTTTAACATGGTGCCACTGACAGCTTTGCATGCAATGGCCAACATAACATTAATGGTAGGTAGGCTAAAATTTGGAGACAAGCTGGGGAATAATTTTCTAAGTGCTCTTAACCAGCATGGTTGGATTAGTGGGGATAGCCTGATGGCATGAATTAGCATTCAAGTTAGCCAAAGAAATGATCTTGTCACAATTAGGAGGGGTACCATGACTGGTATCAGACACAGAGATACAACCATTAAATGGCAAGGTCCCAATTTAATTTTATGGATAACAATGCCCACCATCCTTACCTTGCACATGTTTTCAAGGCTGCACTTTAGGTCAACATTACTTGCAAAGTATTGCCTACACAATCTCCAGACTTAAATGTGATTGGACATGTTTGGGGCATCCTAGAGAAGTGGTGTTTGTGTTGTCATTTATCCAGTTACTTGATTGGTTGAGAGCATCCCAAGCCAAAGAATAGCACAACATCCCATGACAACAGCTGGATCTGATTTGGTCAATATCAAGACATGTATAGTAAAGTCTCGATTAACACGGTTAATCTGTGCCTGAAAAACACTGTGTTAAGTGAAATATAATCTCCAATAAGGATACATGTAAATAGGTAGTGATGCGTGCTAGTGGATGAAAAGAGAGAGAGAAAGCTGTTATGTTACTCTTCATTTCTAAGTATCATAAGCTATAGGGATTCACGCATGATACTCCATTAAGGGTTTAGGCTCCCTGTGCATTGCCTCCCAACAGAAGAGTGCATCGATCTTTCGTGGCTTTAAAACTGGGAGCGTTTTTTTTCGTCTTGGGAAATATAAGTTCTGTTTGGCATCTTCTTCCAATATAAACTGTTTCATCTACAATGACCACCTGTTTAGGGCTGTAACCACCATCAGCTATAATTTGTACCAGCGAACTATGGAAACTTTCAGCTGCATTTTTATCGGCCATGGCTGCTTCTCCCGTCACTTTTATGTTGTGTAGATTAAGCCACATTGCTTAAAATGGAAAAACCATCCCTGACTCGCATGGAAAGGTTTCACATCACTTTCACTTTCATTTTTCTTCAATGATTCGTGCAAACTCAATGCTTTGCACTTTATAACATGCAGACTTAACGGAACGTTTTGCTTTGTTTGGTGCTCAATCCAAGTACCAAAAAGCCTTTCCATAATGTCAGGCCTACTACGACTGATTTTGGTGGCACTCACCGATGTAGCGCACAGATCACTTGCTTATCTGCATTTGAACGGATGGTCTGGCATGTTGCTTCGTTCAGCCCCATTGCACGTGAAACATCCATTAGTCTTTCACCTCTCTCAAATCGCCCAATGACTTCTAATTTGACTTCCAAAGAGTGACTTTTTTGTTTCATTTTTGTTGAAGAAGCACTAATATCTTCAATTTTTTTTGTACCCATTGTTATTAAGCAGAGTTCCAGCTAGCCCTTTTTAGCATGGCGCCACGCCATGCCTCTGGTCTACAGCGCCATGCCTCTTTGTACAATGACATGCCCTAAATTTACAATGCCATGCCCCAAATGGTGCAAAACACAAAGCCCGATTTTCCTTTTTGAGCGTCCCCTGGCGGGAATTTTCCAGCCGCTCTGCAGAGTTGTAACTTTGTGCGCGTGCGCATTATACGCCATTTAGTTTACGCTTCGAAGCATAGCACGAGTACACAAAAGACCTAACAAAGAGCGGCAGAGCAGAGTATTTTCTTCAACGTTTTAACATACAATCTAGCCTAATTCAAGGTGTCAATTAAAGCTATTGCATTTCATTATATTATGAGAACTTGTAAATGTATATATACATGCATTGACTTTGTTGCAAATAACTGTGCTTGTAGGTTTGTATGATGCATAAGTTAGTAATACTTCACTTAACACCTACATCTACTAGTATTAAACTGTTATTTATCAAATTTGTCTTGTCTTAATGCAAATAAATGTGCCCACAATACCATGCTTCCGCACCGTGACTGCACGCGTTGCCTGTTTTATAATATTACCATGCCCGTTTGAAAACCTAGCTGTAACACTGTTAAGGTAAAAACGCACTTGGTAAGTGATGGCTCACTTGCTATCGTGGAAGAATATCAATCATCATCCCTCTCATGGATATTTTGTCTCGCAGTGGAATCGTGTTATAATGAGACATTGCCGTGTAAAGTGAATTTTATTCCCTACTTTCTAAATCGTATAAAGTGAATTCATGTTAAGTGAGACTTTACTGTAAAGCTTATATTTAGATCAACAGTAGTCACACATTATTAAGATTTTTCTCTTTCAATTTAAGTCACTTAGACTGTTGTCATTGCCATTTTGCACTCGTCTCAGACAGCCAATTTCATAAAAAAACATAACACAGAAATTGACTAGACTGAGGTAAGAGTTGTATGCAGCATTCATGAGAAGGTAAAGGATCTGTGATGTTAGCAGAGGTATTATAGTGAGAGAGCGAGCTTTTTGCACCTAGCACATCTGGATACATTCACCAAAACTTGACTACTTTTGGAATGGCAATATTTGTAGATGGAGTTTTACTGGTAAGCTTAACTCTGGTTGCGATGAGAGTCCTAATGCAGAAAATAGACAGATAAGATCAATGCACTAAAGCACTTGTTTTGATACAAAAAACAGTATGATGACTACACATCTAAGAATTTAGTAGCCCTACTATGACTGGTCTTTAATTCTTTGATAAGAAAATGAATTTAATCAACTTTTATGAGTTTATATATTGCAGCACATTATTAAGATCAAATGAAAGGATAAAAGCAACAGCAAGCTATACCAGATGTTGAGGGAGACCACTTACAAAAAGTGATCAGAGCCAAGACAAAACTGAACTACTGAAGAAATTTGTTTAAAAGAAAATAGCTGATCACTTGCAAGATTCAAATTACAAAACTTAAATCTCCAGGGAAAGAACTGGTTTTGTAGTTTTCCTTAGACTATAAATAATTTCAGCTGAAACTAGTTGTGGAACATGCGTGAATTCTTTAGTTTTTAGAGATGTACAGGGTGTTTCAAAAGTCTATGTCACATTACGACACTGTATATCTTAATAACTATTGAGGATATCAAAACACAATTTATATTACCTGAAAGCTAATATTTCCAAGTTTCTATACAGGTTTTTACAGGTGTTCAATGTGAGCGCCGCGGGTTACACGACACACATCCAAACGATAATCCAATTCTTGCGTCTCCTTAAGACGCGTCAAACAGTTGTTGATGGGAGCTGAAGTTCTCGACTGGCTATTCTGACTGATTTCTGGGGGCTGCACTGGAAGGCTTGCCGAACTTGTTCAACCGTATCATCTGAAGTTGAGGGGCGTCCTGTTCTCTTTGCCGGGCACAAACACCCCTCCTCCTTAAATTTTGCATGCCAATTCAAAATGGAACAACATTAAATTTAATTTAATTAAATTAAAATTAAATTAACAGAAGAAAACTTGATACCTTTAGCTTTTAAATGGTACCAGTTCAATCATGCTACCATTTGTAGTTCATGATATAAGAGTTCTTAGAATGTGACAGACTTTTGAAACACCCTGTATTTTTTTTAAAAAGTTGCTACAATTAGCAATAAAACTATGAGGTATGCTGTGAATTAAAACCAAAGAAAACCAAGAAACTGTCACGTTATTATTCTCTTTAAAAAAATAATTGCTATACTTGTTTTCACAAGAATCATTTTCTTAAAATTGTGTATAAAATTACAACTGTCAAACTGCTAAATACATACTGAAAATGCATTACAGCACGGCACAATTTGCATTATACTATTTGAATTGCCTTTAATTCTAAATTTTGTAAAATTACCAGTTTCTTCTGTGCCTAGATAGGTGCATTTAAAGTTGAAAATTTAATGTGAAGCGTTACTGTTGTTTTCATTATAGTATATTATACTGAAATGAAGGATATGCTGATTATCAAAATGGCTGATTGCTGATTAATTAGCTGAGATAATCAGACAATTAGTAAAACCTATAACAGAATTTTTGGCCTGCTTCCTACTGGAAAGCCAGAAATTTATTTATGTACAGAGTATTATCACAAGAAAGAAAATAAATAGGTCTAAAGGGTTTGCTCTTTTACCCAATAGGACAGGTGTGTACGTGAAACTCCATTTGTCCAATTTTTACTTAGTTGCTTAAAATCTAATAAAATTTAAAGAGTGAAAACATCCTGAATAATTGCCTAGTTTATGTAAACCTTGAGAACTTGAATATACTGCAACATTCTGCCAATATGTCGTTTTCATGGAAGAGGAAAATACAAAAATACATACAGAGACGCAGACTTTGGAAAATATTTAAAAGATGGTTGAAATCAGAGATAATCATGGAATGAAGCACCTGACTTGCACTGCATTATTATTATAAAATTTTCTTGCAGTATGTCGTTATGTATATCAACAATATATTTTTTTTTACAAAAATAAATTTAAAACTTTGTTTTATGGAATATACGTGTTTTGTATACTCGTGTAAGTAAACTGTATATATATATATATATATGTGGGTGAGAGAGAGAGAGAGAGAAAAAGATATTTTTAGCTATTATTTTTTGGTGGACTACTGAAGTCAAGAACCAGAGTTCGAATCCTGGTTAAAAACAATTCAATGTAACCGAGTTTCTTCTTCCCCATCCAGCCAACTCTCATATTTACAGGGAGGAATGAGAGATAAACCAGGTTATCTGCTTTACCGTTCTTTTAAATAACAACTGCTGTAAGTACATGATAAAATATTATAAAATGTAGTGCATGAACTTAAAAAAAATTTTTTTTTTTTGATTATCTGAATGTGTATACTAAAAATAGTATAGTATCCCAACTTCACTATCATTTGAAATTATAACTTTGCCAATAAATAGTTTCACTTTTACATTACAGACATTAGTTTTCTCACTGATTTACATGTAGAAAAAATTTGACCAGCTGACTTTTTGATTGACAAAGCGGAATCGCGATCCTAGAAAGTACACCTGGCCTGTCTTGTATTTCAAACAGAATAAATAATATAATACATGTATGAAATGAAAGTGATAAGCTGACAAACTGAATACTTGGCTAGAGAGATAAAACAAAGCAGGTGGTAAGACTAGACAGGAAGGCATACAGTGTGTGGCTCAACAAACATTCAAACATTCTAGAAGATGTAATCCCCAGAGAAAGGGTCTTGCATGATCTGACCTTATTGTACACAATATCTAATTTTATCACTGATTACTGTAGTAATTAAGGCATTAATGTATTTCAAAAAGAAGCATGCATCTTAATGTCTCCTGTAGCTCAACAATGCTTTCCCAGCCTTACCTTTATATATATATATATATATCAATACAATCGTGGCAATTAATTAATACTTAATAATTTCTAACTCTACGAGCTTTTGATCTCTAAACAGGCCTGTAATAAGTCTACTCTTCAAGAGACAACAAAGAAGAAATGGCGAAATAAACTAGCAGGTGAAGTAGGCTTTCCAACTGCAATAAGCAAGAGACTTTTGAAAGAAATCAGAAAAATTTGCACAGTAGATGCTGTAGAAATCCTCTAGATGAACTAGAATTAGATTATTTTCATCCCAAATCAAGAATAACAAATGCAGTGCAATGATGATAAACCAACAGCATTCTCCAGAGTGTGAGAACTTTTTTCCTTTCTTGGATGACCAAATCGATATAATGAATGCGTTTTGTTTCTTTATACAACTTTCCACATTCCATTCAATTTCATTTTCTTGAAAAAGAGTATGCAGACCTTTGGATTATTCTTTGCTTCAAATGACCACCCAGACCAGAAAAATACATCATAACCATTAACCAGAGAGACAAACAGATAGTCTCAGGTGAGCAGATTGCTAGCATATGGAATGCCAATGATTTAAATGGTACAACCTTACAGCATGCCAAAGCAAGAAAAAACCAGAGAATGAGTGAATAAATGCAGATTTCATTTTTAAAGAATATATAAAAATTAAGTGACTCAACAAAGTTTGTAAAATAAAAAAATAGAAGTTGTCATCAGTTTCAGTATAAAGTACAAATAAATCATTAAGTAAAAAATCTTAATGGTCTTTAAAGTATCTATTTCTTTTACTTTAATCCATATTTTTAGTAACGCTAGAGCAGATCCATAGATAATAAGCTGATATGCTAGTAAAATTACAACAGAAGAAAGGCAGTAAGCTTAGACGCCTGCTGCCTACTACCTTTCATTTTAGACTGCTATACAAAATATGTGAAAGCAAATAATTCCAGCAAGCACTGTGGTAAATTACTTTGGTGACAACTGTCTATGCCCATGCATTGTATTGTTGTTTTACATATTCAAAACCAGTTTATTTACTTAAAATAGTAAACAGTTTAGATGACAAAATACAGCTTCAGCAAACCTGCTTTGTTTTTGTTAGTGCAAATGAGATAATCCGACTAGAACTTCATGTTGCTGTCAGAATCAGCCATCAGTATAAGTCTAAGATTACAACTTTCAGCAGTGGGTGGTCAGACTACAACAGAGTGCAATGATCAGGAGCTAAAATACTCCCACATAAGCTGAGGACCACCCTATCTGGTTTACTGTTAATAGTGCAATAAAAGGACATCTCAAAGATAGCCAAATGTACTTTAAATTTAGGTGCAGAGTATACACTTGAGATCAATAATGAAAGGTTCAGTAGTAGAGTACATTTATCAGTGCCCTGACAGACATCTGACTGGTTCTGTTCAAGTGTGCAGTTCACTAGAGCTGGGGCTCAACTAATGCATTTCTGTTTAGTGTCAGTATTTAACGCTACTAAAGTGGACTGTGTCAACAGAAAAGCCAAGTGTCAGCCCACAAGCACCTGTCACTCAGACTCTGCAGCTAAGAAAAAAGTCCAAAGCTTTTAGTTTGTTTACTTGGGACCATCCCTTCAGCAAATGGCCGTATCAGGTAGAAATATATTATTAAACAAGCCTAACATCTGCCCGTGCAGAATTACCAACTAAGAAAATTGTTGCTGAAGCTACACTACGGTTAGAATGTACAAACAGAAGAAAGCGATCTGGAAAAGGTCATCTCTTTGTACATCCCTGACATCACAGACGTGTCGATATTTCCAAGTATTTGTAACTGTAGGCATATTTCTTCCTGTGGAACTTAGGTCGGTAGATGGTTAACAAATTGTAATTTCTCTACTTATTCAAACTGCCCTGGCCATATAAGGGAAGGGAAGGGAAGCTCTGAACTCGAAAGATCGACAAACCCATTCCAACTTCCCAGGTTAACTGTCTTCTAATTATGATGTTGTATTAAAAATCCTTTCTGAAACGTCTCCAGCGAGTTATCGTGGACAATTATATAAACGTTTCTGCTTGTTGGCATCTGTTAAATGAACCTTTAACTATGTTTCTGATGTGAAACCTTTCCCTACAAAGGGCGGTCTGTCGCTGTCAAACCCATCTCAACACATCCCACCCTCACCAAGCCAACACGTACCAGAAACATCATTCATTCCTCATCAGCTGGTAAGTACTAATTTAACATCTCAGGGATCCTTAGATGCTTGGTTTTTCCTTCTACGGGCGAACAAAAGGTCAATGTTATTCCGCCCACATTCAAAGCAAAAGTCTTGCATCATCCGCCAAAATAGATTCATCCACTGAGCGGTTTCATCATTGAAGAAAACAGCCGACAGCTGTACTTTTCTAAATATTGAATTAGTAACAGAAATAAAGGTAGTTACGAAGTCAGCCCCCCACCACCCACGGGGAGAGGGGGTGGGGAGAGACGTACCTTCAGCTGGTCCAGGGTGGACTGATGAAGGTAGTAACGAAGTCAGCCCCACCACACCCACGGGGAGAGGGGTGGGACGTACCTTCAGCTGGTCCAGGGTGGACTGATGAAGGTAGTAGTAACGAAGTCAGCCCCCCACCACCCACGGGGAGGGACCGGACGTACCTTCAGCTGGTCCAGGGTGGACTGATGAGGGTAGTAGTAACGAAGTCAGCCCCCCCACCCACGGGGAGGGACCGGACGTACCTTCAGCTGGTCCAGGGTGGACTGATAAAGGTAGTAACGAAGTCAGCCCCCCCACCACCACCCACGGGGAGGGACGTACCTTCAGCTGGTCCAGGGTGGACTGATGAAGGTAGTAGTAACGAAGTCAGCCCCCCACCACCCACGGGGAGGGACCGGACGTACCTTCAGCTGGTCCAGGGTGGACTGATGAGGGTAGTAGTAACGAAGTCAGCCCCCCCACCCACGGGAGGGACCGGACGTACCTTCAGCTGGTCCAGGGTGGACTGATAAAGGTAGTAACGAAGTCAGCCCCCCCACCACCCCGGGGGGGACCGGACGTACCTTCAGCTGGTCCAGGGTGGACTGATGAGGGTAGTAGTAACGAAGTCAGCCCCCCCACCCACGGGGAGGGACCGGACGTACGTACCTTCAGCTGGTCCAGGGTGGACTGATGAAGGTAGTAGTAACGAAGTCAGCCCCCCCACCCACCCACGGGGAGGGAGGACGTACCTTCAGCTGGTCCAGGGTGGACTGATGAAGGTAGTAGTAACGAAGTCAGCCCCCCCCCCCACCACCCACGGGGAGAGATGTACCTTCAGCTGGTCCAGGGTGGACTGATGAAGGTAGTAGTAACGAAGTCAGCCCCCCCACCCACGGGGAGGGACCGGACGTACGTACCTTCAGCTCGTCCAGGATGGACCGGCACCGGTCCTTGACGTCGTCGAAGGGACAGCGATGCGCCAGCTTCAGCAGCACCGGCAGCTGGCTCTCCAGCGCGTTCTTGGCGCTCCCGCAGCCGACATCGGTCCAGCTCTCTATCGTTTCTGTAATCGAGTCCAGCGTCTTCTTCCTGGAAACCGCGTCCCTGGTCGACAGGCCGTGGAGGAAGGTCCGCGACTCGGCGGCCATCCATCAGCTGATCCCCGCCCGCCTCCTGTTTTCTATCGAGTGAAAAAGTTTCAGCCGAGACGCGACTTTGTCATTCTCGCCGCCGTTCGCCCGTCTCGGGAAGGCGCTGCGCATGTCCCACACACACACACACACCCAACAAAGTAGCCAATCAGAGGCAGCCACACTCCAGACAACGCGGAGATCTGAGACACAACACACACACACACACACCCAACAAAGTAGCCAATCAGAGGCAGCCACACTCCAGACAACGCGGAGAGAAAACACACAGATGGGACCACGTCCTTGACCTCTCCTATAATTAGATATCAAGACTGCTACCCGCTCGGGTTACACACCAACTGTCAGTTGCTCTCCTCTCCATCAGCAGCGAATATATTCCGTTATATTCCCTTTTTGCTTTAACCCCCTTTTCCAGGACTAACTATTAATATTATACTCAGGGCTCCAGCAAATTCGAGGGGGCAGACAGCCCTCGTGTAGAGGCACCGGATCTTGCCATTACAGCCCCACTTACTTTCAATTTTCACATCGCCTTTTCGCAAGATACTGCAAGAATCTCGCCCTCCTCCTCAAATTATCTTTTAAAAATCAATTTTATTGTTGTGTTGTATACATATAGTTTATTCTCATTCATCTTAAAATACAATTTGGGATCAATTCGTCGGATGGTTAACATCCAGGCCGGTTTGTTTGCCTGGGGCCGAGTTAACTAATAATAGTAGTAGTAGTTCCTCTTGTTTATACTCAATCATGCCGCGGCCTTAGTTGTCGCTGGACCACCGTCTCTTTCAGCCGTATTCTCGTCCTTGAAGGCGGTTCCCCTCGCCCCCGAGCCTATTCCAAATCCACCAACTCGGAATCACAGAAACTACGCTCCCTGCCCGTCTTTGTTGTTATCGTCACCGACTCCATTTGCTAGAAAGTTAGGTAACTAACTCTTTCCCTTCCATCGCACTCGAGCCGTGACACGGGTTTAAATAGTAAAATTAACACTTAATCATTATTTAAACAATATAAACGCACGAACACATGGCGTTTATTTAGGTGTGTGTGTGTGTCCATGCATATACAATCGCTGAAGACCTACACTGGATTCGGAGAAAAATCAATATAAATCGATACAAAGAAGGTATAAACGTGACTTTCCAGGCTGTTTGAATAATAGCCTCTTAATTTTTTTAATTAATGTTTTAGGAAACTGAAAAATAATGATGTCAAATTTGAAATATAATGAAAATCATTAAGAAACTCGCTTCAAACCATGTAACTCTATATACCCTACAGCTCAAAAGTTTTGGTTGATCACTAACTTTTACTTTTTTGTATGGTATTTTACATGAATCAAGATAATTTTACAAACTTAAAATTCGCGTATTTTATAGTCAAACATCCATTTGCATTTGGTAATTGTATGAAGATAAATGTAAATTTATCAATCATAAAACCATCTGGAAATATTGATAGTTGTAGCCAACAGAAATAATTTATCTAGAAATTTCCATATCTGTGGAGCATAGAATCATCTGGTTCAAGTGATAGTTTGCAAACAATGGAAGTAATTTATCGAGAAATTTCCATATCTAGGGTTAAAACTTATTGATTTCTTTTAACCAAAAGAGCCAAGTAGTCTATTTAAAAACAAGTGAAAGTGAAGAGGAGTCTGAAATTAATTTGTTGTGAAAGAGCAGTGATGGCAAAGACCATACAACTAACAATTGAACGGTGAAGAGTTACTGTTACACTGAGAAATGAAAGAACATACTTGCCAGAAAGTGAAAGAAAACTAAAATAATTATTTAATGAAGTTTCTTATACAATACTGCATCAAACAAAGACTGTTAACTTAACTTTGACCACAGAAGAATAAGATGACCAAAAACCACTTCTAAAAGAGAAGACCATTAAGGCCACAAGCCTCTGTAACAGACATCTGTCCAGCTCCCAGATAACTGCTGCCTTGATTGCAACATGAAACACTTCCATATCTGCAGGTACTGTTAAGAGCAGGCTGAAAGCAAACAGACTAATTGAAAGAAGAGCATCAGGTAGATCTCAAAACAAGACAAATAGATTGTTTGAGCTAAACACCACAATAATTAGATAAATAATGAATTAAAGCAGGTGCTTTAAATTTGAAATAGCTGAATCATACAGTTTATGTCTATGTAGTGGGTGAACACATGCTAAAAGATTGCAATGTGCCTACTGTTAAGCATGTAGGAAGAAACAATGGTCTGAAGTCGTTTTGACAGGGACACAGCTGGCTGATCTTTATAAAATTGAGAAAACCCTAAATAACCAAGGCCAGCGCAATGTACTCCAAAGCCGTGCCTTTCTAATGGGTCTACCTATTGTTGATCAACAATTTATCTTACAGCAAGACAAAGATCCAAAACACATTTCTAAGCTCTGTCAGAATTATTGATGCGAAAGCAGGACAGGGTTCTCATTATCATGGAAAGGCCACCACAATCACCAGATGAACTTAAACTCCACTGAAATTGCATGTGATGATGTAAATAAAAGCAACAAAGATAAATCTACAGGCTTGGATGCAGTATCAAAAGATTCTTTCATAAAATTAATTGGGAGACTTCCAAGAATCTGTCAGGCAGCAATTTCAGCAAAAGGATATTTCAAGGAATCAAAAGTATAAAGTTTAGATTGTAATAAAATAAATATCTGATTATTAAACTTGTTAAATAAATTATTAAAAGTACATTTTAATTGTTTCAGTTATATTTATACTAGTATTCCTAAAATAACAAACATACATTGTATTACATCATAATTTACAATTGTAAACATCTCAGAAAGAAATTGATTTTTCTCCAGCATGTTTGGGATGCAGAAACTTTCATGGACCTCAGTGAAAAAAAATCTGATGAAATTCTTTGCTAAGTTATGAGATAAGTTTAGTGATGTCTGAAAGTAACCTGTTTAATTGTTAATCTCAGAACCTGTTCTCACAGATTGTAAATAAAGGAATTCTAACCATTTTTTTTACTGTAACTTTATTCTAAATTAGTTTTGTTTCTCACAGTGTATACCTACTAACATATTTTGTTTTTTTTCTTCTTATAATTTACTTTCAAAAGAATCTAAATCAAATCTAATTTAATTTTGTTAGTTTCTTTTTTGCAAGGGAGGTGACTCAATTATTTAGCTCACTGACTTCTTTGATTTGATTAAGATAATGAGATATGAATTGTTATTTTATTTACTGAAGAACAATATTTGAATTGATTCAATTATAGTTTCTGTTAGTTAAATGTACACCTGCATTCTTTTTTTTAAAAAAAATTATTGCTTAGTCCAGCCTCCAAAAGCAGCCTCCAATTCCCTGGCCACTGCTATCGTCAAACGGTCACCATTCAATGGACCCACAACTTGAACACCAAGTGGCAGCCCTTCCCTGCTCAAACCTAGTGGACACTGAGTAACTGGCAGGCCAAAGGCATTGAAAATGGCTGTGTATGTGAAATCAAATGGAGTAAACAATGGCTGATTGTGATATGGAGCAACTTTTGGGTGAGGTGGGTAGAAAAGAATCCCATTGTTGCCAAGAAGCTTCTCAATATCTGCTTGCAGCTGTCTACAAATTCTGAAAGTCTTCTCTCTATCCGCTGGTGACTCTACTTTTGCAATGATTTTCTCCAGGGCAGCCAAACCAATGGCTGGCAGCGTATGGGCAGAATAACCAAAAGGCCATTTTAGCATTTCCTGAAATAAAACTAGTGATCCTGTCTCATCAGCTAAGAGTTCATGAAACTTTTTCCCACCACCAGAAGACATCTTGGCAGACCAAATCTCCAGGCTATATTTCAGTTTTTCCAGCAGTGCCAAAGAAACCTCGAGACCAAACTTGTTTTCAAAATGATTCTTCACCTGTAGATGACAATGTAAAAACATGATTATTTGTTAATCCAAGTGTTCAGAATCTGGTTTCTCCTGTAAAACTAATTTAGCACAATTCCCATAGGAATGCATTGTGCATCTATTTAGTGTAACAGATGTTGAAGTTAATTAGCTGATGGTTAATAAATACAATTGGAAACAAATGAAAAGAAAGTATGAACATTTATTAATATGTGAAGGCACAATGTACTGATGCAAAGCTGATCACAAATATTACCCCAGTCCTCTGCTACCATCTTTTACACAGTAGCATTCAACCTTAAAATTAGAACCTGTTAAGAAACAATGACCCTTTTGACTGATGTCTTTCTGCTAAGCATGTTTCTTGTACAAAACCAGTCATTCTAATTTTGGAGAATATAAAAAAAAAACAACATTGCACCAAGTGATACTACTACTAAATAGTGTCATTCTCTAAACGAAAATTCCCACATCACCTGATGTAGAATCTTTTCCTGTGATTCCATTACCTAAAAGAAAGTTTCTCATCATGTCTAACTTGGATAGGACGCTCAGACTCAATAGCTTCGCTTGTAACTTGCTATGTTCAGAATTGCAATAAAGTAAATTGATAGGTCAGAATTTCCCCATGTTGTGTCAAAGGTGGAATACTGTATTAACCATAAAAGGTAGTTAACTTTCACTTTAATTTAAAATTTGTACACTACATCCTTACTATATTTTAAAGGAGAACTGTTAAGTGCAAAGACAGTGGGTAATGGCTGAACTAACCTTCCTTATGGTGGCTTTTATCTGTGGATCCATAGCACTTGACAATAGTCCTCCACAGTCATCCTCCAGATAGAAGTAGTTCAGCTTCTTTAGGTCCACCTACAATAATAAGAGGGATATTAGCCAAGAACTTGCTAAAAAGTGCCTATGTTGAAGTCTTAAGAAACACGTATAAAATTCACAAGTCTGTAAGGGTTCTGAAAGAGTAACGAAAATCAGTTTGAACCAGCTTATAATAAAGTTTTTTAAATAGGAGGAAAAGAATAAATTAAATCCCTTTAAGGAAACCATGAGAGAGTAAAATTAATTACAGATATATTTATTTTTAAGTAGAAATATCAGACTGGCTTTTGGTTTGGCCTACCTCTCGTCACTCTTCTCCATTCAGCGTTTTTCCTACCAGCTCACTGATTTCCTCCCACACCTCCCATGATCAGAAGTGCTATTAAGTACATGATCCAAAATCATTTAACCTAGATATGGATTCATAAACCCTATAACTGGGGAAGCATACAACTAATTACTGTAGAAATAACTAACCGGTATTCTGCCACAGCTGATAAGTGTAAAGAAACATTTCTGAAGTCAAGTGACTGGAAATAGTAGCTTACTGTTTATATACACTGGTGTTTATAATTAATGGGCAAGATTTTCTTCATTTTAGCACCACAGTTGGAAACACATTGTTATTGAAAGACAGACAGTATGGAATTACCAGCCTAGATTTGAAGTCTCAGTAAAAAATAAGTAGAAATATAATGCAAATCTGTATTTGATACCAAACAAATTTGGTAATCTTATAAAAATCAAATCTTAACACCCAACACAAAAAACCTACATGCCAAAATTTTTTCTAGTTTTGTTAGAGGTCAGTAAAGTAGAAAAACAAACACTAAGTGAAGAGAAGATGGATAGAGATTAAAATGAGTCTTTTGTATGACAGCTTTTTCGGTGATGCATCAAAGTCTTCAAAGTCTGTCAAAAGGTAAAGGCTTTTTTTTGTAAGACTTGGCAGATTTTCCAGCAGTCTCTGAGCAGTTGTTTACTCACCCAGTGAATTCTAGCTCTACTGAGTTTCAGGAATATATACCGTTTCATCCAAATGAAGTTCAGCAGCAACTGCATCTCCAGCCATAACTCGTAACATTGGAAGCAGATCAACCGAATACCTACACATGGGTCCAGTTACCAACAAGTCTTTCTGGCTGCCAGTGGCTGGAGGAAACTGACCAGCATTACTTACAGCATCTATTAAAAAAAAAATTTGACAGATCATCACAGGTGATAACTTCAAAGAAAAAAAGTGTATGCAAAAATGAAGAATATAATGGGAGACAACCCATTTAGACTCCAGTTTTGTCACTAGCTTTGGACAGATGATACATAAATGCTATTAAAAAAACAAAAGCTATCTCATTAATTAAAGATTAAAACATGGTAATTTCTGTTGAAGTTTTTTTCTATTAGGTTATCTTTGCTGTATTAGGGGCTACAGAAATAATGACTCATTTTAGCTTCAATGATGTATTATCTAAGGTCAATGTGACAGTACGAAGTGAAGGACTGACAGATTCTAGAGTAAAATGTTTCCTTTTAATAAATCATTACATATAATCCACATAAAGAGGGGGGAGGGTATAACAGAAATCAGATTAAATTAAATAAAAACAGCAACAAACACAATACAAATGACATTTATTCTATGTGCACCACTGGAATTTATAAAATAATTCAAATAGTCACAGATATCATGTTAGTAATCATTTGTCAGAATTCCAGAGATTATTACAATTATGGGTTAAGGATTTAATCAATTTTTAAAAAAGAAAAAATAACCCTTTTAATACTACATATCCACACATCTACCAGCACCGTATTTCATAGAAAAAGACATTAAATGAACAGACAGAACAGTAAAAGTATACATTTTAAAAAGACTTCTCCTAAGAATATATTGTTGTTGAATTCTAGAGTAATAAATCACACTAATAATAATAAAGAATTCCCAATTTGTTGGTTAATAAAATATTTAGAAAAATCCTTTGTTGGCTTAAGTCACTTGTGAAATTAAACACACAAACTCAGTACACATTAGTGATAACGTTATAAAAATAGTGAGCTGACCTAAATCAAACAGAACGATCTAGAAAACAGCAAATAAGATTCACCATACAGATATCTAGGTAGATTAAATATAGTCAGAACACATGGAATATAATTAGAGGTTCATGTTAAATCCTTTGAATATAAACACACATGTACTTTAGCCTTCTTCATAGCTGGAATATCCAGCATTCAAGGAAATTAGTAGTTTGGTGCCTGGAGTTAATCATATGTACTTAAGATGTCAGTGTTTTCAGAAATGATAAATAAAAAAAAGAGAGACAGGTATATCTTATTACTAGTATTTAAGAGAGCTTCAGAGACTTTTGTTTAAAAAGGAAAGCACAGACCAATTGCAGTAAAATAATGTGCGTAAGAATCTTTAAATTGGTTTTATCTGTACAGGGTTCTCTCTCCATTTACAGTTTATGTTATGTAGGCACACAGAACACATTAATATAAAGGGTTGTAGTCCATATTTATTCTGTTTCTATCTTCTTCATAGAAGTCAGTTCATTTGGGCTAAATGTTGTGGATCGTAATAAAATAGACCATAAAATAAGCTAATGTTCCAAATGTACCAATAATTCTAATGACACACCACCTTACTTTACAATACCTATCATCCACATACATTAATGCTTTCAAACCTTTCAAACTCGAGAATTCTTTTGTCATGTTTGTTTTGGTGATGATTGTTGCTCATCTCACACTAGATCAAAAATAAACTCTATAAGGTGTTTTTTCCAGTTTGTATTAAAATTCATAGAACAAAAAGCAGCCACCTGGGAATAATAAATCATATATATATATATGCAGTTTCAGAAAGTAAGACATAAAACACCATGTTTTCTGTTAATGACCCCAAGCACAAAAATGATGATTATTATAAACATCTTAAGTTAAATGTTACTTACAAAGAAAGAAATCACTACCATGAACATTTCCAATATTTTAATAACCCAATCCACAAATAAATTACCTTCATCTCCATTCTTCAGATTCTCAGTTTATTAAAATACAGACACAACAGTTTGTACTTATATGCAGAGATTTGACATAAGTAAATAGACACCCTGAGTTTTAATTAGGCCAGAGCAGACAAGCATCTATGCCATGAACAAAAGATAAATGAAACTGATGGATTTTGAAAAGAGGTGAGATGTTGGTAAGGAATTAGGAAATTGCCAAAACACTAGATATTCTGCCGTCAACTGATAACAAGGTCCAGTTTAATAGAAACCATAAGGCAATTGTTTGTGTACATTCTGAAATCCAGCCAACTGCACAGAACTTGGTGATGTGAAAAGGCTGGTACCCAAACTCCAACAATCAGCTGCCAATGTGGCAGAACTTGCACATGAGAACCATCAGAATTTATTTCGAAAGCAAAGCATCTGTGTAAACTCACTTCCCAAGACTCCCTAACACAAATTCTATGCCAGGAATAGGCTGCAATCCTGAAGACCAAGATTGCAAATTTCACCCACACGACAAGTCATGTTGCTGCACTGCATAATGCAAAGATCTGCACCATAAAGCATTACTCCCATTAATATTCTGCCAGTGCTAGGTGGAGTTCCAGAATAAACAGATGTTCCTTCAAACTTGAGTGTTTATCTACTTATGTCAGGTCTCTGTTTAAATATGTAATAAAAAATTAGCACAGAAATTAAATTTCAGACAAATTGAGTGGATTTATTTCGTTCATTTAATGATAACTTGTAGAGGACCTAGCAGCATCTTCATACACTCTGAACAAAAACTGTTGAGAATTCATGGCATTATGGTTTGAGAGAGCTGAATATCCCCTATTTCACAAAAAGAAAACTACTATATAGCAGCATTATCTATGGATGTGTTATAGTGGGAGGTCACACATGTATGAGCATGATTCCTATCTCGGCATGTTGAAACATACTCCCTACAAACCTAATTGTGTGTGCATTTTATTGTAGACTTCTCTTGCACATTATATGACTGATGTGTGAAGCTGCACAAGACACAACACAAATGAGTAGGCTGTCATGTGTGAAAAATAGTTTTAGACTAATGATTCAGGAATTCAGCAACACTAGAATGGGCCTCAAGGAAGGGACTTGTGGATTTTTAGTATGCTATTTATTTTAATCTCATTAGTAAATCTTCTGTGGTGAGAACATAATTTACGAAAAGATACAAAAGCAGATAGATAAAATCTGTATTAAGTTTATTAGTTTCTCTGACTCATCAGTCTCAAGTGTATGTGGTATGAGTCACTACAGTAATTGTTAATGGATTGAGTGAAGCTTTCAAACAACGTGCTTTATATCACAAGATGTCACTACAACTTCCGTCTCAGTCCTTACCCCGAGATGGCCGATGGCCAAAAACGCCATTAAAAAAAGCTGGCATGCGAATGCTTCCACCAATGTCAGAACCAATCCCAATAACAGAGGCTCCGGCACCCAGCAGACATCCCTCACCACCTGTAAACAAACAAGCCATAGTTAAAAAAAAAAAAACAAAAACTTCAATATTCGATTCAGACAAATTCTAACTCATCAACTGTCTTGCAAAGCTGAGCAGCAAAGGGTTAAGCCAGTGGCTGGCTGCTAAGTTAAGTGAATACAAACCACAAATTTCATATCTACCTGAGCTGCCACCCACTATCCTCACAGTGTCATAAGGGTTTTTTGTACGGCCATACACCTTGTTGCTTGATTCGAACCACATGCAGAGTTCACTAACATTGGTGACAACAAACGGAATTGCCCCTGCTTGACGTACATTGGCCACAACATCCGCATCTCCTAGTGCTATGCAATGTGACCGACAAATCAAACCAGATGTATTTGGCATTCCTGAACATAAAAAACATAAAACAAACAGGAATTAAAAACAGATGCTCACATACCTGATAAAATAATTAATTCTGTAAAAAGCCTAATCTGTTAGTTTCTGATTTTATAAGCGTGTAATCAATTATTCATTTACTAACCTGTGCAACCAACTGCCTTCTAAATATGGAGGTTTGATTTATATGCATGTATGCAAATTGAATTTTCTAATATTTTTGTTCGAGAGATTTCCTACAAGTTGTTTATATTTCTGTTGTTGACTGATTATTTATTGAGTAATAAACTTTTTTTTAGGTATCTCTGTTTTTTCTTTTCAAAAAATAATTGTTTGCTTTGTTTAATATTGTTGTTTCTCCACCAATGAGTTATATGTTAAATGACTCAACAAAAGAGATGTCATTTCCCACTCATTTATTCTATTTTGGAGCTAATGGCCAGCAAAAATATGCCTTTAAATGTAATTAGATGAACTGGTAAAGGAACGGGGATCTTGTTTAAAACTCACCTGTCACAGCAAAAGCTTCTTTGACAGACAGTGGAACACCAAGAAATGGTTTTTTTTCTTCTGAATAGTCACTGGCTTCTGGATGATTCATAAGTAATGTGTCAAGGGCATGTGCCTCTGCTAGAGCTGAACTGAATCTGTCAGCACAAACTGCATTTACAGTGGGATTCACCTCATGTACTCGTGCAATAAATGCTTCCATCACATCAACAGCTTTCACCTGAAAGTAAACAGATCAGAGAATTCAGATATGAAGAACTTTTGTGTTAATGACACCAGCAACATCAGAAAATTCTCTGAAGTGGTTAATTCTCCTCGTTTTATTGGAAAAGTCATGTCTCCACAAGCTGCTTGTTTTCACATCTGATGGGTCTTTTGTAAACCCCTTCTTAATAGTGGCAGATATTTTAGAGTATTTTCCTCAATACAGTAAATCCTCGATTTAACAGACCAGTAGTGGGGAGGCCGTCTATCGATGCCAATTGTTTGTTAAATTGCGACATTTTTTTATACACTCACCAAGTGACAAATATGCTGTGTATATATACAGTACTGTATATTGTATAACTATCATTAAATAGAGATTAAAAAAATAAATGAAATTAAGGAATACAGTACTGTGATGATAAAATAAATAATGTACTGTATGTTGTTTTAATCAACTAACCCGTTGTTTCTGGTAGATCTTGATAAAGTTGTAAATTGCCGTGATGTATAGTGAGGACTCTGAATAATCTTTATTCAGAGTCTGAGGAATACACAATGATTCTCCTCTTGCTGCAGCAGCAGGCTTGAAGAAAGAGTCAGGCTTTAGTTGGGTTTTATTTTGGTGCTGCTTCCTCATTATGATTTCACCTAAGGCTCTTAAATGGCCATAATAAGGTTGTACACCAAGGTCAGATGAGGTATCAATGGAGGTGGTGCTAGGTGGCAATGCCAAGCACCTAATCTTGCCATCATGGCTAACCACCCTGTCCATGTTTGGGTGTGAAGATGCATTATCTAAAAGTAGGACTTTCTTCACATCCTCGGGAGAAAATCGCCTTGGTGAATCATGCATTCTTGGAGGAAGAGTAAAGAAAAAGGAAGCTCATTCACGATGTCCTTTAGAACGCGTGGTTTTGGTGACTTCCCTACAACCACAGACTTCAACCAGTGGGTGCCATCATCATTGGCACAAAACGATGCTGATATGCGTTCCTTACTGGTTTTGTGGCCAGGAGTGGAATGTTCGTCCTTATAGGCCTGCACATTTTCAGGTAGGAATGCCAAACAAACCAGTTTCGTCACCATTATATACTAGCGCTAGCGAGAAACCACCTTGTTTCATGAGGTCACTAAATATTTTCAAAATGGATACACTCCGCTGCAGCACTCGAAGATTCACCATGGGTTTTCCTATTGGTTATGCCATGACATTTACAGAAATGCCATAGCCAATCATCCCTAGCGCTAAAAGTAACGTTCATACATTCCGCAAGCTTAATTGCTGCAGCATGCAGCTCTAAACCAACAGTTGATCTGCTCGTTGTTGCACCAACATCAAACTTTACAGCAAATTGTTTGAGCTTTTCTTTGCTTTTTCTTATATCCAAAACAGTTTGCTTCTTAACACCATACTTGTCACACATGCAGGCTACAGACACAACCTTCTTGACAAGTTCTAATTTCTGATTTACGCTCAGATTTACACACTTTCTTTTCTCACTTCCCTTAGGAACCATGCTAGCTACCACAAATACACAATGTATGTGAGAAAGAAAGCCAAAATTCTCTCTCTGTACTGCAAATGGGATGTGAAATGGCACACAAAAGAATAGTGATGCTTCCGCATTTACAGTGCATGCTAGTCTTGAAGAATCGAGACAATCTGAGCTTTTTTTGACTGCACAGACACACATCAGCATCGGCAGATTTGGTCCGTTATTTCTGAAGTCCGTTGGTTCCAGATCTGTTAGATCGAGGGTTTACTGTATTAACTTTGTTTTTTGGCAAAGCAGATATGTACAGTTATGATTATCTCCCCTGAAAAAAACTGAAATTATTTTAAAAACAATTAAAAGAGAACAAAATATCATTAGACTAAAATACAAACAAAAGATAAGGCAAATGATAATTACCCAACAATAAAGTATTATTGTAGAACAAAGACATCAGCTCATAAAAAAAATGAGTTACAGACTAAATATTTCAGTGAATATGACCTACCCTATAAAGCAGTAGTTCTTAACGTTTTCAGAGGCACCGAACCCTAACGGAAACCTTCGCACACTAGCTGAACTCCTCAGATTTGACCAAAAAAAAATTCATTTGAATAAATACAAAAATGAAAAAAAAAATTGCTTCAAAATTCAAGAGTATATTTGGGTAATAAGAAGAACTGGATATTAATGCGATTTTTGTTCTTGTTTTTGGGAGGCAATCTGGGAAATGCGTGGCTTTATTTTGGCAAGGGCCACCCTCATATCACTTTTGCATGCAAACCTGCTCCTTTTCTTTGTTTTGATGTCCACCAGTTTCAAAAATGCATGCTCACAGAGATAAGTTGTAATGAACAATGTGAGAATCTCAAGGGCAATTTTAGTGATGAAAGGATACCCTTCCATTTGGCAGCACCAAAATGTTGAGAGCGTTGTTGTGCCGAAGAGTTGTTGTTGAGTGTGGCTCTGCTGAAGTTTGATGAGGTCATCAAGGTATTGATCGTTGACATCTGCCATTGCAATATTGAAAGTAAATGGCTGTCTCACCCATGCCAGATGCTGGTGCTCTCACAGAAACAGGGCTAATTCTACATGCAAGACAAAAACATGCCTCAGTACCTTCCCTCGTGATAACCACCAAACGTTAGAGTGTTAGAGAAGGACTTCGAATTCAGAGCCAATTTCATTGCACAGATCTTTGAAGATGCGATGATTCAGAGCACTGCTTCACACGTAATTCACAGTTTCAATGACAATTTTCAGAACATTGGCCAGTTCTGGAGGCAGAGTTTTTGATGCCAGTGCGTGTCTGTGCAGGACACAGTGTGTGACAATGATGTGTGGTGCATCGGCCTTCACCAGCGCTCCAAAACCGGAATTGCATCCCAGCATGGCTGGAGCCCCGTCCGAGCAAATTGCAGACACCATGTTCCACACGAAAGACCGTTGCTTCTGAAGAAGTCGTCTTCAAGTTTCTTCACATCAGCTGCGTTAGTCGTTGTTGAGAGAGGCTTGGAGAACAGAAACACTTCTGTGATCTCGTCTCCCTTGAAATAACGCACAAATATGATGAGCTGGCTCAAATTAGAAACGTCGGTGGTCTCATCAAGTTGAAGGCTGAATTTCGTTGGACTCGCGCGAGGATGTCATCGCTCATGTTGTGGATTCTGCTGCTGATGGTGTCATTTGAGAGTGGAACAAGAGACAACTTGTCTTCAGCAGCTTTTCCAAGTATGATGTTGGCCATCTTCAATGCGGCCGGTTTGATGAGTGTTTCGCCAACGGTGTGTGGTTTGCCCTGCTTTGCGACTGGATATGCAACTTCATATGAGGCGCTGAGGGTCGGTTTGTCAATTGGAATGAAGTTGCGAGCAGGCAAAGTAGCCCTTACGTTGAAGTGAGCTCTCTTCAATTTGAATTTATCCAGCATTGCGTCCTTGTACTGTCCCTTGCCATGCAATTTTATGAAGTGTTCCGACAATTTCGCTGGTACGAGGCTGGAATTGCACAACTTTACATAGCAAACCATGCATTGAGGAAGCTGAGTTCCATCCTTCTCCGTGTAATACATGAACCCGTACCATACATAATCCTCTGACCATTTCCGATTTTTACTTGACATCCTGATCCCGAAAAAAAAGAAATAAAATTAAGTTAGACTGAAAGCAAATAATAGCAAAATTGCAATGTGTTTCAGACGGCCTCTGCCAAACCCCTGAGACTGGCTCACCGAACCCCTGGGGTTTGGTTGAACCCATATTAAGAATCACCGCTAATAAAGCATCAATAAACCTTGATATCCAGAGTCTTAGCTAAATTGGTTACAGAATTATTCCTTGATGAATGCATCAGCCATTTAATAAGTAAAAAACAATGAAGACAAACAACAGAAACATTTACATAAATGTCTGAGTGTACAGTTAATGACCCACTCTTGTGTAAGATCAAAGTTTAATACCTGCTGGGACCAACTTAGTTTGGCAAGCCTCCATTAGCATTACTTCTTGTTGGTCTTCTGTACCAGTCTGTGGGCATGGATTTCCTCTATGCACCATAGTTTCCTTCCACAGTTAAGCAGAGTTCTTGTAGGAACTTTCTATTTCCTGGTGAAGATGGAACTGCCAGACCCAAAAGTAGCAAGAATACCAATGCTCAGTGGAAGTAAACATGGCATTTATACAACTTCATCAGATATGCCTATAGTTGTAAATGTTGTTCTTCTCAGCAGCAGCCACTCATTGAAAAATTCAAACCAATAGCAGAAAAGTACAGCTCCATTATGACCTGACCATAACAAAACAACAAATGAAGCCATTGCCTACAAAACTCTTTACTTCCTCTAGACTAGAACAAGCAACATAAAAAAGTGATACTGACTTAGCTGCTGCTGGCTGAATTAACCACATCCCTGGACAAGTCACCAAATATTGCAGCCAGCCTTAACTGTAGAGAAGACTCAACAGAAAGATATAACTTGCTCTTCTTCTCTGGAAACACTGAAAATGTCTAAAAAGCAACTGGAGGTACCAGTTAGGATAAGGGATTAGTAGCTACACTACCATTCTGTGCCAAATAGGAGTCCACACACCATCAACTCAGAAACTGATTTAAATATCTTGGTATGCCATAGTCCTGCAGTAACCATTTGATTTAACCTAACATATAGAAAATAAGTGATTTCACCAAAATATAGATTAATATACAGGTTTAAAATCCATTTGACTTTGATTTTATTACCAAAAAAAACAACAGCAAAAAACTCTTCTAATATCAAGCCATACTGATTCTTTAGTTTATGACAATGTGGTTGGCAGGTCACTCACCTCCCTACTTCTGATCATATTTGCTAGGTCTTTCGCCGGATTTTCCAAAAGTTCATCTTTCACACTTGCAACTGGGGTAGCCTTCAGTCCATGAGTCAGCATGTATGTAACTTTGAAAGCTTTAGCAACAAGCCATTGAAATGCACTAATAAGACATCTGATCACTTTTCTTTTCAAATTCATGATTTCTGTAAAAGATATTATTTCTCTGCATGAAAAACAAACATTTTTCCCAACACAAATACCTTTATGATAAAGTGGGCCATTTCCACAAGAAAATTTTTAATGATGCCCAACAAGAAATGAAGTCCTTAGCAATGCTCAAACCTCAGCCAGTACGACAAACCATGGAGACAGTAATGTTATATTTTGAGGTGATCAGACATGGCTGGTGTGTGCGTGCACGCGTGTGTACCACTCCACAAGCAAAGCAAAGAAACTCTAGTAGACATGGTCCAGTGGCCTTTAACTTGTAAATGATACTTTCCATCTTTGATTATCACGATGGATGTAGTATATCAAGTAAAAATGGTGCAGAAATTCACGCCATATCTACACTTTTCTGTTTTTTGACCAAGACAAGCAAACAAACCTCTTACAGAATAATTGTAATCACTAATGTTCATTCTATTTACCTGTACTCCTGGATTTGTAATGTTTAGATTTTCGTTTATTCTAATTAGACACATCACTTAGTAGTGGTGTCCTGGTGTTCATTCTATTTACCTGTACTCCTGGATTTGTAATGTTTAGATTTTCATTTATTCTAATTAGTCACATCACTTAGTAGTGGTGTCCTGGTGTTCATTCTATTTACCTGTACTCCTGGATTTGTAATGTTTAGATTTTCGTTTATTCTAATTAGACACATCACTTAGTAGTGGTGTCCTGGTGTTCATTCTATTTACCTGTACTCCTGGATTTGTAATGTTTAGATTTTCGTTTATTCTAATTAGACACATCACTTAGTAGTGGTGTCCTGGTGTTCATTCTATTTACCTGTACTCCTGGATTTGTAATGTTTAGATTTTCATTTATTCTAATTAGACACATCACTTAGTAGTGGTGTCCTGGTGTTCATTCTATTTACCTGTACTCCTGGATTTGTAATGTTTAGATTTTCGTTTATTCTAATTAGACACATCACTTAGTGGTGGTGTCCTGGTGTTCATTCTATTTACCTGTACTCCTGGATTTGTAATGTTTAGATTTTCGTTTATTCTAATTAGACACATCACTTAGTAGTGGTGTCCTGGTGTTCATTCTATTTACCTGTACTCCTGGATTTGTAATGTTTAGATTTTCATTTATTCTAATTAGACACATCACTTAGTAGTGGTGTCCTGGTGCATCAGTGCGGTGTCGCTCGAGGGTTACCACCCGTAATCAGTTGGGTTTATTTTATATTTCTAGTTTTCTGATCATGTGAGGAGTCAGGCCGACTGGAGAATACCACTAATAATAATAATAATAATAATACTGTCCCCTCCCCCCACCACCGATACACCTGAGCAGCACCTGTGGCGTGGCACCAGATGCTGCGATGGGGCGGTCACAGCTACCGAGGTTCGCTGGGGCGATACATTACCTGGGGAAAGCGATCACAATAGAACGGTGGGCGGTCTGCTGCAGAACCAACCATGAACCCTGCCAGGATCAGTCGGGCTGCTGCTGCTGCTGCTGATGACGATGATGATGATGATGATGAGGCTGCTGCTGCCTGACCGTGAATCGATACCACGACGAGCCGAGCGGCGATACCGAGGGGAAACACCCCCCACAGGGAGAACTGATACGGAAACTATCCGGCCGGCGGCTGCCCCCTAAAACAGTTATTTCCTATATTAATAAATTTGCCTTTCCACAAAGTTATTGGGGGGGGTTAAAAAAAGGGGGGAGAGTAGCCAACATAGAAGAGGGGGGAGGGGGGGGACACAACAACAACACAACAACAACAACAAAGTTCTCTCGCGCAGCACAATGCTAGTCGGGCAGCGAATCAGAAGCGGTTTTACATCCGTCCTCGAGCCAATCAGAACGGCCGTGAAACGACGCGGCAGTTGCGGATCTACAAGCATGGTGTCTGTGCCTGGGTTGTTTACGTTGGCAGCTGCACATTGAAACAGAAACAGCGATATCTGGCTGAGGTAAGGGTTAGCTGGTGACTGTATTCCGTTCCTTCAGCAAGTTCGTCTAAACTCTGAGCCTCCCGTGTAGTTTATTTTTTTACTTATAAGTCTCCCCCCTGGCGGCCAAGACGTGAACGGAGGGAGCTCTGAGGGCTGCTCCCCACCACCAGACGGACCTAAGCCCCTTTTTTAAGAAGTTCGAGTCCCAGCAGTGAATGGATACTTCGGCATTACCTTGTGCATCAGACCCAGCGGCGGCTCTCATCATCCAACACCACGCCACTTGGGTGGAGAGAAAGAAAAAAGAGATTAACCCTTTGTTTTTGTTATGGTGTCTGAGAGACAGCAGTTACTCTAGGTCACACACACCTCCCCCTCCATGAAGCAGGAAGGGAGTTCGGGAGTGACATGCAGCTCCTTTCACTGGCATTGAACGAGGTGAGCATTTGCTTGGTGGAAGCGGTGGGCCCAGGTGAGAAGGTGACAGTGAACAGGGTGAGATACTGGTGTTGATAAAGCTGCAACATTTAGATTGGATAGTAATAGGGTAGACTACGGCTTGGGAGATAGATGTCAGAGATATCATGGCATTTGGTACTAGCATCTTGATAGAGTAGTCCATGATCTTCCACTGCATCTTGACTGTGTTTCTCCAGCTCCGCATTTATGCTGTGTAACTCCTAGTTGGTAAAACTGGAGAAACCTGTGGACATCAGTTACAGTCATATAGTTCACAAGGTTGTGCAGATGTGTCCTGAGCCCTGACCAAAGACAGCTTTATCTTGGGGGGGGTGACTCCTCTATATTCTTATTTGTGTCAACTTCTTTCTCTGGGGGTCTTGAAGGAAACATTAGCTTCTGATGTAATATTACTGTTGAGAGTGCCATAGCTAGGTTCAATAGTGACCACCTCCAGTCGTTCACTCATGTTATCTTCAGTGACCACTGTATCTGAACAAGCAGTGGATATTGTTGAGTTTGAACCCTTCATTGTTGGGCTTTAGTGCCACCACCACCTTTTGGCAAGAGAGGTACCTTTGAGCTTGTTTCCAGCTGCATCAAATTGAATATATCCCTGATGTTGTACTTTGTTTGTTCTTGGACTATGTCAGTTTTTTGTCTTCTCTCTTTGGCATAGTCTCCACCATCAGAACATCATTGAGCACAAGTTGCCTTTAGTACAGTTTACATAAGTGAATGATGTCCTGATCCATTGGTTGGATCAATGAGGTCATGTTGGATGGCAGGAGCTTCATCTTGATTCTCCCATCTTTGCTCTGCAGCTTCTCTTGAATGGGGTAGGCTGGTGTATTGTCAAGCAGAAGCAATGCCTTGACTTCATGTTTGAAGATTCCCTTTAATTGCATATGTAAGGAGTACATGGGGCGAATATATCCAATCACCCTGAAAAATCTGGGTGAACCACACTTTTGTATTTGAGTGCCACAACACTAGTAGTGTTGTCAATAAAGTTGCATAGAACTCTGGATCTTATTGCTGTGCTTGCTATCATGGGCTTTATCTTGTATGTGGCATTGGCAGAGATCATCACTGACACATGTGTGCACACACACAGCCACAGCTTGGTGGCCTTTAATTCTGTAGTGCTGTTCTTTGAGGAAAGTTGTTATTTGGCAGTCTTCAAAAAAAGCTTTGTTTTGTTGGCATTATAGAGCTCGTGTTTTCACTGATTAACTGTTTGAGTTTCTCCCTGAATGACTCCACACTTGCAACATCCATACTGGCACTTTTACTTACAACCCTCTTTGAAATTTGTACAGCCAGCCTGCATTACTATTTCATGTTCATTAATCTGGCAAACAGTTTCTCTGCATCATGAATTTCAATACCACATACAGGAACACTACTCACTTTGTTGTTTACATTCACTACCATATCAACTTTCATATTTCACTGATCCTGTCTTTGTTCTCCTTAGACTGTCCTGATATCACAATCAATGATTGCTGTTTCAGATTTTCTCTTACATATCTCACATTATAAACCATTGATATACCAGCTTCATATTCTTTCATGGAAGCTTTTTCTTAAAATTTCTAGTTTTTCCTTTAAGGTTAAACACCCACCCTCTTCTTTTTCAACACTTTGGGCATGGTTCACTATAGTTCACTTACAGAACATACAAGGAAATTTGGGTGCAAACACAGAAAATCATGTGAGCGAGAGTGACAACTGGAGACAATGGACTTGGTTGCAGATGTAGGAGAGTGGAGAGCTAGAGGAGAGATGAGTGAATCACAGTATCCCTGGACAATCATATTACGTAGTCTAGCTACTCAATGCACACTTTGTGTTTGCCCTGGGCTACAGTAAGAGCATGAAATCTACACCTGCATGAGGTACATCTCAGCATCATGAGATCTCACTGGACAATTTCACCAGTAAGCAGAATTGAAAGAACATTCTGAGTAACATCACATTTCTGGTTATTGGAGAATTCTGATCATTGGGAATACTACTGTGTGTCCATTTATAACCCTGGAGTGCATGGACTAGGCTGGAGTAAATAGGTAGGTGCTGGTTGTTTGCAATGGAACAACTTAATATCAACAACAAACTTGCATGTATTTTATAATTTTAGGAATGGATGAAAGGTATAAGAAGATCAAAGAGCAAAGAGTGCAGTTGCCTATATATGGTGCACGAGAAAAACTTCTCTTCCACTTCAGGCAGATGAACACAGTGATATTGATAGGGGAGACAGGTAGTGGGAAAACAACACAGGTTCCCCAGGTAAATAACCCATTTGAACCTTGAATGCTTGACCTGATTATTATCCTGATCCTTTTACAAACACTGGCAGTTGCCATTTGCAGATTTTATTTCCTAAGGTCTTGTTGTTAGGTGATCGTTGATTGGCTTCCTTGCTTTGAAGACTCTAAATATGTGTGGCCATGTGCTCAGAGCTTGATATATTGAGTTTACAAGATAGAGTAATGTTGGTGTCACAGCCTGAAATATCCAAAGAGTTAAGGGTCTGATTAGTAGTACAGTTTATGTTGTGTAAGATTATTCCCCAAAACTGTAGTCTTCAGAAGTCTGGCAGAAAATCTTTCAGGGATCAGTTATCTTTATAAGCTGCATCAAAATTCTTGCACACGCTACCATTGCTTATAGTAATTTTTTTCTTTTAACTAAGCCAACAACAACACATTGAATTCATTAGAAGCTAAAATTGTTTCTGCAATTTTTTATATCTTTTGATTAATATCATGTCACCGATCCAGAATCTAAGGGTACTGATTACTGTGAACCTGATAATTTTAGAAGGGGAGAGGTTATACATTAAATGGCATGCACTTGTTCCATTATAGCTATCAGCATTTTAAAAAGCCTTGTATTTATGTATGTTGGGGGTTGTGTACAGTTTGGCCAAAATAGAAAAACTAAATGAACAAAGATATGTGAAGGAAGTTGACCAGCACCAGTATGCTTCTCTAAACATTTGAAAGCTTTTCCATAGTTGCCTTTTTCCACCAAGATTGGTAAATTCAAGATTAAAAATCATTATACTAATGAAACATGCAAACAGAGACACGGAAAATGTGATTCAAATTTCTTAAGGCTTGCCTTATAAAACAGATGTATTGAAGTTTGTACTAGGGAGACTAGTAATAGTGGAAATTAGATAATCTGCAAATCTATTTCTGGAAACTCCTAGATGGACTAAATAATAGTAATCTTATTTTTTGTTTTAACAAATAAAACAACAAATAGTTTGGAAAAAACTCTTAAAAAGAAGTTAGTAAGAAAAAGTTTTTACTTTGCATAACTTTATTGAGTATCTCAAGTGAAAACATTTTGTGGTTAAATCTTATTGCTTCAATCTGTAACGGTTGAGATAACTGCGGAGCAGTTTGGTTTAATGATGAAGATTACTTAAGTAAATTGATGGAAAAATCTACTTCTGCAACATAATCAACTATAAAATACACGCTTTTTTTATCTTCCTGAAGATAAAGCAATTTCTTCTTTGAGAGTACTTTTCCTGTTTGTACCCTACTACTGCCATTTTCTGTTTTATTTTTTGAGTTCAGTGCTACGATTTATTACCAAAACAAAAAATGAGAATGTCTGGAAACTTTTTTTTCCTTCTTTTTAAAGTATCTCTTTGAAGCTGGTCTACACAGAGATGGAATCATTGCTGTTACCCAGGTATATATATTATATAAATCTATTTCATTTGCTCAGAAATTTTATACTTCAAAGTACGGAACTTGTTTATAGAATTAAACATGTAAATTTATGCTTTAGTGGGTTAACAGTTTCAAAAATAATTTGCTGATGAACTCGAGTTAACCTTGATCTACTGGTGCATCTGTTAAAGTCATGGGTTTTTGAGAGACCTGAAGGATTGTGGACAAAAAGGAATCAAAGGCAGGACTTTTTAAAAAAGTTTAAATTTAATACTGTATGTGGTAATCTTGTGGGAACATTTCACTAACATGATGGTTTTTCTGAGCTACTTTTTAAAGTTGTCATTCATTGTTTTTTCTCAAAAAATTGAAAATGTGTGTTCAGGTGTTCTTAGATTCAGTTCATCAATACGTGAATAAATCTTATGTTACTTTAGGTCAGAAAAATGATTATAATGAAAATTGCTTTATTGCCAAACTGTGATATTATAAACTTTTTCAGTTTTTAATCTAGTTACTAAGTTACCTGGGATGCTCTCATTTGCTTAATTTCTCTCTTCTGAATTTTCTTAAACAGCCATTATTCATTGAATCATCAAACAGAAGATTGATTTCAGCAACTGACTATGAACATCTTGAGGACACAAACCTGTACTGAAGGCTATGTGCTTATGGATAATGTGAAACAGCAGGTGTTCAGGGTTACACTAACTTTCTATTACAAGTGTGGAATTTGGGGTGATAAAAGTGATTTGGCTGGTTTGAGAAGAGTACAAAACAGCTCACCAAACTGATTTCTGCTTTAAATGAACATCTTTGATTTGCACCAGTGACTGCAGCACTTGAAAGTAGCAACCGTAATCTATTGGTCCCTTTATTTTGTTTCTGCTTGCTTTGTCAATTGCTATGTGGTTGGTTATTTTAAAAAAATCAATGTATCTACTTGCAAGAATAAAGATGAAGATTGTTTTACTTCTAATTGCTTCAGCCAAGACGGGTAGCAGCCATCACCTTGTCTCAACGTGTTGCAGAGGAAAGACGGTCACCACTTGGTCATTTGGTGAGTTGAATCCTATCTAACATTCACTGGGTGAATTAAGTCTTATGTTTTGGCTCTTCTGATCCTGCAACTTGAGAATGAACGCAGTGCTGTTATCAGAGATGTTCTGTCTCAGTGTCTTGTGTACAAGCTGTAGTAAAAAGGTTGTGAATGCCTTTTTTGCCATATGTATCACTGGTTGTGGAATCTCACTTCGTTTAGGAATAGAATTATGGACTGCAATAAATAATATTTTTGTATTAAAAAAACTAAACTTAGTGTGTTCTGAAAATGTGGAACTTACTGATAGAATAGAAGTGCTCAGATCTGTCACTAAGATTCTAAAAAGACTCTTTTCTTTCATTTCCCCAATTTTTTGTATTTTGACTTTCACAACAGAACTTAAAAACATGACTATTAATTAAAATACCTCGTCAAATACTTTTATTTACTGGTACTCTGCAACAGAATGGTAAAGCAAATTGTTATCTCTGTGAATGTGTGGCAAAAGTGTACATTGGCTTTTGTTTTGTTTAACTGGCCACTAATTTTTTACTTCCATCTTCAGGTAGGCTATTGCATCCGGTTTGAGGACATGACTGACTACAGGACCAAGATTAAGTACATGACGGATGGGATGTTGCTACGGGAAGCTATTCTAGATCCTCTACTAAAAAAGTAAACTCAGCTTGCTTTTTCATCTTTTTTTTGTGTGTGTGTAATGAGTTCGTTGCAGAGGTTTGACCTATTTAAAAAAAAACCTTAGATGCAGTAAATATAGATTTTGCAGCCTCTCTCTTTCCCCTTTCTAATTTATATAAATAAATGTAACCTGACTGGATACATTTATTTCAGAACAAATTTACAGTACAAAATAAATGTCAACGAGTGTGTAGTATCTTAACTGATGAGTCATTTGTTTATTGACAGATTCCCAAATCATTATTTTATTTACTTTTAATCACTACTAAGTTTTTCCTATAAATTTTATAAACTTGTGTAGTTCAAATTGAGGTGGTCAGGTTTGTTATGAAGACATAAGCTCTTTCATATTCGAGTAGAGAGATTTATCGATGAGTGTTGTGGTCAGCCGCATAGCTGACTGCACCATTACTTATGGAAATCTGCCTGTAAATTAATTCCCTAATGCAGTGATAAGGGATTTTTCTCTACAGAATAATAGTTTTTGATTATAATAAAAAAAAAAAAAACTTTATTATGGAATTTAATTTTCTTTGTTAATTAACTTTTATCAAGTTCATTTGTTAACAAATCCTGAAAAAAAAATTGGGGGTTGAATTTTAAAGTTGTATGCAAAGCCCTTTTACCTTAAAACTCTGGCACACTGTGGTGTGCGTGAGAGAGAGAGAGAGAGAGAGAGAGATCTGGCAGCTAAAACCCCCAACCCTTAATTTGTTCTGTTGACTACCTGTGCCATAGGTTGCAGTATTCACAAGAAATTATACATCACAATAATGCTCATAGAATACAAGAATATAGCCACAAACTACACAATCAAATATACTATGTTCTGGAAATACAAACATTACAATAAAGCTAAGTTAGTTTTACATGCTAGACTACTGTGATGGTGCTTGTAGCACTTGTCCTTGTGTATGAAACATTTGCATCTGTTGCTTTCCCAGTTTAGATCCAGCACATTTGCACCTCAATCACTAGATTCCTCAGTGCCAGCTTGGTGTAGGCTGATAGTCTTTTTTATATTGAAGTTCTGTAGCAGATGCTGGGACTCACTTTGATTTCAGAGTACCAGTTTTTATGCTGATAGTGTATGTGTCATTTTTATATCCATGTGTGATGACTTACCAGAATGTTTTGAGGATCCCCATTCCCTCTATCCACTAGATGTATTGGCACTGCAACATTACCCCCAGGCTGTCTGTGCTAGATTCATTTGTGTTTCATAGGCCATCCAAGCTGATCAGGTGCTAAATTCCTCAGTGGATATGTTATCTAGGCTTGCTGTGATTAGATCTGCAAGTGTGGGACTCATGGGAGGTGAAATATCAGATGCATGATCATCAGTGTTGCTATGTACTGGTTGGATATCACTTTTGGGGTTGGAGGTACTGATAGCTGCTTGCTTGCTGGTTGGTACTAGGCAGATTTGTCATTAGATACTGCAGCAGATGGAGGAGTGGCTAGTGTTTCAACAGGTCATCTTCACTCTTAATGTGTCAGATTTCTGCTGGCAGGGAAGATGTCATTAGGCCAGCTTTAGTATCACAGTCAAACATAGTGTACAGAGGTACAGAGAAACCCCTGATGTCAGAATGCAAACTGGAGTTCTATCACCCAGTCATTAGTGATATTAATTTCCATTTGAGTCACAAGCATATTTTTGATGTCACTAATAGTGCACTCCACTGAACCCTCACTCTGTGGGTAATTTGGTTTGACATGGACCATGACAAGTCTATGGCACACTATTTTCAGTTCCCTAATCACCTCAGTTGTGATGTCACTTTGTAGAATAGACAGTGCTATTAAGAAAGAAGGCATCCAGTAGGTAATGAGTGACCTGAGCAATACATTTTGAACTCGTAGCACATGATTGCAATCTTGGTATATGAGGATCCACTGGCATACTTCTTGCTGATTTCCTTCAACATATATCATGTACATGTCCCCTATGACCCCTGGCTAGGTGTGCTGTCATCTGTGTTCACGTAGTAGATAAGACACTGACCTGCTGTTTATTTCTCTGCATCACCATACTGGAGTACCTCATAGCTGAAGATAGATAGATTAAAAAAAAAAAAAAAAAAGTTATAAATAAACAATGCAAATTTTATGAGCAAATAAAAATCACATTTTGGAGATTTTCGAGTTCCGTTTTTTTATTGATGATCCATATGAACATTCAAATCATAACCTTTGAAATACTATTGTATCCTACTATAAGAATGGAGAATATTATATTTTTTGAATCTGTAATATTAAATCTATGAATATCAAATTAGATTTAAAATTATAGAGATGTGTCAATTAGTAATTGATATCAAAGATAACTCAGAAAAGATTCTTGTTGTAATCAAATGCAGTTTTGTTAATTAGTTGTCGTGAACAGAAAAGTGAATTATCTATGGAATATTATGTTAAGAGTCAGCCAAGTTGCAATTGAAACACTGGAGTAATATTTTTGCTTTCATATAATAATATAAAATTAAAAGTCAAGAAAATACTCAAAAGTAACACCACAACCAAACGTCAATGAGACCATTGGTCTATACATGTGAAAATTAATGTGCTTATTTTGACGAGTAGTTGTATTTATGCTTGCTCTATTAGCAGTGGCTACTTTGAGATCTATGGTTTGAAAATTTCCTTTTTCAGCATCATTATCAGTCTGATAGATCCAGGCACTACTTTGTATCTTGCCTCTCATGGTAACTTTGAAAAATCTTTCTTTACACTTACGGCACTGGTGTTATATCTGGAGATGCCAGCCTATCAATATTACTTAAAACTTTAAAATATTTTTGTTGTGAGAATGCAGTTGGAAGTTAAGTAAACCATTTTTGCTCAAAGTATATATGGCCTTGTTCGGGTGATTCCTGATTATAACAGCAGTGAAATATTTCCTAAAAGTTTTGCAATTTATTGTTGCACAGATACTCCATTGTGATTTTGGATGAAGCTCATGAAAGAACCATCCACACAGATGTTTTGTTTGGTGTTGTCAAGATGGCACAAAAAAGGAGATTGGTCATTAAGGGCTTAAGACCTTTGAAGGTGAGAAATAATGTACAGGCAACAATGCATTTTCATAAGCAGTTGTACTGTTTTCAGAAAGACTATTTACCTCCTGTGTACCACTTGCAGAGCAGACCTTGCACAGGTTGAGCCATAGGTGCTGTGACATAGTGCCTTCCTTACTATATACCTTTTTGTAATGACAAATTCATATTGCTCTGACCATGTTTTTTGTATTATGACTACATGTGACCAAATATACAACCAGTTTGACACAAATATTAGTCTCTCTTGAGTGGTATAATTATGTATGGTAAAAACTGACATAGTACAGGGTTATTCAAAAAGAATGAACTGATTTCATTACGCAATATTTTAATAAGGAAAAGCAATAGAAAACTCCAGCTAAGTCACAAGTATTCTACTGACAATCTCAAGTTTTACTTCCTGTCTTACAAGTGTTCAATGTGGCCACCACCTGCAGCACGGGCAACATCAATGCGATAAGAGAATTCCTCCCGGATACGTATCGGCATATCACGATCCACTGAATTGATCGGTTGTTATTCGATGTTTAAGGTCATCGAGGTTAGTGGGTAGCGGTGGATCATAAACGCGATCTTTTACATATCCCCCATAAGAAAAATCATGCTAACCGCGACAACCGATTTTGTTTTTGCAAAGTCGAGAACGCAGAACATCTTTTGCTGAGGACTCGCCATTCTGAGGGTAAACAAACAACTGAATGTTGCCAGATGAACGACACAACTACAGCACCCCCTGTGGCAGCCAATCAAAACTTAGAAAACTCCTCTTTCAAATGGTCACTGACTCATTCCATGATGATGCTTGAGAACTGAAGTAATGCGTCATGAAATCGGTTCATTCTTTTTGAATAACCCTGTACATAGAGGGTTTAAAATAAGTTTTCTGAGTAAATAAGAATATATATGTAAAACTAAATTAGATGATTCAAAATTTATATGCAGATAGGTACTATTTCTAGAACTGTAAATACTAAGAATGTCTGAATAGAAAGTGACAACTTAGTGTGCTGATTATCTAATCTCTTGTGACTAATTGATTGACAACTAAAGTTTTACTTTCTGGTTAAGTTTGAAAATAGCAGAAAGCATTAACTTACCTTGAAATGGAACAGAATATTCCTCATTCAGTGCCTCTCTTAGTTTCTTCTTTGCTTAAAAATCCTCCAATTAATTCTTTGAACAAGTTAGAGAATATGTGTAATTGAATTTACTTGTTTAATTTTTAAAGAAGTAATTAACAACTTTTAATAACTACTACTGCTTTCTCCAGTGGTTACAAAAATATTTGAAAATATTTATCAAAGGTGCAAATACAGTAATTACAAATAAAAAAGATAATTTTGTTCTTTCTCACTTTCCTAATATAGTGATAAGCATAAACAGCACAGTTAGCCTCCAAGAACTAGTCCATTAATTTTTTTAGAAATGAGAAAATATAGCCTTTCCACAATTTGTAGAGGCCAACAAAACTGGTCTGTGATTCTGTTAGAGAACCACAAAATATTTAATAACAGATTACTGTAAATCTTCACTAATCCAGACAAGGTCTGGCCTGGAGTGGACATGTGAAAATTGTGGCATCAGTTTCATTTACCCACAGAGCAGCTCAGAGGTCTGAGGAAATGTTTCACAAACTTTTGCTTTCTGCTAACTTTTAGCACCCAAAAGATTATTTAAAATGGGTCCAAAGATAGAAAAAAGTGCAAAGAAAAGGAAACGAGTGTCCATAAAAGTTACAGAAAAGTTAATAGTAATTTAGAGAAGCTTGAAAGAGGTGTAGTGTGCAGGAATCGTAGAGGATTTGCCCTATCAAAACAAACAGTGGCTGATATTAAGAAAAGCAAAGACTAAAGCAGTTTGCCTTAAAGTTTGATGTCAGTGCTGGTAATACAGGTGCCATCTCAGCAAGAATGATTTTGAAACACCCAAAGCATACACAACTGGAAGAAGCTATTTACAAGTGGTATGAGCAGCAGCATTCAAGTGTTGTTGGTAAATGTGTTGAGCTTCAGTGGCTGCTGAATGACTGGCTAAACATCTAGTTATTTCTGATTTTGTTGCCAACAGTGGGTGGTTGCAGCATTTTTGTTAAAGGAGCAACATTTCAAACAAGAAAATCTGTGGTGAGGCTCCAAGTGTGGAGCCATTCTGACAAGCCGAACAATATACTGAGTCATGACTGTTTAGCACAGGTGTTTAAAGCTGATGAGACTGGGCTGTATTGGAGGTTTCTGCCAGAGAGTACTTAGGCTCTGAGAAGTGAGGAGACAACTTCAGGCAGAAAGAAAAGGAAGGAGAGACTGCAACCACAGACTGAATTCAGTAATTGTGGGTAAGTCAGAACAGCCATGAATTCTAAAGGACAGCATGAACAAGCTCCACTACAACTCTGCTAATGCCTGGTTTATGCAAGCCATCATTAAAGACTGATTTCACCATCACTTTGTCAGGAGACATCAGACTGAAGTCCTGAAGATATCAGGGCAATTTTGGTCCCAGATAATGCTCATCCTGACATTGAAACATTTTGTAGTCATGATGACAAAATTCGGTGCCTTGCTTTCCCACCTAATACAACTTCACTAATCCAATCAATGGATCAAGGCATTATAATGGTCTGCAAGAGGTGCTATTGATGGAAGTTTTTGGATGAAGCCATGGCGGTGTTGGAGGGCAGTGAAGATAAAGAAGAGAACGCAAGAGGATGCAGAGCTTTTGTAAATATCAAGACATACATCAATTCTACCATTTACGACTGGAAGAAAATTAAAGTGCAAACCCTTGTAAACTGCTGGAAAAAACTTTTTTGACAATAAAATTCATCTCAATTTTCAATGCTTTTAAATCTGAAGACCATCAAACTGCGATGAAGTTGGCTGGGGAAACTTCCATCTCAGTAGAAAATGTTTGAGAATGGTTGGAGGTTGATGGAGACCTTGGTTACCAAAACTATACGGAGGAAAAAATTGCTCTCAATGTTACTACTACATTCATAGATGATAGATCTGAGAAAGAAGGGGATGAAGAACCACAAGAAAGGAAGAAAAAACTTTCTGAGGTCAGGAACAGTAGTGATACCTTAATTAAATTTGTTGATGAACCTTCTAATGAGGTGGTGCAGTCTTACTATGAACATTTAAGGGCACTGAGGGAGGTTGTAATACGGGAACAGCTGCAGATTCATTCAGCTAAAAATTGAAACTATCTTTAAGCTTACAATTTGTAGATCAATGTCTGCAGATACAGCATGTCACTTGCTGACCCCTCGATGACTCCTGGTCAGTGTGTTGGCAGTCTTTCTGATGTCATTTTAATAACCCCTGAGTCACCTTTCAAATATTCGAGAGTGACTCAGAATAAAATATTTTGGGTGATAAAAAGTGAGAAATATTGTGAAAAATATTTATAAGAAGACATTCATAAAAGGAAAAAGTGAAGTGTTCAGTACAGTAGTTATAAAACACGTATGTAGTAAACTTTGTATTTGGTTCAGATTTTATAGGTTAATTATGCTTCATTCATGTGTGTGTGGTGTGTGTATATAATCTCGGCCAATCTGGACATCTCTCCCCCCCCTCAATTAGTCTGGATTAGTGAGGGTTTACTGTATTTTTTAAAAATGAAGTAGTGAATAACATTCACTGAGTAAGTGAAGAGTATATCTCTGCTTACCGAATTTTCTGGGATTGGAAATTATTATTATTGATGATGTTTCTTAACTTTTATGATTCATAAATGGATATTCAGTTGATGTATTGATTAAATACTGATATATATATATATATATATATATATATATATTAACTGGAGGATTTAATAGTATCATGTCTATATTTACTAGTACATTTTTCTCAAATATGGTATTTTAAGGTGTTGCTCTATTAATTTGACCACTTAAGAAACTCCTTCTAGTCATTAAGAGTAAAAAGCTTCAACATGTCCAGTCAGAGGACATGAATACACAGCATCAGTATTCTAGGTTCTCATCTCCAGTCTAGGTATCAGCATGTCACACCTGGTTGTGAAAAGGAACTAATGAGCAGCTCAAGGTTAAGTATGGAGCCAGGAATATTTGGGTATGGTGAAAAGACAGGCTTGGTGTCTGTTAAATGTCAAGTATCTTAATTCTGCCAGCACAATGCCATTTTAAAGTTACATCCATTATCTGAACCCACAAGGCATACTGAGATTAGATGTTCCTGAAGTTTATGAACTTTAAAAATAATGTATGCATTCATTAGCGTTGTGCAATAAAATTAAAAGGGGAAACAGCCACTTTCTGAAATCTTAGTTTCTTTATAAAAATAAAATTGTATTTAGTTTGAAAAATGCTTTGTTTTATTTGGCTCATTAAAATTTTTACGCTGTTTGTATGCATTTCCAGGTGGTTCTGATGTCAGCTACTATGGATGTTGATCATTTTGCTAACTACTTCACCAATTCTCATGTCTTGTACATAGAAGGAAGGCTTTACCCAGTAAAGGTACTACTTGCTCTTTCAAAAATTTGATTTGTTCCATAAGGTATTAGTACAGATAATGAGAAAGACAAAATCACTGAAGAGTTACTGTCTTTTTTTGTGTGTGTAGGTTTCAGATATGCCTTTTCTATTTCATAAAATGGAATTTTCTTACGTCTTAATCACATTGGAGGACATTAATATTGGTCTCTTGAAGTTTAGCTTTCCTACACAATGCATGACTTGCAATTTTATTTTTTAAATTGGAAGCAAATAAATCAAAACCTTATTTAATATTGTTATTAAATACAATGAAGAATTATACAGAACACCAAACAAAGATTCCGCAACTGGAAAAAAAAACAAAACATCTTTGGGATGCTAAGCGAAATTTGTACTACACATTTCTAAGAGACAAGTGGAAACTGCAGTGCGTCCTCTTAGAAACCAGTCCACTCTCCTTGACTGTTAGATCTAAAAAACCACCTGGTCCAAGGTGTGAGAATTCTTTCTGTCGTCATCAACACCAAACTTTGTACTAGGGATACCTTTAGAAATCGCTTCACATTTTTAATTAGGCACTTAGATTGATTGTTTTTATATGTAAAGCAACATATATCTAAACTGACTTCTGTTTATTGGTATGAAAGTCTGTGTTAAGAATATAAATAGTTTAAGCTCAACTTGTCAGGGTATCATTGTTCCTGTATTATTCTCAGAACTAATTTGAAATATTCAGGTGCAGTTCTGAGAATGTTGGTTACTTAATAAATTAAGGAAAATATCTCTTTATGATAGCATCCTTCAAAGTTCTGTTTGCATTTCTAGCATTTTCCTGATCCAGTATTAGAATTATTTGTGGAGAATGATCCACTTGGCAAAGATGTACATTGGTGCAATAAAACTTGCTAATGGATTTTTTAAATTTTCAAAATATGCATCTAAAGTCTTAATTAGGGTCAACTGAAAGCAACTTTATTTGCACTTTCTTTCAGTTATTGATCAGGATAATGCTATAGAGGAATTTTCTATAGTAAGTCTCAATCTATTTCAGTAACACAGTATGGAAAACCTCTAAAACTTTGAACACTGAAAAGAAAAAGGGAAAAATAAATTTTATTTTCTAAAATAAGTATAATTTTCCTGTTAACTTATATTCCAAAAAAAATATTTCTTGATGATGATGTGATCTTCTGAAGTTTTTACAAACTTTAAATAAACTTAAAGATCATTACTTAGATTGAAAAAATATTTGTTTATTTGTAATAGCATTTTAATGTTTTGTAAAGGCAGTAGGTAGGTAATGAGTTTGTATATGGTCCTGTCACGATCATTTGTTTTCAGATATTTTACACCCCAGACCATCAGAGTGACTATGTATTTTCAGCCTTGGTAACAATCTTCCAAATACACAAGCAAGCACCACCTGAGTAAGTATGTACTAACACTGAAATGTATATGTATGTTATTAAGTCATTGTACAAAATGTTTATCATTTTTGTAATCAATATATTTTATATAACTTGTGTTAAAAACAGAAACTGCAAAATGAAAATTCCCTGTGTGGTAAATTACACACGCTGTAGATTGTTTTTTCTACTCAGAATGTTGTTTAAATGAGATGACTGTTTCACCTAACGCACTTAAGTTTTTGAATACTTAGTCTAAACATTCTTTACTTTGGGTAGAGACCAATTATTCTGGTAATGAAACTAGTGGACAGTAGAAGAGAACATACATGAATGGTAGGAGTGAAGATTGTTAGTTATCAAGATTGTGATGGTTCAGATGATGTATAGCCCAACTACTGCTAAGAATATGAAGTTTTTGTCATTGCAATTTTGCTTACATAAAAAGATTAGATATTAAGTAAGGTGAAAAACAGATGAACCAGATATGTGCTACAGAATCAATGAGGTACAGAATTGGGTAAGACAAAGTGCAAGTAAAGATAGAAGGGGAGAGTTCATTTTAACTGTAGGGCTGAGGCAAATAGAAAAACAATCTTTTCTGTTTTCTCACATAATAAACATGACAAACTTGGTGGACAATATTTACAAAGTCATTTACAGAAACATGCCACAAATTTGACCAAATATGAATTGAGTATTTCATGGGATGTACCACACAAGACTCAACAATCTTTTTTGCCTGCTGCCACATTTTGTGTGTGTGTGTGTGCGTGTGCATTATGATTGATTTACAGTCAGGTGTTTGTAACCTTTACCTGAAAACATGTGTATGTCTATGATAAATCACTTAACTACTGTTGTCCTGGGATGGATACACTTGTGCATTAAGCAATGCAAAGTGTCTTGATTTCTCTGCAGAACAAAGGAGCCTTCATTTCCTTTCATGCTCTGTTGTGCCAAACACATTTTCCTTCATTCGCACTGCCCATTCATTATTTTTTTCAAACATTAGTGTGCATGTGTGCACACTATAATACTCTTACTGAGATGTACCACCCACGTTTCTTGACAAATTGAACCAATCAATCACCATCTGCCCTTTATTCACTCAAATCTCATGACCAAACACATGGCTGTTGCTCCTTTCTCATCGTAGATATGCCCAATCCAAAGATGCTATGGACTGATAGCTTGATAAAAGCAGAACAACCCTGTCCATTTGGATTTTCCATCATTATCACATTAATTTTTATAGCAACACCAGGTAAGCCTGTTCTTCGACTTTGTGCTAACACGCCACTTCGTATGGTTTCCTGCATTTCTGGGGACACAACATTGATGCTGCCAAAAGTCTTTGTAGTAGGGCCACTTGTAATATCAGTTTCATGCGGCTGCTGATTCCTTCAACAGCTTGTTCCAGCCACCTTGTTTTTTTGTGTGTTTTCTATTACATAGTGTACACACAAACCATTTTGGTTATGGTTGGTTACATATTTTTAAAATGGTGGGGTAAGGGTTAAAGTACATATATAAAAATGCCAAAGTACTTTACAGGTTTATGGAGAAATTCTACAAAAGTAAAAGATAAACACATTAAAATAAGGCTTTTTGTAACTCTATTTAATAGTTTGTTTCTTTTTGCTATAAACTAAGTCAGTCATCCTTGGCTCTTTTGCCTTACTGCTGTGGCAGCCGTGTGTTGGAATATTATGTGAAAAACATTTAGTTTTTACACTGACAGAAGATTAGTGCCCTTGCTGGGTTAGTGGGCTTAATTATGTTACAAGGAAATCCTCCCTCCCCAGAATTTTGGATCTGTGCCCATCAATGTTTTTTTTTTTTTTTTAACCTTTAATGTGCAATTTCAGGAGACTTAATCAGTTTGCAGACTTTTGATGCTGCTATACAGCATTTAGCACCATCATGTAATTACTTACAATTCTGTGCATATTAATTAAAATAAAAAAATCAAGAAAATTCTTCACTTTGGAGTAGTCTGCTCCCTAATTGACACTTGGTCTGTCTGTTGTACAGATGTTAAATGTCCACGTGTGCCCAGTATAGTAATGGAGATTTGGCATAAATACCTGGAGAAATGTTAACCTTCCAACTCGTTACATTGGTGAGGTGAAGCTTCATGCTGCATTAATGTGGGAGGGTTTGGTGTAACTCTGATGGAGAAAGAGGGAGGATAGAGAGAGAGAGTGCATGTGTGTCTTAGTAAGAAAAAGAAACGAGGAAGGATTTTGTGAGTGCTGCCAACCAATCAAATGACATCCTTTAGCAAAATCAAACATCTTATTTGCTAAATACCCCAGAATCTGAAGCCCTTTTTAGAATGAGGGTAAGTTAGCTATGAATGACAGATCTTGCTATTTCCAAGCATTAGGATCAAGGATAGAGTTTGAGAAACTTACTGATGTGGAAATGTTCTCCATGTATGGGCTAGTTTCTCTTTAGGTTTATCCAAAAGCTACTTCATAGGATGAAAATTTCTGGCAACAAACTTAACTTAGTTGATATTGCTTAAGTCTGACATGTATCTGGTTGGCTGTTGGAAAAGTTTTTGAGCTTTAGGTTATTAATTATTGTGCACAATACCCTCTTTTACATGATTCTTTTCTATTCCAGTTCTGATCAAAAGTGTAACATTATTCAAGGGAGACAACTCTCAATTTGTGTACTCTTTGTGAAGTTATTTTCTAAAATGAGCCTGGTAAATTTCTCAAATGTAGTGGTAAGTAACTTGTGAAAGAGAACTCTGAAAATCTAGCTAAATCTGAGAATTAACTATGCAAAATAATAAGAAAAATTTTCTAATTGCAATTTGTTTTCAAAACTGCTACTTGATACAGATTGTTTCCTTTTTATAAGAGGTTGGCAGTTTCCTCATCTCAGAGTTCAGACAGATAACTTAAGTGAAACTTTATGAATTGGCTAGGAATTCTTTGAAATTTTATTAGATGTTCAAAGTTGTCCAAACCTGGCAGCTTTTATGACATTAAGGCTTTCACAAAAATATCTCCAAGTTAGGAATGAATGCATACAGTGAAAAATGTCTTTGGTTTCTGTGTAAATACCATTGATATTTTACATGCATTGCATAGTTATTATGTTAAACTCTACTAAATGGGATTATGGCACGGAAGTTGTCCATTGGTTAAGAGGGACCAGCTTAGTTTGACGTATGTTGCCGTTCCTGGCTGGATTTCTTCACTAGCTGTCCTGTGTGCTTCTTCCCACATGCAAAAAAAAAAAAAAAAAAAGACAACGAAGAGTTCTATTAGGGATTTTCCTGCTGGATTGAAGTGTCAGGCTTTTTGTGCACTAGATTGTTGTACAAAAGCAAAATGAAGCTTTGTTTTTTGTAAGGGAAGTAACTGCGTTTGTTGGAGTAATTTTGCTGGGATATATCTTTAAAAAAACAAGGTTGAGATTTTTTGTAACTTTTATCACACACAAGGCATTAAAATGTAATGAATTGTGCCACTTCTACTCGATGCGGACAGATTTTACCTTGCATTTTCACTAAGTTGGTTTAAATGTTGCTTGTGATTGTTAATTTTGAGATTTCACAAGTTAAGGATTGATAAATTTCTCAGGCTAATTAAAACCATAAAAAGTTAAGTTAGTTTTTGTCATTAAACTCATCGTAGTAAATTACAAATGTTTTTGAAATTTGATTAGTCTATCATCAGAATGTAGTGAACAGTATTGATTTGTAATGCCATTATCAATAGCTGTACAATTGAGATTTTGCTAGTAGGAAAGTTGATAAAGATTAGAAAGTTTAAACTTAAAAGTACCTTTCTCCGTGAAAATCATTTGACATTTTGATTTTACCACTAGTTAAAATCATCCCAAGTATTTATAACAGGTTTGTTAAAAAAAAAAACTTACCTTGCATCTGATGGGTGCTTAGCAGTGATCACCACACGATGGTGTTCATATCGGGGAATCTACTTATAATGATGCTGTCTGTCTACCTGGTAATGTGTTGAAATACTTCAGACGGATCTGCTCTAAAATGATGATAGTACAAATTACTGCATTTTTGGGACAGTAGGTCGGATGGTGGGGTTTTTTGGCCAAAATCGGGTATCAGAGCTTAGACAGGTCGGTCCCCAGAAAGAAAGATGTCCGAATTTCCGGTCCAGAAACCTTGGTAAAGTACGAGTGAGGAGTTCAGAAACAACCATGTTATGATTAAGCTGTCGTTTAATAAAGTTTGAAACACGAATAAGGATATATTTTTCCTTGTGCCGTTTATTTGTCTTATTTTTGTCGGAGTAATGACAGTGGTTCTTTGATCTTCTGTTGTCAGGTAGGACCTACATCGAGATTGCTGTCAAGTCAGGTGTTGTTTTGAGGTTGTAAACAATGAAGTGTTGATCTGTATTTAATCCGTTAATTATTCTTTTTGAGTCCCACCTGGACATCATCATAATCAACAGGTGATTTACCGCCAATCAGCTGATTGATTTGTTTGTTGATCGATAAATAGATTTTACTTCATCTGTCATGTAAGGCCTGACAATTTACTCATCTGACATAATGCTTTACCAACCACCATTTTGTAAACATTTGTGTGCATGTGTGAAAGGTTAGAGGCTCACCGTCGGTAGTTTTGTAATACCTAACTTGATTAGGGTTTTGTTTGTTTGTATACTGGTAAATGTTTATAAATTGGGTTTGTTTGTTTTCTCTGGTTGGTTTCTAGATTTTTTTTTTGGTCTCAAGATTGTGATTTTTAAAATTTCTTCCTTAGACGGACTGAATTTGAACGCGGGTCAGGGCTGGAATTTTCGGGAAAACAAATATCGGCCCAGAGTCTGTAAGTCTTAAGCTTTTGGAAGTTACTTGCTTTAAAATTGGGTAAAACTCATTTGTCTCTTAGATTCCATGCCTGATTCAGATAATCATAGATGGGACTCAATGGAATTTATAGTAGAACATTTAGCATCCTAAGAGCTTTACTACATCAGCTTTCATGTTTCATGACTCTTTTGGTTACTAACATTACAGTAAGCCGCCTTTCATTTATTCAGCTCTTGAGACTATGAACTCAGAATTAATAACCAAGTATTTAAATCTGATTGTATATAGTTTTACTTAATTATTGATATTGTCTTTATCATACGATATGGTGTGGACTCCTAATCTTCAGGACATCCTGCTATCCGTCATTTAAATGATCGGTGATTCACAAGGAAAAAAGTCGATACTAATACCAGAACCTTGCATTTGTCTGAGAACTACTTGCCCTAGCCCATTTTGTCTAATATGCTCCTTTTTTTTGTTTTGGTCTTTTGCGTAAACACAGAATTTCTCAGCTTTACTTTGCCCAATTCTTTTATTAGAAAAATATCTTTAATTATCCATTGCATTTATATACAATTTACACCACAAAGAAATACAGCTTTAAAGCTATTCAGATATATTTTAAAAATGGCAAAAACAGCTTAAACATTTGTTTCTAACAAGCCTTCCTGTAAAACCCAGGCCTCCAGTGTTCCACATCTGACTTTGCAATTTGGAGAAATAATTGGATTTCTTTAAGTGCCTAGACTAATTAACCAACCCAAAACAGGCATTGTGCCAACAAACTTCAGCAGGCCCCTTTCGGCAGAATCTCTCACTATTTGGATAGTTAAGATTGCCAATAAACAGTTCAGAGGATTTTTTTCTGAGGAAGGGGCAAAATTGTCTACAGGATAAATTACAAGGTGGGGGCTTTACATACTCTCGGCCAGTGCCTTGTATTTTTATATATCGTTACTCTCTTCCTGGCTTTTAACCTTTTGGCCTTCAGCCAGGTGAGGTCTGACATATTATTTCTTGTCCAATTCACCACACAAAAAATAATGTTATATATGGTCATCACCAACTTTCCAGGTTGGGGGGGGGTGCCCATGATAGCGAGTTTTTAACTTAACTCAGCTACTTTCAACAGAGCAGAAGCCCCTGCACAATCTTCCATGTAATGTTCAGGCTGCAAGACTGGAAACTCTCTAGTATTTAAGTTTGACCACCTTATGATGCACACACAACGACATTTTAAATTCTGCCATCAGTGTTCATAAATTAAAGTTATTTCAGTAAAGTTTGTTTTTAGATTGGTCACTGACATTTTTATTTTTTTGAATTAGATTAATTGAAGTTGAGATATCTCATAAATTTGTCTCTCACTGCATAAATGACTGCCTGACGCAGGCAGCCATGATGTTCAACAGGTCGTCAGTCTCTCATCTGGGCAGCTGTGACTTTTGTTAAATTAAATTTATTATTCGATGTTGATTCTGTTATTTATTATTACAGGGAATTAGTTAAATACCTTGCTTTTTTATTAGTATCATAACTAATAATATTTTTAATGAGTAATAAATAGTGTATTAAAATCTGCCAGGTCTGCCCACAGATCTTTAAATTTCAAATTTTGTTTCTATCAGTTCGTGCTGGTAATCTGGCAGACACCTGCCTCACTCAGGGCAAATTAAAAAAAAAACAAAAAACAACTGGTGATCTTATAAGTAATCCACTGCTTTGAGAAATTAGATATTTTTTTGTGGTGGAATGTCTAATGAATCCTTATTTTACTATGTACAATTAGAGCAAGATGCTACCTTTTTTATAGAATTTATGTACCCTCAGGTTCTTGTAAATGTTTTATCTCTGGCATTTGAGGGGATTCTTTGTTCCTGGCTAATCATTTGATATTGTCTTTCGCTTAACATGATGTCAAATATTTTCTTCACAAACTTTCTCCATCCTTATTTCCATTCAGTGTGTTTTTAAGTTGAACTTTGCTCATGGGGAAAATCTCAAGGTATCTCGTACTGATCAAGTTAAAATAACAATGGAAGGAGTGGAGACAAAGCTACAACTTGCTCTCTCATTTTTTAAAAATTATTTTTGCTATTGTATTTAATCCTAAAAAGCAATTTTTCATGATATCCTGTGGGAATAAAATTTGTTTTTACTATCATCTTATGAGGAGGATGTTGAATACAGAAGACTAAGTCAATGTCAAGGAACAATTTTGGAATGCAGCCAACGGTGTTGCTAGGTAGTGCCTTGTATCAGTTGTGTCGAGGCCACCTTGGGAGATACTTTGTTGTTGCTAATTGTCTTTTGCTCCTTTACTCCTTTCATTCTTTTACTTATTTGAAAGGTTTTCCAGTTATTGTTCTTATTACTGAGTACCTTGAAAAGATGGAGAAATTATTAACTGGATACAAGGAGGAGGAAAGTGAAGCAAGTTCAAGTAAAGACAGCGGGGTTATTTTAAGTAATGGAATAGAATGTAAATTAAAAAAATTAAGAAAATGCGATAAGAAACACCTGCCAACTGGATTCACAAGTACTGGCATTAATGGAGAGGAGAGGTCTCAGTGTTTATTATACATAACGGTCTTCATTTTATCTGCAGCCAAAACAAATTTTAGTGCATCTTGAAACATTGCATCCTGAATATGTTGGTAAATCAGTAGACTTCCAGAGGAATCTAGAAGGATTTAAAAATGTGTTATACGATGCAAGTAAAGCTCTTGATGCAAAGTTGCATATAGAAATTCAAGGTGTAGGAAGCCTTATTCAATAGGAGAAAGTTTGGTGTTACCCGCTACTATTGATTTGGTAGAAATAATGCTTACGGAATGAAGTGCCAAATATTTGTGCAGTTTTATACTTACAAATAATCCAGTTGGAAAAAGAATTTAGATATAAGTGAAGAAGACCTGTGATCAGTTGATTGAAAAACTTAAAATTTCACATTTTGGGTTGCAAGTGGATGAGGCAACTGATGTAGTTAAAGATGCTCATTTGACTATGCATATGTTGCAGAAAATGAAATTAGAGAGGATATGCTGTTTTGCCAACCTATTGATGAGCTACATAATTGGAAGTGTTCAGTGTTATTGACAAATTTGTATGTGAAAAAAATGACACAAAATGGGAGCACTGATGGATCTTGGTCAGTGTCGTGAGGACATGCATGATATTCAAGCACTGGCGAGAAAGAAGACATGCTGTCTGGACACACTGCATGCTTCATAGGCAGGTACTTGCATCTAATAATATAAGTGAAGAGATGAAGATTTTTCTTCAAGCTGATGTCAGAATTGTCAACTACATAAAAAAATAGTTCATTTAAAGGAAGGTTCTTAAAGTACTGAGAGTATTTGAACTAAGAAATGAAATAGGCATATTCCTTAATAACAACAACGATGTTAATTGGTTTTACGGTGAATATTTTATTCAGAAATTTGCATATTTGGTATATATTTTTGAAAAATTGAACCATTTGAGATAGGTCAATGCAAGGTCCTCAAATAAATATTCTGACCCAGAATGATAAAGTGAATGCATTCATGAGAAAACTTTTATTATTGAAAAGAAATTTATAAAATAGTTTTTGACAAGTTCCTTATGGTAGAAAAATTTCTTCACTCACAGCAGTGAAATGGAAGCCAACACTGAACTATTTATTGAACAGTTAAATACTTTACAGGAGCAGTTTCATTTTATTTTAAGGCTATAGAGTCTCAAAACTTGAATGATTAAGATATCCATTTGCTGCTGCCTTTCAATTGTCAACTTCTGAACAAGAACAACTCAGACTTGTCAAGAGATGGTTTGTTACGACTCATTTGATCCAGAAAATCTTCCTATGTTTTGGCTACATGTCAAAAGGGAGTATCCCATCTTGTCAGTCAAGGATGGCTATAAAAATTTTTGTACCTTTTTTATGTGATGTATTTGTGTGAAACTGGACTTTCTGCTGTAGCTGCCATGAAGACAAGGTACCATTCTCAGTTGATTATAGAAAAGGAACTGATAGTTGCTATTTCATCAGCGACTTCACGATTTGAGGAACTTTGTGCTGAAAAGCCAGCCCACACATGACACTAAAAAAAATGATTGGTTTCACGATTTTAGTAATATTTTTTTCATTAAAAAATTTTGTTGTTTAACATTTTTTTTTTAAATTGATTTTGTCATTATAACTTAAAAGAATATTCAGTGTGACGGAAGGGGTCCGGCTAAAAGTTTTCTCAGCTGGAGGAGGATGAGCACTGCTGTTTGAAGTTTGGAAACCACTGGTCTAAAATATATTTTAAAAATAATATCTGATTTCCATGTAAATTCATTGAAGAGTCTTCTTTTGAGTATGAACTTAAATAACGTTGTTAGTATGAGTTTCCTCTTTGACAAGTCATAGTTCCTGATAACTTGCTTGCATTAATTATTCTTTGATGTGCCAAAAAAGTTTGTTTGTTTTCCTTTATTAATGAATTAAATGATAAAAATAATACCATTGGAATATCTATTGGCAAGGTGTATACCAGTTACATACTACTACGAAGATGAATTATATTTTAGATAATCTAATGAAGTTGAGTGATTAGACCAAGATTTATCTTTTTTAATGTTGCTGTTATTAGACTAAATAGTAGACATTGGGTCTGCAGTTTTTTCATAAACAAAGCACTTCTGTTGGGTACACAGTAGTTTTGTTGATACAATGAATAATTTTCTTTGGTTTTAAACATCAGGTACAGTCCTAATTAGCTACAGCAGCTGTTTTGAATTATAGGGTAGGTGATTGAACTGTAATGGCTCTAGTTTGAATCCTGGTTTGGACAAGCTCAGCTGCTGCTTGCTTATTCTTCAACAGATGGCCATGTGGATTTTCTCTGCGTACTCTTAGCTGGTAGAATTTTTGGGGGATGTGATGGTGGTTTCAAAGGTAGATAACTCTTGCCTGGTTTGAACCTTGACCACCATTCAGGAGCCCCAAACCATACCTAGACAACTATTCACCAAAGTTGATAACCCGCTGCCGCCACCACCTAAGTTCACTGTTGTGAGATGTGTCTAGAGCTTGCATGTCGGGACACATTTTTGATCGGAAGAAATTTTAGTTACTCTCAGGTGATTTGAACTGATGATAGGTCAAGGCCTGCAAATTACAATGACATGATACTATTTGAGGGATCCCTTTCACTGGCCCTGCAGATATAAACCTATGAACTGAAAAATATGGCAAACTATTGTATATAGAATAAATTATTTAAAACTAGTTTCTAGTGTTTGATCAGGGATTTTAATTTTTTAATAAGTTGGCATGTAATGAGGTTTTTGATGAAAGTTTTTTTTTTTCTTTTTCAATCATCTATCCTTTCATTAGTGACTTCACTGCATTAATTTTGATTAAGTCAGTATTTATTGGTAGTAATTAGATTAATATTGAGACACTCTGGTATGAAAATAAATATTGATAATTACTGCTGCACGATGATATTCACATTTATAATGTTAGGATATATTTATGTTATCTTATTCATCTATTCATGAAATAAATAAACCTATACTATTAATGCTATCATTTATAAGTGGATTGATTGTGCATATTTAGATTATGATCCTCCTTGTGTGTAATATGATCTCTCTTGTACAGAACTGCCTTTGAAACATTTTTTTACATTGAATTATTTGTCATCTACCTTTGATATTTAGCATAAATATTCTTTGTAATGTTTCTGAAGAATACTAAGAACATCCAGAGAGACCCTTATTTTTAATTCCTTTAAGAGCCAGTGGGGCCAACTATTTTTCTTTATTTAAGATAATGGTTTATATAAGTAATGACAGACTGATATATGTCTACTACTATTAAAATGAATTACTATATTTTGTATTTGCAGTGATTTGTTTTGATATTTTGAGGCATTGATTAATATCATTCTTCAGTGTGTGACAAAATTCTCTTAACCTAAACGTGAGTTAATACGCTTAAATTTAAAACTAGTATTGGTCAAGAGTTACCCATAACAGTTCTGATAAATTTTAAACTACCATATTATTTAAGCATTTGTTTTATTTTCTGATTTTTCCTTTGTATTTGTTTTAACTAACATTGTCAAAAACATTGCATTTATTGAAGTTTACTGCTTTAGTCCTCTGTAGCTATATTTCCATCAGAACACAAGAGGCTCTGTATAACTAAAAACACCTCAATTGGTTTTATATGTTGAAAAATACATTTCTGTATTGTAACATAGTGAATGCCTAGTATTTTGTTTTTAGTGTGATGCATTAATTTTTTTTGTCTCTGCTGTAGATTATAAAACAGCTGAAAGACCTGTAATTTCATTACTAGCTTGGAATCATGTTTTGAGGAACAAATCCTTAGATAAAAAAACAAATCTTGTAAATTCAAAAGAAATGAATTATTTTTTTTTAATGAATGCAGTTTTTTTAAGAAAATTATCTTTCATGAAAATTATTTTCCAAACATTTAAAAAACCCATTTGTATAGTAATTTAATATTCTGAATGTCAGAAATTTCACACCATTGATAAGACACCTATCTCGTGTGACTTGCATTTAAAGTATTGCACTGTTTTCATCTTTGAAAACATTTCACCTGCATGTCTTTAGAATGTGGTGATGGTGAAAGTCTGCAGACAGATACATGCATCGGATGGAACTCATTAGGATTTATGTATGAATGCAAGTTGTGTGGAATGTTAGAACAACTTGGTCCATTTGTTCTCATTGTTAATCCTCTCTAGGTTCTCAAAAACTTGAACTATTTTGTCTTTAAATTTCCAAGTTCTCGTTCAAGTTTTAATTTTCAATAGGCAAGCTCTATAATTTCTAATCTAAAGTAAAAAAAAAAATATATATATATCCAAGTTATCTGTTTAATAATAAATATGGAAACAGTTTGAAGGATATTTTAATACAAAAACAATTCTTAAAGATCATTTTTAGTGTACATCAATGGTTTATGGTAGTATGGGGGCAGGAAGTCTTTCAACTTATATCAAACTCTCATCTCAAAATATTGAACTATAATTGGCTAGACTCCTCCATGTATTCGATCCCTATTACTAAGGATGCCCAATGATCTCCTGAAACTATTGTTCTGGAGAGAGATTTTTCTACCACTTTCAGTCTGCAACATCCTGAACAAGATAAAGGTATCAAGTCACCTGCATTGCAATTAGCCAAAACAAACAAAGTTGCAGCAAGAATTTGCCACTTAGTGGCCAAATTTCTTGAAAACATTTAAACATTATCTACTGGTGTTGATTGAGATTTTTCTGTTCTGGGAATTAGTCTGATCAAATAACTTGACAGTTAATTAAATTTAAATTGTGTCTTAGCAATAACACTGGTTCCAGAAAGAGACCTTGGGTCACTCTGCTTGTTTCACTTTGTTTGATGTGCACGTAGAATCAAAACAAATATCCCACTAATTCTAATGCCAGTACTTAAAAAAAAAACAACAATTTTTCTATTAAATGATTGGGAACTGTAAAAAAAAAAAAAAAAAATTAATAGTCTAGATGCTGTTAACTGTATAACTCTAAAGAAGATTCTTAGTTGCAACATTAATTTAATGAGATTTTAAAGACATGAATCTCTTCCCAAAGTTTAGGCTGGTTTTAATATATCTTTAGTAGTTTGGTTCAAACCAAATTTGAATAATTTTAAATGATTTTCTTTAACCAGTTTTCCTACCAACATTTTCTTAGGGAATGAAGTTTTATTTTATGCCTTTGGTGAATAATAGCAATGGGAATTTAATCTTGTGGCAGCTTTGATAGCCTTTTTCTTTTTAGATTTTGAAACTTATTTCCATCTTGTTTTGGTTTCTCACTGTTTCACTGAAAACATAACCTAATTTGTTTAAAGTGTTAGGCTTAACCTTTCCTATCATTTTAGAATTAAAAACATGGTATGAAATAGGACATACTAAATATTTACTATCTCATTGAATTGTTCTTGTGCAGGGACAGAAACTGAAAGAATCTTCTGATTATGTTTTTTTTCTGCTGCATCATATGCCTTACTTCTAATGTCGTCGTTTCTCCATCAGTACAGGTCTTTCTCAGTTAACAATCCTAACCAGGAGTCCAGTGAATTTTGAATGGGTCTCATCTAGCTTGTTTTGGGGACATGTAGTTGGATGGTTCAGACATTTCCTTTTTGAAACCAATGTTGGCTCTCACTTAACCAGGAAAAATACAAATTAAAAAAAAGATATATATATATATATATATAAGGTGACTAAACATAGGAGCACAAAAGAAAAAGAAAATCCTAAATTATTTTGGCTACAGCTGCTCCAAACCAAACAATCTCAGAAAAGCAGGGTGCCAAGGAAGTGTCACAGTGTATAGTGAAAAGATTTTCAAAATAATTAAAGCCTTTGGATGTGTCGGTTACTAATATTATTCTTGATCAAGTTGGCTTTTAGGCATACACCAGGAGCTTGCTCCAGATGGCTTCGGCCTTCCTCCACTCCCTTCTCCCCAGAGACACATACACGAACTTTACATTCGCACCCACACACATGCACCACAAAAAGAAAAAAAAAAAAGACTTTGGAAAATACTTATTAAAAGAATTATAAATAAATAAAATAAAATACTAGTAAATGCAGTTATTTAAATTATAGTTAGTACTATTAAGTACTTTTTTTTTCTTGGGAACCTTTGCATTAGCCAGAATGGTTTGTTGTGTACTTTCATTAATTGGTGACATGCACATCCCTATGCATTTCTTCTCAGAAATTTGGTAAAATGAGTGCATCTTTAGAAACATTTTTAGGCTTTAATCTTTCTTCAGAACTGATTGTTTATTATTAATCAGCTTAGTGAATTTTATTTGGATCTATCTATATCTTTCATGGGCTTCACCTTTTTTGAACTGCATACTCAATTTAATGATTTATACCAAAAAGTTAGAATTGCTGAAATTTAATTATTTACATTTTCTTGTTTGTGATTATAGCTGTGACTGTTTTTAACACTTTAAGTCTGGAATGTTACTTGGAGCATACTTCTTGTCTTCTGATTTGCATGTATTGATCCTGGAAAAGTAGTAGTTATTTGCAAGGTTTTGAATAGCCAAAATCACTCGGCTTTATAAGTACCATAAGTGCAGGACAGCCCAATGCAATGTCTGTAGCTATCATGATCTTGAAGAGTTGACCTACTGAGGAGGGGCAATGCTAAATGGAAAGACTTTCAAAGTTTTCAATGCACACAAGGCAGAAATTGTGTGAGGAAATAAGTGGCAAAGACCATACAGTGGGAATCTTTATCAGATACCATCCTGTGATAAGAAATAATTAAAACAGAGTTTGGAATTTTTCCAACAAGCAAATAAAGAATCCATGGGAGAAATTTTAGGTGAGATGTTAGACAGGCTGGAAACTATGCAATTTGTCTGGGTATGTATGTAGTTGGATCGATCATTGATATGCCCAGATTAAAACTGGAGACAAAAGACGGATGGAGCAATGACAAGACTGGAGAATAGCATAAAGTAAAATTAGAGCTGTTAAAATTTCCCAATTCATAGTTGATGCTACCAGAATTAATGTAGCAATCTAGTTAATGTGGGTAGTTTATTTCAATCTGCTGAAGCACAATTATACATGGCTGATTTGAAGTATCAGCTGACATACACATCTTACAGCCTCTTCACATGGCATTACATCTTTAAACTCTTCAAATTAACATGAAATCTGACAACAATTTGATTAACTATGCGCTTGATTAAATGAAATAGCCTTTTCATGTCTCTATAATGTAATCTTTAAAAAGAAAGGAATAATATTGTTATTACCCCAATAATTTAACACCATTGGCCTAGCTCACTTGTTGGAATATAGAAGTTTTCCAAAGCGATATAGTTCTGGTGATGGTTAAATGTACTGTTGTTGCTTGTAGTAGCAAATCCATCTGAGGTATTTCTTTTGAAATGGAAAATGATATTGATGCCTTCACAATGGGTAGTAAGTAGCTTGTTTCCGTTACAGATGCACACTAATATGTTTCGTACAAAATGACTTAAACTGGTTGAAGGCTGAAAACTTCTGAAATTATTCATGGTTGTAAAAAAACAAAAAAACTTGATATAAACTGAGATATAGAATGTTTTATGTATCCATCCAAATGGGAATGATATAATGTATTCTAGGAACAATAGCAGTTTTCATTCAGAAGGTAGTCCCTAAGATAGCTTTTATATATGTGTAAAGATAGGATAGAAGTTGTGGGGATTTTTGTTATGAATTCAAATTTTATTTCCAACATTAAAATTAAATATGTAAAGTGATCCAATGTGATATTTAAGATATTTGAAAGCATGTCTCTTAGATGGTATCAGTACAAACAGAAGGATCATACTGGAATCTTTGAGAATCTGAGTATCACTTCTTTGGTTTCACAGAATGACCATCTCTTATGTTCAGCTTTATCGAAATTAAGAAGAACAAAGAAAACATGGCCATCACTTAGATGAATGCATTCACATTTGAGAACATTAAATTAATTTGCTATATACTGATCTTGTTTTCTTATTTGATCAGAAACAGATGCCATCTGAACCAGAAGATTTTTACGATTAATAATTATTTAGTTCCAACTCTAGGTAGTATCTTGATAACTTTAATGGTAAAAGCATAATCAAAAAACTTATTTAGCTATTGGGCCACTAAGCTATCATCTTCATATTTCTTGTGAAATCTTTCATCTACATGCGTTTGGGGGTATCTTTATAAACAAGCCTTTTGACAGTAGCACATTCTTTTAAACTTTAACAAAAGACAAAAATACCAAATGATTGGCAAAAAAAAACAAGTAAAAAATATGTACAAATAAATATTTGGAACTCTACTTTAATTCATCATAAACATAATTAAACCAAATGCTGGCGCACAAAAAAACATTGCAAAAACTCTGCTTCCTGTATGATTTGGTGGTGAGGAATATTAAAGGTAAAGGGGCATGGATTATGTTTATTCAGAACTGTCTTCTGGTATTTGACAGATTCCTAAGTTTGAAATTGGAACAAACTGCTGCTAGTATCTTGAATTTGTCCAAAGCTAATTTCTGATTTGAATTTAAATGGGAAGAACTCTGACTGACATGCGATATGAACTTTTCATGGATGCACCAGATTCTTTTGTGTTCAAAGACGGCCTTATAACCAACAATATAAAAAATAGTTTCCTATCTACTTTTCTATCATAGGTATGTTAATGATATACTCGTATTGCTTCCTTTAGTTGTTGCTGTTTTAATTCTGATAAGGAAGTAGTGTTCTTTGTTTCCAAAACTGTACTGCTTAATGGCTTTCTAAACATATTTATAAAAACAAAAAAATGTACATAAAATACTCTCACTTCAGTTGACTGAATGTGCAGTTGTAATTTTTAGGGTGTAGTTTATTTTTCACTAGGTTCAAGATTGTGTAGTTCTTGTTTGTTTGATAGATGGAAAAAAGTTTAAAATGTGCATGTTTGATTTCCTTCTCTGATCAAAATATGAATGATTGAAATCTGCCTGAGAGAGAGAGAGAGCGAAGTTGTTGGATGATAGTGTTAATTGTGCTGTTGTCAGTCATTTTTCTCAATTATTTTTATTCTGCAATAAAAAATATTAAATTGATTTTTAAAAAAAGGTTTGGAAGCATGCAAATTCTGGCTTTCTTTAATTTAAATAGTAAATCCACCACTGTGAGTATCTTGTGCATCCTTAAAGAATAACCTGTGCTAATGATGACATTACTGATGTTGGATCACTTGTAAATGGTTTTAATGTCAAGACTATGCTTTTTTTGCTCTTCTGACAAGTTTTTTTTGGTTCACTTATATATTTAAATGGCTAGAAATCAACTCTTGTATTCAGATTTATCCTAGTATGGGTAATACACCATTACTTGTTAATTCACAGAAAGGATACAAATGTTTCATACATGATAGTCTGCCTAAACCAAGATGCTACAAATTCCTAGCATTTTGTGATATTTTTTTTAATGTTTCTAGTTAAGACAGTCCATGAATGTATCACTTTTTGATTGAAAAAAAACAACCAGCCCACTTTATATTATCTAATCAACTTGGATGTTTCAAAACTTGGTTACTGATTCTGTGTAATGTGAATGCATTTTGATCTAAAGTAAACACCTAACTTTCTCTTCTTGCCTGCCAAAATTTTGAATTTTATCATCTTTCCTAAAGCATTGAATTAACAAAATAGGATTTTAAAAAAGTTTACTACATTGTTTCTCATTCACCATTTTCTTCACTATTTCACTACCATGATGCTTTTAGACTTTTCATGACTACTCAAACATCTTTTCACCTTGCTTGTACATGCAATATTTTGGTAATTTCTATTTACAGTTAGAAATTAATACATAACATTTCATGATATTCAATTTAGTTTATTTAGTTTATCAACAAACTGTAGAAGAAAAATATGGAGTCTAACTGTTTAGTTCCATAAAAATAGAACAAAATAATTTTAAAAAGCTATATATGCTTAGTATTTTTAGACATGCATTGATTAATCCTTAAACTCCTATGTGGTTACCATCTTCAGTGTTAAAATATTCGATTTTTTTTGCCTTTAATTTGAATATTTTCAACATAATTGTCCTCCAGCTTGTGTTGAACAACCTGAATTCTGTAAGTATGCTAATATGCGTTTCATAACTTTATGAACTTTTTGAACAGAATATCTAGTTTTGTGAGGAAAATGCTTCATCAGCTGCTGTTGTCTCTTGACGGGTGCCTATTAATCTCGAGCAGTGTTTAATGTGATTAACCAAAGTTGTTTGTTTTCATTTGTCACCTAATGGATCATGGATTTTTGTTATAGTGTACCCCTGAAATTTCCTTTCACTGCAGCATCTGACTTCATTTGAGAGGTGAGCCTCCACATAGCTCCTTGATTATCACCATTTTGGTTTCACAACAGTTTGAATTTTTAGCATATGACTTTGTAAACAGTTTTTTTTTTTGGTTGTTGTTCTGTAGTTAAACACTTAAAACTCTTAAAGAATTCAGTAACATATTCCCGTATTCAGTCAATGATCATACTGCTTATTGTATTATAAATAGTTTTTATTTTTTTTTAGCCATAATGGTCCAATCTTGTATGTTTGCCTATTAAACATTTGCGATACTGCATCATATGCATTCCTGAAATCATCAGTTCTCCACTCGTCTATGCCACGTATAATATCAGGATATCAAAGGTTAGAATGCTTGCACTAAAAGGCATGCAGACCATTTAATGTTTCTTATTTTAATTTCTTGGATCATTCTTTCTTTTAGATACTGGAGTTGCATTGGAATAGTATATTCGATCACCTGTTTTTGTACTAATCTAGGATAAATTTTATCTGTATCCAATGCTTTTACTTGAGAATGAAGTTGATGACCTTCAATTGAAAATCTTTTTTTTTTTTAGAACGACAACTTTAAATTTTTGTGTTTGTCAAAAAAACAAAACAAAAAGTAGCCATTAAATAAATCTGTAGTTTGCTTTACATCTTTTACACTTACCACTGTGATCTCTAAAGAGTCTAGTCTGCTACCTACTTACTCACTCACATCTCTTACATGTGCATTAGACTGGCATGAAGATGGTTGTGATAAAATCTGAGGCACTGCATTGAAATGATATAGTATCATCTGGTCATTATGAAGCTTCCAAATTTCTCAGCTTGTCTTTGCTTGAGCCTTCCAAGTGTAATGGCAGCCAATGTGATCCAACAATAATTTCACATACAGACTGCATCTCTAATGATTAAAATAAAATCAATTTTGCAAGACATGAAATATGTGGCCTTGAATAAATCACTAATGGTTGCGAGCAAGTGGAATTGTATTCCAAGCTTCATCTTCCCAGTCTTACGATGTGAATTGATATTGCTACATGAAATGGAACAAATTGATACTTTTTCCTTTCTTCTGATCACATTGTCTCCTCTCTGAATGCAGAAATGAATTGTTTGCTGAGATTATTGAAGTTGTCTAGTGCAGATATGAAATGTTTGATATGATACCATTTCTCAATTTTTGTAGAAGAAAATTGGTTTGTTGTTGGTAATGATTGTTTTCAGCAATTACCACATTATGAATAAGTCAATAACTCTTCATATTATTCCTTGCCTATTATGTGCAACTACTTTTTTTACTTTTTCTTTACATTAGTGACTATTCACCACATTTATCCCCAACAGGGACTAGCAAAATTGATATGGATTTGCTGTCATGATTGTCAGGAAGTGGTTGTTTGTTGTGCAATTTTGATTTGAATCTTGCAAAGCATGAATATTGAAGTATCGACGTGTTTTCTCTATATTAGCATCAAAATGCAACTGCTAGGTATATAGTTAGGTGAACCTCTATCTGCACCAAGCCCAAGTGTAAGGCTTGCAGCATGCCAAACACATTGGACCATAGGTGCTGGAACAATGACTTGTGTACTGTACAAGAGAACACCATAAATGATTGAAAGATGAAATCTGCGCACATATCACAAGTATAAGTTTTCTGGCCAGCCTTGACATAAGTGATGACTATCATGTGTATATAATTGCTTTGTTTTCTTTGCCTCTATGATGGCATCAACCAGAAAAAGTTAGTGACTTTCCCAGTGTATTATTACATGATATATTTACTTCAGAAATTTCATTTCATAGACTGAAATTTCCTTTTCTCTCAGAATGCAGGTTTGGTGTAATAGTGAAGCTTTAAAAAATCAGACTTGGCCATAATAAGCCTGTTATTGAGTTCAGATTATAAGATTATGATGATGAACGTAATTGCAGGAAAACAATCTTTTTGACACTGTGGTCTGATCTGAAATTAGAATCTATTTTGAAAAAAAAATTGATATATCTTTTGAATGAATTAATACACAAATAAAAAAAAAAATCACATGTCAAAATGGCTTTGTTTTTCTTTTACAACAGCAAGGTAGACATACTAACAGAAGTTGGTGTTGGGGTGAGAACCTGTTCTTCATATCAACCTTTGTTTTTTTTCTGATGATTATGGGGCATAAATTAGCTACACCATTATTTTGTTGTTTATATAGTTTTCATATTAAAGTTTTAATTTGTAGAAAAAACAAATTACATGCATTCCCCTTTTCCCCAAATAAGCTACCAAGCATTATACAAATCTATTTCTTTAATATCTTTAAACATGTGTACCACATTTCTAAATCTGTATGCTATAAGCAGCAATATCTAATGATAGCGTCAGCATTTTATCTTAATGTACAATTTGAAATCTTGAGATATGTTGTGGAAGCATGCATTGGAAATTTTGTAAGCTTTGATAACAGTTGTTATACTTGTGGTTGCCATGGCAATTGCAATATAATCTATATAACTTTAAACACATATATGAAGATTTAAGGCCGGTCTGTCTGCCTTATAAAAAAGATTTCTTAAAACTCTAGTTATATGATAGATTGCTATTTAGAATTATTATTTTGTTCATAAACTGAGAGATTGATTTAAAATTTCTTATTGCTATAAGAAAAAAATAACTTTGACTGTAATTGTAAAGATTTTGTAGTAATGGCTGAAGCAATAAAATGTTTTGCTTCTTGATATTTGAATTTTTGTGCTCTCTGCTGGGATTTTACGTGAGTCTGGATAATTGGTGGGTTTCTCAGGAATTATAGTTGTTTGTTGATAAACCATGTTATGAAACATTTTTTTAAAATTCTTAAGCTCTGCTGTCTGACACTTTTCTTCTGGCATTCATTTGGATGTTTTAACCTAATTAACACACTGCAGAGTGGGGAATTTAAAATAAAAACCAAAGCTTGGAATAGTTATGTGCATTGCTTCAATATTTTTTAACTTCTTTACTAAATGTTCAGAGTGCGCTATTATTACTTCCAATTATTTACAGTTGGAAGTTTTAAATATTACTCAGGGTAGCCTGACTGTAACTGTGTGAATAAAAATCCAGTCATTTTTATCATGATATAGAATGAAAATTTTCTGCAGGATACTTTTCAATGAGATTTTAAAGATAAATATACAACGCATTTTTTTTCTGATGGTATTTCAAGCTCTTCCAGTGAGCAAGTTAACTTAGCTTTGCTGTTTTGAATTTCTTCAGAGTTTTTTTTTGTTGCATTTGCCTCTGGCCTGCCTATCTGGCTGCTGGGAAGGTTAGGTGCGTCGAGACCGGTTTTCGGACTCGACGTGCTGAGGCCTTTTTTCCCAAGATTGGTTTTTGGCTGGGGAAGCGATCACTCTAACATGGGGCACTTGCGCCCCCTAACTCTGGCCGCCAGCTACACAAGGTGCTTCAGCGCGCCTCAACCCGGCCTTTTAGGCCTTAACGGGAGCTTGCTCCACACGGCTTCGGCCACCACCCTCCACTCCCTTCTCCTCGGAGATACACATGCATACAAGAACTTTCACACGCACCCTCACACACGCACCACAAAAAGATAAAAAAAAAAAAAAAAGATAAATCTGCCAGTGGCAAAACTGACCATTGTTAAAACGCATAAGTATGACCGGCTAGCAGAGTTCTCATGTTTCCTAAGTGAGTGGTCTCCATCTTTACTGATGTCTAGATTAAAGTTTGTGCCAGTTCACTCACCAAAGAACTAAAAAGACAGAACTAGTTAATAATAATAATAATAATAATAATAGTCAGTCTGGTGAGTTGGATTTTTAAAAAAATACTGAAACAGAAAAACTGACTTAAGAACAATCCAGAGTAATGTTGCTCATCTGTCATTTTCATCCGTTTTACACACCCTTGTATAAAGTGCACTGTTACTCTCAGTGATTTAGTTAACTGCCTACTGTAAACTGAGAATAAATCTGCATTTCTGTATTAGAGCTTTATTAAGACTTTCTGTCATATTTCTAACTTTGACACCTGTCTCCATCTTTCCTTAACCATACTGTTATTTGGATTCCTTCTTGTGGAACAAACAAATTTATCAGTCAAGCCAAATGGTGATTTTCTGGCTTTTGGATAGCTAAAAAATATATATCATGTGAAAAGAGAGTTTCCTTGATTGTAAAAGATTAAATCTGTTATTTTTCTGATCATTGATTCTTTATTAAAGTTTGAATAAAAATGAATTGGAATTCAGAAAAAGTTGCTTGATTTTCAGTCTTGACTTATCTAAAATTCTGTGATTTAAATTGAATTTTTCTTGATGAATTTTCACCAATGGGTCTATCATACATGAGCAAATTTTGTATACATTAAACAGTATTGCTGCCACACCCAGAACAGCTGGCATTAAAATATAGATGCTCTGTTTGATGGAATGAATCTATTCTTCATCATACATTTGTGGCTACTTTCTGTGGTAGCAAAATGAATGCTGTATTGATTATTCTGACTCACAAACACATTAACAAAATTTGTTGATGTATTATATATATTTTACATTAATTCCCATTATGGGAAAGGTGATAAAATTGTGTAGTATTCAATGCAGATGGATTTTAACCTTTTCATTCTTTAAATTTCCAAAAACCAGAAATTTCAATTTTGTGAGTTGCTGAGTGTTCAGGAAGGAGAATTTATGGGAAAAATTGGGTTTCAATTAATAGAAATTTCCAAGAATGAGAAGCAGCTACATTCACTTTATCAATAAGCATCAGAATTTGCTACTGGAAAAGTATAAGAGCTTTTTTACATAGCATTTCTCATAAGTTGCAGTAGTTAATGCACATCTATTAAAGAATAGATTGGTGGAGAAACATTTTTCTAATGCCAACAGCTTTTGCTTTCTTTTCTTTCTCTCTCAGCTGAATGTTAAACTACTGATAAACTACAAGACTTCAGAATTTGTATGAATTTTGGTTACAATCAGAATTTTAGTAATTCATATGCAAAAAAAAGTAATATTACAAGATTAATGTTTGCATTTGACTATTGTTTTAAATGGTTTATTTGTGAAATAATATTTTAGATACTAGTATTGTAAATTAAAATGTCAATGATGGATTTTGTTTGATGAGAAATAATTTCTTTTTCCTTCCTTGATTTATTGAAGATCAATATATTCCAACTTCAATTTCTAATTCCCATGCTGCCCACCGATTAAGTGGTGCAGAGGAAGAGGTCTGTCTGGGTTAGAATCTTACATATGATTATTGAAGTCTTTTGTCAAAAAAAGTCAACTTCTTGATGTAACTTCCAGAAATCAGCTGCAGGATGTGTTATATAAGCCTCCAAAAGAAACACCCCAGAAATGTCTTCATAAGGTACACAGTTAAGCCTGGCTCAGGAAGGTGACTGGAGATTCTAACTAACAGGAAGCCAGGTGGATTTAGTGTTTTTAAAAATATTAACACTGTAAAAACATAAATTTAGATAATTATTCTGTGATAGCTTGAACAAGTCGCTGAGAGCAGTCACAGATCTATTATTATTATTGGGGATGCTGTACCCATTCCAACTTTTTACCTTTAAGTTCTTTATTAATGACTAACAAAGAGGTATATGTGAAAAATGATATTAACAATATTCAAACAAATGAATTTATGTATTTTTGTAAAATTTCATTCAATGTTTGTAATAATTGGAGATATTCAGTTTTTTTGCATCTCATTTGTAGATATGAATTAGTTGCATCAGCTTACTGAAATTTAGTTGCATTAAAAACTTTTTGCACATTTAGTAAAACTAAACGATTGACTCTGGCTTAAGTCATGGTGGATCATGATGTAGTTGTTGTCACAAGATAGCGCACTCATTTGGATGTCCTCTGGAATTTTTTTCTTTTTAGCAGATTACTTCCAATTTTTTGTCAATACCAATTTAAGGTTCTTATTTCTATCCCAATCAGTATCCTTTGTTTACCACTGTTTGCGATTGTGCAATCAAGTGGCAGGAGTAAGTGTAGCATCACCACCATAATGTTCAAAGTGGATTGTAATATTGTAATGTTGCTTGCATGATGCAGATACTTTTGTATTATCAATAATTTGGAAAAAACAGTGAGCAATACTATTGCTTGTGTGTATTGTACACATCTCCATCACTGGTGCCGGCTTGATATCTTTCAGAACATTTTCTTCATTAAATAATTCTTGGCTTATTTGTATCACAATTTCTTGCAAGACCTATTACTGCTGAATTCCAAACTATAAAAGGAAATCTCCAATCTCATTTTTCGGAAACTAGCTTTGCCTCCAGCAGAAATAGTATAGCTTTGCAGCTGTTTGCTAAGGATTAGAATCAGATTAAAGATTTTGGTTAGAATAACCAGGATGTAGTCATTTGCTGTTGAATTTTCTTTGTCGCTTGATTCTCTTTAGTTCAAACTTCAGGTAAGGCACCAGGTAACATTTATTTGAATCAACATTATCATGACTTTGAATGTGTAATTCTTATCTTTCAGGAAGACTGTTAAAAGTTTTCTTTCAGATTCATTTTGTGAGCTTAGCTGATCTTGAATACAGGCATACCTCGCTTTATTGTGTTTCACAGCCTTTTCCCTTTTTTTTCAAATTATTCACGTTTATCATTTTCAGAACATGCCTCTTTTTTTCTGATGGTTTTTGGCGGTAACATCACATCGAGCGATTTGATCAGCGCCATATTGCTTACCACATTTGCACGTTTCGTATCTCCATGCACATTCTGGCAATTCTTGCAATATTTCAAACTTTTTCATTGTTATTATATTGAAATTAAATTTATTAATAACCTTACAATGGCCCCTAAGTGTTTAAGTGAACGGAAGAGTCATACATCTCTCACTTTAAATCAAAAGCTAGAAATGATTAAGTGAGAAAGCCATGTAGAACGCCGAAAGCTAGACCTCATGCGCCAAACAGTTAGCCATGTTGTGAGCGCAAAGGAGAAGTTTCTTGAAGGAAATTAAAAGTGCTACTCCAGTAAACATGAGAGTAATTAGAAAGCGAGACAGCCTTATTGCTGAAATGGAGAAAGTCTTAGTGGTTTGGATAGAAGACCAAACCAGCCACAGCATTCCTTTAAGCCAAAGCCTAATCCAGAGTAAGGCCCTAACTCTCTTCAATTCTCTGAAGGCTGAGAGAGGTGAGGAAGCTGCAGAAGAGAAGTTTGAAGCTAGCAGAGGTTGGGTCATGAGATTTAAGGATAGAAGCCGTCTCCACAACATTAAAGTGCAAGATAAAGCAGCTAGTGCTGATGTAGAAGCTGTAGCTGGCTACACTAAGCAGCAGATTTTCAGTGTGGACGAAACGGGCCTATATTGGAAGAAGATGCCATCTAGGACTTTCATAGCTAGAGAGAAGTCAATGTCTGGCTTCAAAGCTGCAAAGGATAGGCTGACTCTCTTGTTAGGGGCTAATGCAGCTGGTGACTTCAAGTTGTAACCAATGCTCATTTACCATTCTGAAAATCCTAGGGCCCTCAAGAATCATGCTAAATCTACTCTGCCTGTGTTCTAAAAATGGAACAACAACGCCTGGATGACAGCACATCTGTTTAACAATATGGTTTACCGAATATTTTAAGCCCACTGTCGAAGCCTACTGCTCAAAAAAAAAAAAAAAGATTCCTTTCAGCCTTGACAGTGCACCTGGTCAAGAGCTCTGAGGGAGATATACAACAAGATTATTTTTGTTTTCCTGCCTGCTAACACAACATCCATTCTGCAGCCCATGGATCAAGGAGTCATTTCGAATTATTTAAGACACATTTCGTAAGGCTATAGCTGCCATAGACAGTGATTCCTCTGATGGGTCTTGGCAAAGTAAATTGAAAACCTCTGGAAAGGATTCACCATTATAGATGACATTAAGAACATTCATGATTCATGGGAGGAGGTCAAAATATCAATATTAGCAGGAGTCTGGAAGAAGTTGATTCCGACCCTCATGGTTGACTTTGAAGGGTTCGAGACTTCAGTGGAGGAAGTGACTGCAAATGTGGTAGAAATAGCAAGAGAACTGGAACTAGAAGTGGAGCCTGAAGATGTGACTGAATTGCTGGTATCTCATGATAAAACTTTAATGGATGAGGAGTTGCTTCTTATGGATGAGCAAAGAAAATCATTTCTTGAGATGGAATCTACTCTTAACGAAGATCCCATAAACATTGTTGAAATGACAACAAAGGATTTAGAATATTACATAGGCTTAATTGATACAGTAGCGGCAGATTTTGAGAGGATTGATCCCAATTTCGAAAGAAGTTCTACTGTGGGTAAAATGCTATCAAAAAGTATTGCATGCTACAGAGAAATCCTTCGTGAAAGGAAGTGTCAATCAACGTGGCAAACTTCATTGTTGTCTTATTTTAAGAAATTGCCATAGCCACCCCAACCTTCAGCATCCAGCACCCGATCACTCAACAGCCATCAACATTGAGGCAGGACTCTCCACCAACAAAAAGATTACGATTCACTGAAGGCTCAAATGATGAAGATTGGCAGTTTTTTAGCAATAAAGTATTTTTACTTTACAGTACATTGTTTTTTAGACCTAGAGCTATTGTGCACTTAACAGACTATAGTGTAAACATTATTTTAGGCTTTTATATGCACTAGGAAGCCAAAGAAATGGGTGTGACTCGTTTTATTGCGATATTCACTTTATTGCAGTGGTCTGGAACCGAACTTGCAATATCTCTGGGGTATGCCTATATTTACATTTTATCACAGGAGGTCCCCACTTTACATCAGGAGAGTGATACTTATAGCAAGGAGTTTTTCTCCATAAGAATAATTTTAAATAGGAGGGTTAGGTACTGTAAGACTGTTGACAAAGCCTATTTGACTCCTTTTTTCCCATGAAACTATAGAATATGGTAGGGATAGGGACAATAAGTTTTTGTTACATATATTAACAGTAATTTTAAAGATTTTTCCTTGAGAAGATGATGAGTTGTGCTTGATTGGCCTGATAGGCGAAGGAGTTGGGAAAGGATGAGATGGAATGCAGTTGGAGAGTCAACTGTCATGTCAACATCACTCATCAATATCTACTAATTCCTCATCAGTTAGAATCAGCTCTGCAATGTTTGTTGCAACAGTTTTTTTTTTGTTTGTTGGATGCCAGAAGGTCCTGATTGAGGCTCATCCATCAGTGGATTGGGTTCATTGGGTTTCTTTTCAAAGTAAGACTCCAGGATTTTCTGCTTGCCTACTTGAATTTTGGCATTTAAAATTTCATGGTAGCATTCCAAAGCTTCTGTTACAGTCCATGACACCTTTGAAGAATAATCCAACAGATTATTGTGTCTGGTTAAGAGAGTTGTTTTCATCCATCTGGCTGATTGACAATGCCCTAGGTCACATCACACTAACCAATCAGCTACAAACACACCCAGACTTAACACATTCAACATCTCCTGCAAACAACACAATGCTACAACTTAGACCCCCTTGAGTTAATCCTTATATTACCCTTCATCCCATGTATATTCTTGTGTTTTTTTATTAATACTTTTCTTCCAGAGTCAGCAGATACTCTCACTTTTATGGAAATTTAACTTCCTGCTATATTTTCTATCCTTCAATGTAGCACTCTTTTGATGGAAAACAAATTATTTACCTCCTATTCTTCTCTTTTCTTTGTAACAAACTATATAATAAGTAACTACACTGCTTAATTAAACTATCTCCTATTTTCTTTTCTCCCATCCCCACTCAATACTGCTCCACCCAACACTTTTATTTTTCCCTGAGCAAAGCCTTTATTTATTTATAACTTTCCCTACACAGCTAGGAGTCCCAGTAGATGGAATAACCACTCTTTTGTCTCAGTTACTCAGATTACAGGCATTGACCTACATTAACCTCCTAGGCAGCTGAAACAACTTCTGCTGGTGGTTGTTGGCCAAGAGTAGTGAATGGGAATAGGGCCCTCCTACCAGCAGACCAGCAGGATGACCTACAATGTGTCTGTAGGGCTACTTCCCCTCATCAATTTGGAGCCTCAGGCTTTCCAACAGGGGAGATAATGAGAATAACATCAATCAGCGCCTGTCAACAAGAACAACTTCAAAGGTAGACCTGAGGGAGAACCTGTCTCCATCCATTTACAAATAAAAGATTTAAAAAAAAAAAATAAAATAAAAACAGAATACCCCCCCCCCCCCTATCCCACTCTGGTTGGATTTAATAAAAATAAAAAAATGGCCTAAGCTTCCTTTACCCCCTATATCGTCTTAAGGACACACAGAGAGAAAACTCTGTTCTAGAGGGTTCAGCCTGGATAAATCTACCTCTCCTGAGGGCATTAGATTATGAAGGAGTTGGGTAGCCCCCTGCTCTCCCTAGGATGAGGTACACTAATACTAAAAAATAATACAGGTCGAAATAAGGCCTCAATTATAAACAGCTGAGGCTGCTGGTCGTGGAACAGACCCAGCTCCCACCACACACTTGCAACTTCACACACCCCAACAATTGCACCACCCCCCAAAAAAAAGATCCATTGCATCTGTATATTCAAAAACTTTGTTGCACCACTGGAAATGTGAACCCTTTCAGTTGGGATGAATCATCACCATCATCCATGCTTTCTTCAAAACTTTGTCTATCTAATTCTGCAAGTTCTTCATTGCCTAGAGGCATGCATACAACTCAGTCAGTGCCTTCTCCTGAATAAGGGATAACCTGACAGATGTATTCTTTTTTATGAAAATCCTCTATCCATAAAGCTAGCAACCATTCCATCTTATCCATTATGTAACTACTTTGCCATGTATTTTTCGCCTCGGAATGCTTTCAATGTTTGCAGCATTTTGCAGGTTGATACACACACGGAGGACGTCCCAAACAGCATTCAGTATCAACAGCACATTCAGTCTTTTTTTTTGCTTTGCTTTATCACTTATAATTTAACATCTATATTAATACTACTGTGCTTCCTCTTACGTTCATCACTTGCAATATGCTTGGTATTCATTGTTCAAGGGTTGCAAAGATGTTTGATGATGAAAATCGATAAAGTCTACACTGCTTACGTCTCACAATAACTATGCACCATGAGATGATGACAAAAGACTGGATGGAGGCAGATGAGGATGGCTGGGTAGCAATGCTAAGATGGTGAGCAGCCGCCAAATACAAATTTGATGCTATTTTCACATTGAAATGATGGAATGACTTAAGTGTAGGGAATCTTTACATTGTGTTCCTCAAAAGTTGACAATGTGAGTGCAGGGAAATGCATAGTGGGGCTACTTAAAATAGGGACTCCCTGTACATCATCTGACTTTAACAAACCTTTGATAATGTGCTCCTGTATTTGCCAACATGGATGGTAGAAGGCAGCAGCTTTTAAATATTAAATTCTGATTATGGGAACATTTTGATATCAGTATTCTTTAAATATTTTCTTTATTGTGAGAAAAGGACCCTTTGTTTGGATAGGGTTAAACCTCAGGTTTGGGATAATTCCAACATTTGGGTGAGATGGAATTTCATGTACAGCTGCTGCTGCAGTAGAAGATGAAAACAAGGGCTCTTCCAAAGTATTTGAGATTTCAGAATCTTTTGGTGGATCGCTTTTGACAAAGTCTGCAATTGAATGCTTTATTCAACAAAATTCTAAAACAAAAGGATAACCTTTAATATATGGTGTTATGGTCAGTGTTTGTTAAATAAAAACAGAACACATTTTGAATAAATCAGCTGTTATTGAACATCACAAAAAATACAGATACTAATAATGATGTGATTAGAAGATCAATAGCAATTAAGTCAACTTTTTTACAACTTGTAGAAGTACAGAGCTAACCAAATGTTTTTGTGGCTGTTATTCTCTGAGGTGCTGACGAGAAGATAGTTGGGATGTATGTGGGTCATAGAAGAGGAGAGCCAATTGATTTGATCTGCCTTGACAGGAAAAGATCTATTTAGCAGGATGTTCAGATGTTGCTAAGGCCTGGTGTTAACTAGATTGATCTTTAGACAGCATTTGTTGACTCTGGATTGGAACTGGTGCCATTCTCTCACACATCAGTTACTTTCCCTATCATGGTTCTTACACCTCACTTTATACTGGTGTTATGTATTAATCTGTTTCATGCTTTCATGGACTAGGTCTGTTTGGACAATGATCTCCACTATTCTTCTTGTCTGGTCAGCCTCTTCATTTTTGTGCATTTGGCTCCTGGGTCACTACAACCCCAGAGATCCATAACAATGGTGTCAATAGGGAGGAGTTACTGTATGTATGTTATTTAAAAAAAACTTGAAACATACAAAATTGTGTAATTAATGAAAATTGCATGCTACTTTTGATTTTAAAGAAAATAAGAATATCTAAGATACCGTAAAGTGATGTGTCAGATGTCACAGACTTTGTTTTCCAGACTGCTTGGGCCATCACCAGTAGTAGAGCGAGCGATAATACATACTTATACATTAAAAAAAAAACCACGGGACAATTTGACTGAATATCAATAAAAGATATTTGTTCATGTCTTATTTTGTGTTTGGGGGGATATGAGTATTGAATGTCAGTGGGTTGGGTATCATTGATATTGGCAATGAAATGGGTAGAAACAGAACAAGGAGTTCATACTGAAACTCTATAGAATCTAACCATAAAACAAAAATGCAAATGATATTTTTTTCATAATTTTATTGAAATTCGATGAATACAGTATAAGTTACATGCATTGGTATGATGTACATCTAGATTAAAACCCATCAAACTCATCTCCGCTGCCGTCTTCCCTCCACTACAAGAATTGTTCATCAGTCATAGTAGCAGTTTTGTCATAGCAGATATCGTTGTTGTTGCCCACTGATGCTTCTACTGTCTCGTCATCCCTCAACTTGGACCATAGGATGTCATCTTTGGTTCTGTCCATGGTATTGGACAGGCAGCACCCGAGGAAGCCCTTCTTGATGGTCTCGGGATCGACTTCCCCAGCATCTCTGATCCAGGTGGCAATGGTGCGCATGTCGGGTTGGTGCATGCGATCAGTGGGGTTGAAGGTGTGTTAGCCCTCCATCATCCATGTATTCCACCTTTGTTAGACCCCATACTTGACTGGACTGTTGCAAGATACGTCTTTGACCTACAGCATGAACGACATATCCCCAGGGACGATGGCAAGGTCTGAGAGTCGTCTTCAGGCTGTCTTCACAGATTCCATGCAGTGGCATCTGAAGGTGTCCAGCAACAGGAGCTTTCGGTGCAGTATACCCTGTCTGTCCCACACAGTGTTCACCTAGTCTAGCATGAGAGCTTTATCCATCCACCCCTTGGCATGGACTCAGATGTGGACACCACTGTGGAACTAGTCCTTTGGCATGATCTTCCTCTTGAAGATGATGTATGACTGGAATTTACTTCCGTCATCCATACACCCCAGCATGACTATGAAGCAGGTCGTCTTGTGGCCAGTCTTATGGTGATAGTCTTCAACCCTGATGAGGACCACTGTGCTATTGTAGGGATGGTGAATGTCATGGGTGTCTGGTTGGTATTTCCCATGTGACTTAGGGGGTAGTCATGTTGTTTTCTCAGTTTGATGACGAACTGTTGGTATCTCAACAACTGATCTTCGTAATCATCAGGTAGCTTCTGGGCAATGGTGGTCTGCTGACATATGCTCAATTGGTTGTGGGCCATGAAGCATGTGCACCATTTCTGAGATGCCTTAAAATCAGGCATAGATTGAGTTGAGTTTTGTAGACAGAAAGCATGTGCATGTGTATCTCTGTGGTTGAAACTCCTTCACCCTGCATACACCTTTCAGTGACGAAGGAAAGTACCACCTCAAGCTTGGGATAGGCCGCCCCCTTTCTCCGATCAGCATGTTTTGAATGTGTAATGGCTTCGATCTTCTGAGAACATTACTAGGACCAGATGTTGGCTTCATTCACTCCAAACCTTTGGGCTGCAACTCTGTTTCTATGTTCAACTGCATAGCTGATCATTTGGAGTTTATCTGCGGCAGTATGGCTTATACGTTGTGTTTGCTACATGGTTATGTGTAACAGTATGTAGAAATGGGGACTGAATGAAGAGTATCCTTGTGTGAAGTATATACGCATGTTATTGTAATACCTCGGTCACTATGCCATGGCGTAATGGTATAGTAATTTAAATGGAATTTTTTCACGAAGATCTTTGAACACCATGGCGTAATATGTGAGGTATTCACGAAAACCTGACTTGTGCATTCCAGTGACTTGGTTTACCACATCAGGACTGCAGCTGAGTGAGTGAATTTTTCGGAATTTTGTGAAACTATTACACATGTCCCATAAAATATCTCCACATTTAGTTTATCTCCCAATGGCCCCACTAAAGGAAAGACGACATAATTTCTCAGTTGGTTCTAAGTTGAATATTGTTATTTGTCTGTTGTATAACACACTTTCTTCAGGTTAGCCCAATCTGACGATGCCTGAAATATGAGCTAAATATGCCTGCGTATTATAATGGGAATTATATGTTTTTGTGGTCGTTTATAGATCAAAATTAGGGTGCGTATTATATATGATAGTGTATAATACACACTTTATGGTAGCATTCATTTTTGGAGTCCAAAGGATATATTTTGCACCCCTAAAAATACACTGGAGGTGCAAATGCACCAGCTGCACTCCCAGGCTAGATGCCATTAAAAGCAGTTTAATGTCAATCTCATCTTCAACCATTTATGTAAGATTACAAGTTTGCTATGTCAGCTAACGTGCACACCCTCCATTATCTGATCTTGTGAGACCTGATCTAACCAATGAACAAGGTTCCACTGCTTTTATTTCCATCTCATTTTTATCTTTTTAAAGAAAAAGTCATTTGTGTAGCTTAGTTGGTTTGGGGGCTTGATTGAGGTTCACATAAATAAAATTATGCCTTTTCATTGATTGTGGGTTTAATAAGATGATAATGGCAACAAAAACAATTAAAATTTTAAGAACAATGGCAATGATCTACAGTTTGTATGTGAAAACCAAAATGTATTTGTCTTCATGATAGTCTGCTACATATTTTGTCTTTTAGTAGTGACTGATTTCACCTCTAGGTTTTAATCTGCTGTTTTGAAGAATTTACTAACCACAGATTGATCTGACTTGGAGAGAGAGAGAGAGTGTGCACATTAAAAAGGGGAAGTATCCATTCATTACCTAAACATTGATTGTTGTCTGCATTGTTTGTGTACAGCCAAGGTGAACTTGATTACACAAATATTATCTAACTTTATACTGAATTTATTCAATTTAAGGTAATGAGAATATTAAAAATTTCCTCTAATGGTAAATTTACTAAGTAAAATGTTGTATTGTGGGAAAATAACATCTTTAATTTTATCAGTATCACTAGTGTATTTTATCTATTTTTTATGGCCAAGAAAGATTTGTTCTTGGAGGTCCACAAAGGCAATATCCGACTTCACTTTATTTGTACCTTTGCACTAGAGCTACGACAGTTTTAGTGTGTGATATTGCTTTACAAACGTTATATTATAGTAAACATGGCGATGGAAATTTAACTTGGTAATTCTTCATAAAAACGATCCAGTAGCGCACCATGTCGCGGCCTCAGTGCAATTTTCATCCTAAATTAAGATTTGGATTTAATTAGTTTGGCTAAGTCAGTTCATACTGTTTAATTATATTAACTGATGAAGAAGCCTATGAATTTCTGTAAATTTCACTTGGTGGATGAAGTAGTAATGTTAGTTGTTTTTGGTAGCTTCTAAATTACATTTTAGAGGAATAAAGTCTCTGCTCTTTTATTCTTCATTGTTTTATTTGTTCTGAGTGAAAATGATGCAAGAAGCGATACATAAGTTTTCTTAACATACTTTTAAAATCAACTTTGATGTAGATGCCTAGATTTAACAGAGTTACCAATTTAGTTTGCACGTGTTCTGCTGGGGGGAAAAAAAGCAAACTTTATTTGATTTTTATTTCTTTAAAGTCTCACACATTGATCTGTTTAGGTAACTAAATTACAGGTTTTCTTAAGACTTGCATAGTTTCATTCGTGTTTATCATGGAATAAACATTGCACATAAATGTGTATGTTCTACCACCGCCACCCAAATTACTGTATTTTAACATTACTGTTTCATACTTTGAAAATAGAATTTGAATTATAATGTAAGCTCCTTAAAAACTAGTATTCTTTTTTCCTTCCTTCAGGAGTTTTTTTTTTAAGTCTTGCATACCTATTGTCACAACTCAGAATTATGGCTTTAAAATTAGAAATGGCTGAAAGTTCATAGATGCAAATTTGGCAATATGCTTGGAGGTAACATTTGCGCTTTGAGTATCAGTGTAATTTTGTCAGGGTTCTCAGAGAATTTTAAGAAATTGACACAATTTGTTATCCAGTATAAAAAGTAATAATAACTTCATCTGTATCAGTTTCCAGCTGAATCAAATGTTTTTATTAATACTACGGGGAAATCAGGTGCCTTTTCCACATCTGAGGAAGATTCTTGCTTGAAAATAATTCCAATCGTTTATGATGCAATGATCAACCAACATTCCTGATCTTGGGTACCAATTCCAACTACTGCTACTTGACTGACCACCTGCCAGTGCTTAAGAGAGCAGTTTTTACGTCACTACTACCACCTCAATAACTGAGTGCAAGTGGAGATTCCTTTGTCTGCATGAAAAAGGATCTTGGAAAAAGCTGCTTGGCTGTAGGGAATCCTGTTCATCTTTATCCACACGTCAGGTGGACCAGTCATCACAATTTTAAATTATGGTGTTGTTGGGGTTCCTAAAAAATCTTTTTGAGTTAAATATCATATTACTGAAATTAAAGTTGAGGAAGAATAATTAAAACTCAGATGATTACTTTTAACTCCATACTTGAGAACCATTCCTCTCTAATATCTCTCATTAATATATGAATGTACACCAGCTTTCCTGTGAAAAACTATTGTGTTTTAGCTGTGTGTTGATGTTGCTTCTTTCAGGGAAGACATCCTTGTGTTCTTGACAGGTCAGGAAGAAATAGAATCAACTGTTAAACAAATCAAGGACATCGTCAGAGATATGGAAAGAAGCATCCCTCCTTTGGTGGTTTATCCTCTTTATGCTGCTCTGCCACCTCATCTTCAGCTGCGGGCTTTTAAACAGACTCCAAAGGTTTGGTTGACTGACCATAATCTTTACTGTACAATGGACCTTATTTTTTGCAATACAGTTTTTTTCTTAATGAAGATCACCAGTAACATTGAACATGACAATTTAAAAAAGTTATTTGATTCAGAAAATGTCTGCAATCTTTGCAGTAACAACTTGTCAGCACTTAAGTACACTTATGGAAGCTTTATGCATCTATCCAGTTATATACACACACAGAGAGAGAGTATTGGAAATAATTAAGCACAAATAGGAAAAACTGAGTATAGAATACAAACAACGCATGATAGAATCACATCTCAAGTTTAAAAATGAAATTCTCCATACTACAGCCATGTGTTGATGTGTGATTGGTTGTCATGCAAGTAATCAGAAAGTGCCACATCTGCAGATGAACTATAAAAGTATAGGCAGTAATATGATTGTAGTGGGGTGAAATAAATATTTCCTGGAAAGGAAATGTCACATAACAAGTGTTTAGAAATAAAGGTCTTGGCTAGTGAAGGCTACTCCATGTGCCAGATTCCAGCCCAACCTCATGTTTCAGGAGGATACATGAAGCAGGTACTGTTGCCAACAGATGTCATTGAGGAAGAACGTCTAAACTCTCCAAAGTGATGTTAAGTACCTCAGAGTATGTGATAGATGACACATTTAAGTAGAGATCTTTTGAATGAACTAGCAAGTACAGGTGTTAATGTTCAAGAACAGTAAGATTCATAAGCACAAAATGGTCTAATGGATGTGTAGCTGCCTGCAAACCTTTGCTGAGCAGAGGCAATCAAACAGCAACGCTGAAAGGGGCAAAATAAAACAGTGGAATGTATAAAGCTGGAAGTAGGTGTTTTTTACAGATGAGTCCAAATATGAACTGCTTGGCAATAATTAACAGTATATATCTAAGGTGGAACAGGGAGCAGAACATAGTATGAAAGTCTGTGTACAGTAGCTACAGTGAAGCATTGGGTGTATTAATGCAATTGTGATACTGCACATCAGCCAAGGATGTTTGAAATTGCACACAATTGATGGTATGCTGACAGGTACAGGCAGGTTCTCATCCATTGTGGCATTCCCTCAGGAAGACATCTGATTGGATAGAGATTTATTTTTCAAAAAGATCATCTGAAACATGAATGGTGAAACAGTCATGAAGATGCCTTGGCCAGCACAGTGTTGATATAATCATCTTTAATTGTATTTAGGGTTATTTGGCTACTGAGAGTCAAACAGCAATCAAACACTATGGATGAATTGTGGAAAGTATTAAAGGATACTTGGAACAACATTCTAGAGTCATACATTGATAACCTGTATGGGAGCATGAAAATAAGACATGCTGTATATAATGCAAAGCACGCTCAGACCAAAAATACTAGTACATTGGATATGTATTATGTAAATATATGAGTTGCATTTATTCATTATTTGTGCATATCCTGTATGTGTTCCCATAATTATTTCCAATGCTATATATACACACGTGCTTTTTCAACGATGCATTTTATTTACAATAAATTCTTTAACTTTTTCTAAATAGCTAGGTTTTTTTAGTTCCAGTTATTCTTCTTGATGCAAGTTCTCTAAATCTGTATTTTACTGGTGTTTTCAAAACAATTCTTCTTCTATCTTTACTGTGAATGCCGATGTGCAATTAAAATTATTTAAGTTTTTTTTACAAGGAAGCAGGAAGTTGTCATACAGCCCCCCCCCTCAATGGAAGAGGAATGTTTGCCACTACAATTTTAACATCAGTTTATGATATCACTTTCAACAGTCATTCATTCATTGCTTTATTAACAAAATAATATCTACCTGTGATGAATTTTTTTACCAATTAATAATTGTGAATCTCTCTCCTAGTGTCACTAACTATGGAAAACCTTTGGAATCTGTAGTTATCTGCATGCTCAAATTCCTTAATTATTTATAAAAACCTTTTTAGGTCTCTCAAATTAAAACTTGGAAAAAATTAGGTTGAGTTTATGATGAACCACGTCTAATAATTCTAGCCTTTTCTTGAATACAGACTCCACAGCTATGCAACAGGCTAATTTTCTTTTTGTTTATTATTTTTGTTTGTTTTTCTTTATCTCTAAAATATTAATAATTTTTAGTCTTTGTAATTGGGCATCTTTTTCATCTACAAATTGGTAAAGGAAGTCTATCGTTTGAGGGGTCCTCCTATCAGTTGGATGTTAGTACTGTAATAGCCAGGTGTTTAACCTCTATTAACGATGCGTCATGAACTACGAGTACTAAATCCACATCCATTACTTGCTGTTGTGAATCTCAGCAGCTGATGGAGCGTGTTTTTATCCTGGCTTCCTCTAAATTTGATGAACTTCATTTTATCCAAATAAACTTCGTTATGTGGAAGAATTATCCTCGGGTCAGACAATAGTTGTTTAAAACAAAATGACGACAAAAAACCTTTCACTCATTATGCAGATTTAGTCCAAGAGCCCTTTCTTGCTGCTCATTCTGTAAACCAGTGATCTGGTACATTCTGTAATCACCAGCCCTTTCAAACCTAGATTTACAAATTTGCAAAATGGAAATAATTTTTGAAATTCTTGCTCCAGTTTAAACAAACAGATTCATTCTTTTGAAGTCTGCTAATGGCATTTATTCTGTTCTTCGATTAGCATAAAAACAGTTTGTGGAGTTAGGGTTGGGATAACTGTTCATTCTGCCAGGAGAGACATTCAGAATTTATTTAAGCTGTCGCCTTTCTTTATTGAAGCTTATGGAGTTTTTCTGTCGCGATTTCACATTTTATCATCTGAAGGGTTATTTTTGCTGTACAGGGAGCCCGGAAGGTGATTTTGGCCACCAATATTGCAGAAACCTCCCTCACCATTTGTGGCATAAAGTATGTCGTAGACTCTGGAAGAGTGAAAGCAAAGTGAGTCTGGCATCTTACCTCTTTAAAACACCCGGTAGTCTTTATATGTTTAATGGCACAAACGGTTAACACTGTTTGCAGATTTTGTGTAATTTTGACTAAACTAGATTGGCTTCATCAAGAATAATATCATAAACATTTTCAAATAGGAAACTAACTTTACTGGTATGCAACAAATTAAAAAAAAAAACACTTGACATCCTGGTTTTACATAGAAGTTGTTGTTAAATCTGTATTTTAATATTTATTTAGTTTTTCAAGTGTTATGCAGATATTGACTTCTTGGTGGCTGAGTGATGGAGATGGGGGAGAAACTGATGTAAAAAAGATGATTTATTTATGTAAATAAGTTTGATTCAAAAGTATACAAACAAAAAATGAGTGAAGCAATTTTTCGGAAACTACTATTATTCAAATTGATAAATTGGTTGTTTGCTAAAATTTATGAAGTACGTACATTAGTTAGTTAGTTTAATATATTTTCTTTGGTCATATACTCCCACTCCATTATCCTGTTTATATAAGACTGACAGAGACAGATCTAATACATATTTTCAAGTGTTTGTTACTCTTTCATAGATGAACCATGGCACCAAGAGGTCCCAGGTTTTGGTTGTAGGTACTTCAGAATCTAGCCAAGGTTTTAAGTTACTACAGGTTGGCCATTTTTTTCCTTACAGTACCAGGTACCCCTCCTAGTGTTACATATACTATAGTTGGGACCAGAACAGAAACCTGTTTTAGTGAGACGACGACTATAGGTGTGGAATTTCAGAATAATTTTATAGCTTGCTTGTTTTAATGTTTACATTAAAATTTTAAGTAATAACTACCTTTTTACACACTCACATATATATCAAATATATGATTATTTTTTTTTTTTTAATGAAGAGTTTGCAATCCAATCAATGGCCTTGATCTGCTGAAAATTGTCCGTATTTCTAAGGCTCAAGCCATGCAGAGGAGTGGCCGGGCAGGCAGAGAAACTATGGGAAGTTGCTACCGTCTTTACACAGAACAAGAATTTGATTTGTTTCAAAAAAACACAGTACCAGAAATCCTAAGGTTCGTTAGCCCATTTCCATTATGATAGCAAGTTGTGAAGAATTTTTTTATCTGTTTACAGATTAACAATTGGCTCATGTTCACAGCAGGTATAGAGTTCTCAATGTTTCTTTTCAGAAAATTAATTAAATAGTTTTAATTCTTAGTTATCCACTAAGTATTTCTTGATAGAATTTTTAATACTGAGACTTAAAAATATTTTTCTTTAATTGCATCTTTTTGTGTGTGTTTGCCTTTTAATTAATTTCTTAAATCTTGTCAAGTTTTGGAATTTTCTTAATTACACACATACACAGGTAGTCATAATTTTGAATTTATTAATAATTATTTGGCTCTTAGCCATCAGAAATTATATTCTCCCCCCCTCAAATTTTAAATTGGATATATACAGATGCATCTCAAAAAAAATTAGAATATCATGGAAGAGTTCAATATTTTTTGGCAGTTATTTCAGAAAGTGAAAATTGTATATATTCTAGACTCATTAGATGTAAACTAAAATGTTTCAAGCATTTTTTAATTTTAGTTTTGATAATTACGGCCAACAGCTAAAAAAAAATAGAAAAAAATGTATCTCAAAATATTAGAATATTCCATTTTTAGTTTGAGTAAATCGCTATTTATGCAGTATAAATACCATGAATCTCTCAGTCTGGTCAGTACACACACCACAATCATGGGGAAGACTGCTGACTTGACAGTTGTCCAGAAGACACTCATTGACACCCTCCACAAGGAGGGTAAGCCACAGAAGGTCATTGCTAAAGCATATTTATGGAAAGTTGACTGGAAGGGAAAATTGTGGTAGGAAAAGGTACACAAGCAAGAGGGATGACTGCAGCCTCAAGAGGATTGTCAAGCAAAGACGATTCAAGAACTTGGGGGAGCTTCACAAAGAGTGGACTGAGGCTGGAGTCAGTGCATCAAGAGCCACCACGCACAGACATGTCCAGGAAATGGGCTACAAGTGTTGAATTCCTAGTGTCAAGCCACTCCTGAACCAGAGACAACGTCAGAAGCGTCTTACCTTGGCTAAGGAGAAAAAGAACTGGACCATTGCTCAGTGGTCCAAAGTCCTCTTTTCAGATGAAAGTAAATTTTGCATTTCATTTAGAAATCAAGGTCCCACAGTCTGGAGGAAGAGTGGAGAGGCACAGAATCCAAGTTGCTTGAAGTCCAGTGTGAAGTTTCCACAGTCGGTGATGATTTGGGGTGCCATGTCACCTGCTTGTGTTGGTCCACTGTTTTATCAAGTCCAAAGTCAACGCAGCCGTCTACCAGGAGATTTTAGAGCACTTCATGCTTCTGTCTGCTGACAAGCTTCATGGAGATGCTGATTTCCTTTTCCAGCAGGACTTGGCACCTGCCCACAGTGCCAAAACTACTAGTAACTGGTTTGCTGACCATGGTATTATTGTGCTTGATTGGCCAGCCAACTCGCCTGACCTGAACTCTATGGGGTATTGTCAAGAGGAAAATGAGAGACACCAGACCCAACAATACAGACAAGACCTGAAGGCCACTATCAAAACAACCTTGGCTTCCATAACACCTCAGCAGTGCCACAGGCTGATCCCCTCCATGCCAGCAGCATTGATGTAGTGATTCGTGCAAAAGGAGCCTCGACCAAGTATTGAGTGCATAAATGAACATACTTTTCAGAAGTTCGACATTTCTATATTATAAATCCTTTTTTTTTTTTTTATTGATCTTGTGAAATATTCTAATATTTTGAGATAGTGGATTTTTTATATTCATGAGCTGTAATCTGTAATCATCAAAATTAAAACAAAAAAGGGCTTGAAATATTTCACTTTATGTGTAATGAATCTAGAATATATGAAAGTTTCACTGTTTGAATTAAATTACAGAAAAAGTGAACTCTTCCACGATATTCTAATATTTTGAGATGTAACTGTACATCTGAAAGATTCTTAGGACAAACTGAAACAGCAGCAAACTGCAGAGCCCCATAATCAAGTTACCATTGTTTTTTTTTTACCCTGCCAGTAAAATTTCCATGTAATGCTAGACTCAAAAGCAAGCTGCTTTTTTTTTTTAATTTCATTTTTACTCTTTAAAAAAATTGGGGTTGACCTGGAATCACATGCAGGTGTTTCAGCTTTTGCCAGAGCCAAATTTTCCAGGAATTTTGTCAGGAAGTAATTTCACATTCTTCTTCTTAACTCATTCCTTGCCTCAAGATCATATGTGGACTCACTAAATCAGCCATCATCTTGCCATGCAGGCACTCACACAACTACACTTTTAACTCAAGGCACGGGTTGGAAGATAGCTGATCTTAATGTTACTGTAGTGAACATGGGGCTGGACATTATTACAGTGCCTTTTAGAAGCTAAAAGTGTTTGTTTTTACAGAACATTTCAGACCATGGAGCTCAATGTTAATATGAATATGTGAAAAAAATGTGAGATTTTAGAGAAAACAATGTTTCATTGTACCAATTTGTGGAAAGCATTTGACATTGAAACAAGGATATAATATAAAACTAAACATTCGAATTTGTAAAAAAGCAACAGAATGTCTGCCTACCTGTGTCCACAGAAATAATACAAGCCAAGCTGCCAAGCTGTGTGAAGCCATTTGACGAAGAGGGATAGCAATCACACTTTAGGTCCAGCAGAGGCTGGATTACACATTTTATAAAATGTTTTCTTTTTTCTTTTCTTTGAAGTGCCAAACTTCCATTTATCAAAAGTTGCCATCAGGTTATGAAGAAAAATTATTTGCTTGGCAAATTTGGAACTGTGATCAGGCACCAGTGTATGTTGATATGCTGAAGCCTTTCCCAATTACAGAGAAAGGGTGTAAGGATGTGCATGTGCTGTCCACTGGTTATGAGAGAAGACAGAGAGACAAAAGCTTCTCAGCTGTTCCCAAGAATTTTGTTATATATGCAACTGCTACCAGTTGGATGATGGGCAAAATGGTTGTCAAATAGATTTGCCTTGTTTTTGCAGTGTTGTTCTGGAGCTCTGTTAAAACTTCCATTTGTTGTTTGTGATGGAAGCTTACTGCAGATATTTCACTGCAGAAGCAAAAGGTATTCTGCTGAAAGAAAAGTCTGACTACAGTTATTCTGAGAGGAAAGTCTTGTCAACTAGTTATTCTGAGAGGAAAGTCTTGTCAAATACAGCTGCTAGATGTCTCTGTCAACAAGCCATTCAAACAGTAGCTCCAACAGGGAGAGAGGACCATTTTGGGACTGCTGCTTTATAATAAAAATATGCAAAATTTGGGGACTGTTTTAATGTTAAAAAAAAAGAGGGTCAGCCTATAACTGCATAATATAGAGTCCTCGTCAGCCCCCAAATTAAAACATGAAAGGTTAATCTTGTGCAAACTTGACAAAAGGTAAAGGGTTAGAAAGTCTGTTCACAAGTATGATGCTGGTCTAATTATAATTTACAATAAAGAAAATCGGCTATTTGTTTGGGAAGTTTATGTCAGAGGCCAAGGGCACAGGAAATAAAGGACTCTGAGAAACATGGCCAAGACATTGGAAGAACATTACTGCTGAGATTGACTCATTGCTATCACTGCATGTATCAGAAATCCATTAAGACAAAAGAAAACACAAGATTCAAGCATTAAAAAAAGTCTGTCTCTAGCAGCATCTTTAATGGCACAATACTGACTGCAATAGGGCTTGGTATTACCAGTCAAGATGAGCTCATTACAAACTCCTAATTTGGCAGCTGAGTCACTGAGGCTAATTCTCCAGTTGCAATGGTGGATAACTCCTCTGTCTAAGCCACATGCCAATTACCTTTTTCACCGAGCACAATGTAATATCATATCATATGAAATTCTTAAACATATTTCAAAACATTATACTACAAAGACTGTTTTGATTGTTTTTTTTGTCCAACATACATAACTTGAATTTAGGAAAATTTTAAAATTCACTATAATTCTTGTGTCAGTAAGTTATATAATGTTAATTGCACCCCTTCTGTATTAAAGCAATTGTATTTTCCTGTTACTCATTTGTTCTTGTTTTGCTTTCTGTAATTGTACGTGCGAGAGGGAGGTATTTCCCATTGCTATCAGAGAGAGATTTCCATATGACAATAGCTTATCTGGTTTTATGGATCATAAATTTTATGCTGAGGTTTCTAGTTTTTTTGGACTGGCTAAAGCAGCAGCATCCAGAATTACAGTTTAATATGAAATATTTGCTTAATGGCCAGTTGTCCTAAAGTATCTTATGTATCCCTGATGATAGTAATCAGGTAACTGTTACAGACAAACCTACATCCACAGGCCCCTTCATGAAATAATTTTTCATTTTTTGTGCACAACTTGCTAATTATTCTTGTTAATTGTGCCTATGTTTTCTTACCTTTACTTCCATGAAGAAATTATCTTTACTAAAATATTATTAATAGCTAATAGTTAAGCTTGTTTTAATTGAAAAACAGGTTCATGCTGTTTTTATCATTTTTTTTCTGTTTATTCAATGAGATATACTCTACCTTCTGTTGCCATTTTATCTGAAGCATCTGTTTAAAAGACACCTTGTCAAACTTACAAAGAAGTAGTTATATATATATATATATATATATATATCTGTGCAGGTCAGTTTCAGAACTGCTGTTAGATTGGGACATTGCTTTCCATTTAAGCATAGAGTTCCCACTCCAAACACCTGGAGTGTTATATCAAATGTTATTCCAAATATGGAGGTTTTCCTATGATTCATCTGGGTGAGATGACTGCCTTTCTTAATCATATGGCTTAACCAGTTAGATCTAAAATCAATGATGTCAGGATTTTGGCTAAGCTTGGTACTAATTGAAATTATCAGACACCCGGAGATCTGACTACTTTTGTTTCTCTACTTATTATATTTGTCAGAACTTTGTTCATAACATTTTTCATCAAAATATTCTTTTTTGCTTGATAACTATTTTTTTTTTTCATATTTGATGCCTAAGTAATTGAATTGTAAAATTACTGAATCAAAAGGGGATTAAAATATTAGTAATTAAAATCCCGTATATTTTGTAGCCGAACGAATAATTGTTGTTTATCAGTTAAAATGGCTTCAGGACAAGAAATTGCATCAGCAAATGTCACTCTGAGTATTTCATTTCTCAACATGAAATGGCTTAACAAGTCAGTAGGAGCCTCTTTGGTCAAAGCAAGCAAGATGATGGTGAGGAAACCAGTCAGTAGGCAGGCATGCAAAAGGAAAGTGAAAGTTGACAAGAGAACAGAGCAATTATTAAAAACAATAAAATAAACTACTTTCTTACCAGAACACAATTAGCAGCTAAAATTTTTATAGCACAATGCTCCAAGAGAACACCTTAGAGAGGTTGGCTTGATTGGTTGAGTAGCTGCTTATTAGTGCTGCTCATCAAGTGTGTAAATAAGAAAATAATGAGATTGGACAAGGCAAACATTATAATTCGAGAACCAATTTGAAATCGTTGGCTAAGAATGAAAAGTATATCCAAATAAATCCTGAAGAAAAATTCGCTGTGGATTTGTAATGCATTCTGACAAACATGGAGACAATTGATGGGAATTTTAGAAATTTGTTCTGAGTTTGCAAAATTAATCATAATTAAATCTATGCAATTTGGCAGCAGCATCTGGGTATCAAATGCTAGACATAAGACAATAAATTATGCACTGTGAAACCCCATAAGCAATATCTAATGATGGAATCCTAAAATGATTTCTTCTTTTGGGCTCATTTTGAATTAACCTGATTGAAGAGTTAAAAATAGGCTGTCATCTGCATTTGTGAAATGATTTAAGTGAGGATTGGAATTCCTTATTCATTATGAAAATTATTAGCTTAGATGTCACTAAATTTCTAAAATCATTATGAAGCGAAAAGATGGAAGATATTTGATGAAACAAATTTCTGATATACATTTTAATGTTTTCTAACATGCTAATATATGTGCAACTATTTACTAATAAGTTGATTATGTATGAATTGAAATGCTATTGGTGACTCCACATTACTGTGTAGGTGTATTTGACTCTCAGTTTACTTTCCTGTGGATAATTAATTTGAAAACAATAAAAATGCTCCTTGCTTTCATTATATTACAAGCTCTGTGAAGTGTCTTTAGCATTGTTCGTAAGTCTAGTAATAATTACTGTTTACATGAAACTGAGTTATTATGCACTTTCTCTTTATTTATAGGTGCAATCTGGCTGGAGTATATTTGCAGTTGTTAGCCATGGGAATTCCTGATATTGTTAATTTTGATTTTATGGATAAACCATCAGATGAGGTAAATTGTGTTCTATTCATTATACAGTAGCATAGACACTACTAATTGTTGTTATAATATACTGGCAGCAAAGTTTGTGGCTTAATCTCTGCCTTGATCAGAAAACCTGATGAAAACTTTTAGTTCACTAAAAATTAATTTTTTGCCAGAATTTAGTAAATATTTAGCTACTTGATTAATTGTTTTATATTTCTTTTTCTTCAAAGAATTGTTTCATATATTAAAGAATATATTGTGGCATAATACTGTTTTCTCTTGGAAGCTTCCTTTTAATTTTTAATTTTAAAAAAATTTCCTAATATTGGAATGACAACAAAAGTATTAATTAGGCAAACTAGTTGTTTCTAAATTTGCTTTCATGGTTATTGCCTTATTGTGGAGAAAATCCATGGGGAAGAAATTCTTTTCTGTTGCCTAGTTTTCATACTAACAAATGGTGAATAAATGTAAAAGTTTCATTTATTTTCTTCATTCACATCATATTTCAACATCCTGGTTAGATTAACATGGTTGCTGAGGCAGCTTGGTTATTAGTATGCAAGTTTGGCTTGACCAGAACTCTGCTAGTGAAGACAGTAGTAATTCAATTCTATTCTATTTGTATGCTTCAGGGTAAAATAACTACTAGTGTACAAATGAATGAGTATGCAAACTGTTTACCTCTTCCTAGATATTAATGATACCATTGTTTTTGTTGCTTTCAATATATTTTTAAATTTATCAATATTTCTTTCATATCACCAAGCTGATGTCTCAGTCACCTCCTGCAAGTTGATTTTAGTTACTCAATTATAGATCAACCTCTGGTTTAAAATTGCTTTTAACATCACTTTTTGGTCTCTGTGCTTTCTCCATTGCTTTGCCACTCTCTTTAAAACCAATTGATGATCTGACATTTGAGCAGTTAATTGTCTTTTTTTGACAGTAAAATCTAATGATTTCCCTTTTGTAAACAATATGGATGCAAATATGGCTGTGTTTTCCTCTTTCAGGCATTTTAAGACTTTTCTTTTTTTCTTTAAAAGGGTAATGCTTCTATGTCTTTGTATATTATCATTACCTGATGTGTGTACTGCTGTATATCCCAAGCAGAACTGGTGTTTATTTTCATGGCATTTTGCTGCTTTTCCCAACATTGGTTTCATCAATTTTAATATATGGCTGAATGTAATGTTTGGGAAATCACTTTGCAAGATTCCTGCCAGCTAAACTTCATATTCTCTATTATTCTGTTGTTTTTTTCTTCCACTATAAGGATTTCTGGTCTTGGTAACTTCTTGATGCACATGAGCAATTGTTGTTTGTTTTTTTAACAGGTATCAGCCAGGCTGTCTTATAGCAGATTTGCACAGTACTTTGCATTAGTTTCAAAGATTAGCCAAGATTTTCCTAAGATTACAGTATTTATATTTACATGAATTTAAATAAACTTTTTATGGAGTTAAAAATGTTTTCCAAAGGTTTGTGTAGAATCACTGACAATAAAACTTCATCTTTTACAACAATGTCTGGTTAACTCTTTTTCATCTTATATTTTCTTATAGAGAGAAAGATATGGGTTAGTTAGTTTTCTTATTATTAACAATTTCTGCACATTCCATAGTAAAGTAAACTCTGGATATAGTGGCACTCTATCTAACAGCATTGTGTCACAGCTCTGGTGGCAGACACAGCAACCATCTTAAGTTTGTCTACCGTCACCATCTTGTAAGTGTGCACAGCTCATTTCTCTCGTCTTTTATCATACGATAACTTCTGCACCCCCTCAACAATGGCTCCTAAATTTGACAGAACAAGTACTGGAGAAAAACAAAGGTGGACTACACTTAACTTTGCCGATAAAATTGAAATAGTCAAGAAATTAGAAAAAGATGCATGCAGGAGGAGGAATGTTTTGATGTGCGAGTACAATGTTAGTTCCCCGATCATTCTCCTGATGTAGCAATTGAAACAGCAACAGCAGCAGAGGAGGAGCGGGTAACAGAAGAGAAGTAAACGGTGTTGTGTAGTGCATAATTATGTTTTATTCACATGTATGTTCCGTATATAACTTGTTGTGCATATTTTATTCTAAGTGGATTGTGTTCTATTCACACGTACTTTCCATTTGATGTAATTATGTTCTTTTCAATATTTTGGTTAAACTGGCAGCTCATACAGGTCCATTTTATATTCCACTTATTTACACCTCCCTTGTGTCTCCCTTATGCGGACACTCCATATGACGGAATATTCGATATAACAGCTTCCACGATTCCCCGAGGGTGCCATTATTTTCAGAGTTTACTGTAAATTTATTTTACATTTCTTCTGCAACTAGAAATAACCAAATTAATATTGGTTTATTTGTTTGTTTTTTTTGGGGGGGATTCTTATTTCTAAATTTTTTAAAAATACGAAGCATCAAATGTTTGGGGCCTTTCCATATGTGTGTCATACTTTTTAACATGGACTTTGTTCTTTTATGTGGAAGTAACTACTTGGTTAATGCCTGGTTCTGTGAATGGTCTGAAATGGTCCCTTAATAGAAAGGGGTTTTTTTGGATTATTTCCCTACACCCAAACAAAGTAAGAAAAAATCAAAGAAACTTTATGCACAAAAAAGGTTTGGCTGGTTGCTGTTTGATTTAATAAGGAAATATATACTTGTTGTTTTAAAACTAAAATATATTGCTTATTACAGCAAAACATCAACAACAGCTAAATTTTAAAATCTAGACTCGATTTATTTCTTAGTGGAGCTAAGAGATGCACTTTTGTGCATGTATGGCTTCAGTTACTAAGACTATTTAACCCACTGTTTTCAATAGGTATTTCCCCCTCTATTTTAATTAATAAAGTAAATAAAATTGAGAGGAGTATCTCAGGGTTATTTGAAGTTCAGAATAAACAAGCATAATATATGAATGATCTCTGGCAAATGCAGAAATCTAATTTGCCTTCTAGAACTTTGGTACAAAAAACAACTAGGAATCATCATGTAAATTTATAAAACATTGAACTGATATTGTCCTTACTATGTTAAAATAGCAATAAGTCTTTATTATGGATGTTGCATGTACACTACTGCAAAATCAGTATGGCTACAAACTTTGAAAAACTTGGCAATTATGGTTGTGGGGGGAAACCCTTAACTACATGCTTCATTACTGAAAAGTAGTATTCTGTATGGTGTTAAATTGTGGATTTTTGCTGTTTCACAAGTCTCCTCTTAATCATGTTTGCATCTCTTACTTTCTAGTGGTTCTTGGCTACTTATATTGTTGCATGTTTGGTTCTTCAAACTTTGTAGCATCATGGCAGCACACGTTAGCTCATAAGATGATAGCTTATGCTTTATCCAAATGCTTTTCAATGAACTGTTCTACTTCTATATATTTTTTCCAGCATGTGGTCAGTGCTTTGGATCAGCTTGTCTTGTTGGATGCCATAGAAAAACAGGAAAAGATACAGGTAGTACTAATTTTAAATTAAAACGTCCAAGTCCTTGTTATTTGGATAAGTTTTCTCAGACAATGACAGAATTCGACTTTTTAAATTGTCATGAGTTTAATAAAATTTATTCTCTTATTTGATGATCCCTTTAGGCAGAAAAAGGAATAATTTTGAACAAATAAAATTAGGATACCTATTAAGTAATGTTTTTTGTGACTGGGGAAGCAGTTTGCTTAATTTTGTGTGTTAAACTCTTTCTATAAAATGAGCTATTGAGACAATAAAAAAATTAGAATTCTTTGAATGAATGATGGTGTTGCTGTTTCTTTCATTAGAAGGATTTGGTCGTCTCAATATGGAAAACTAACCTAAGACTGGATGTCTTTTCTGGTGGAAGTCTACAGCAAATCATTATGGCAGTGCTTTGACTATTTACACTATTGCTGGCTGACTTACATATTTAATTACAGACGAGCAATTTGATTGCAGGGAAATCCTTAGTTTTCATTTTTAGATGTGGGAGGAAGCCAATACAATGAGTAATTAGAATAAACCATACTAGGCAAGTACGCTAAACTGAGTTGGCCCCTTGATCTTTGTAGTCCGGTGGTCTACTCATGAGCCATTCACCACCACTTGCTAAAAAGTGGAAATTTGAATAGAATATTTTTCTTTGTTTTTATTTCAAGTAAATTGATCTTGTTTAGGGGCCCACTATAAAAGTTGTGAATAGATATAACACAATCACAATTTTTTTTCTTGTTTCCAGGGTTACATTAATTGCATGTTTTAATTTTGCTTCATTCATATTAGTTATTTCATGTGTATTTTGGTAGAAAATGTTGCAAATATTCTTGTAATTCTATACTGATTTTCAAATGAATTTGGTCTGTTTGCTGATGGACCAACCTCAGTGTCAGCTTTTGGCAGTGTTCTTGTTAACAACATATTTGCTTCTGTTTGTTTTTAACTTAATTATCCATTTATATTTCCTCATAGCTTCATGCCCTTTGATCTTGAAATTTTGGTCCAAATTACATTTGGTGTTTTTTGTGCCTAGCAGCTAATAGTTTTCCAGTTTTTGGATTCTTTCCTTCCACCAGAGTTTGCTGGTTTTATGTAGCTGAGCTGTATTGATTTTGCTACCTGATAGTTTCTTGTTGCAGAAAGAGAGAAAATATCTCAATAATCTTGTTATCACTAACAGCCTCAGAAACTCTCAATAGCTATAGATGTGACCGTTAAACTTGGCGGCAGCACGAATTTTCCATATTTTTGTACTATTTAAGAATACCATTGCATGATATCATTGCTTGCTTATACACACTGTAACTATGGCTGCTTTTAAAAACCACCAGATTTTTTAGATTTGAGAGACATGATGAAGATAGCTCATTGGAGGACATAGAAGCAACATTAGATTGTTAGTACTGAAGTTGAGATTTTTTGCCCTTCATGTATTATTAGAGCTTGCCAGAGTTGGCCGGACATGAGTTTAAACTTAAATTTAGTTCAGTCCTTTTAATATCAAACTGTTAGTCTGCTGCAATTTTTATAATTTGAAAACAAAATTAGTTTTGTCATTTATATTGTAATGGTTATTAGAACACTGCTGACAAAGCTGCCACTGTTAACCTAAAAATTAAGAAAATGTAGAATTGAATCTGAGAGCAACAGATACCTTGATTTGAATTAGAATACAAGTTGCCCATAACCTTATAGGTGCATATTGTTAGATGTACAGGTCAGTCTCTCTTAAATACCATGCTCACAGGATACAAATGACCACTTAAAAGATGTTCTAATTGCCACCTGGCTAAAATGCTGAACACTGTCTCAGTAAATGTCCAAAAATGCACCTGGAAGAGAAAAATCTGTCCATTGCTGAGATGGTTTTGAAAAACATGAAGCAGCAACATAATTTTTAAGGTTGTGCATTAAAAAACTAATAAAACGGCTGTGAAGAAACTTGATTTAGAAGAAAAAATAAGTGGCTGCAGGCACGAGAAATTCCTCACTGTCTGCATTTTAATTACATGTTGACCAAAATAACTAAATTCCTTGTTTGGTTTGTTTTGTGCTGGTTTTTCAGTAAGAAAGCCTAAATTTATTATTAGTAATGTCTTTAGCTCATAGAGGAGAGAGATTGCCAAAAAAAAAGAAAGGATTAAAACTAGCTTTATTTCTCTTGTTGTTTTAATGAAAGTCTTAAAAAATTACTCTGCATTCAATCAGTTATTTACTTGGTCCTCACTTCGTTATTAATGACTTTGAAAAAGATTTCTAATACATGGCAACTGATTTTATTAAAGAAAATAGATATTTTTGAATATGTAGTAGACAAGTTGGGAATGATGTGGGGGAAATGCACAAAAAGCAGTATATTATTTGTTGGGAAAGATGTTGATAAGAAAATTGAAAAACAGAGAAAAATAGAATTAATTAAACAGGTAATTTTCATAAAATGAATGAATGGCTTAATTTAAAGTTTACATGTAACTTTTGCACAATGTATTTCAAATGCACTTACATTTTTCATCATATAAGCTGAAAACAGCTTTTATTTGTTGACCTGTATTTGTTTGTTGTTTATTAACTTAATAATGATTGGCATGAATAAATGTCTTGATATGAGGCAGCAAGTTGACCAGTCATGATTTCAAAAGACATCTATGTTGATTGCTGTCTGTAGGGAGGAAGACAAGTACTTTTTCTGTCCCCTACCCGAAAAAAGATATTAAAATACCTTAGCATTGTGAAGAAAGAATGGATTACCTATTTTTAATGTTCAAAAGCTTTTGGCTACATCACTCTTCTGAAAACGAGATGTTTCTGAATTTTCAGTTATGGTTTATCTTCTATGTTATTGTAATGCTAAGATTCTAATTAGACAATATGTCAAGGAAGTAACTATATTAATTAGAATTTGAAATGTACTTTTTTGAAATAAAAATAATCTCTTCCAGTTAACAAATTTGGGAAGGAAAATGGCAGCATTTCCTTTGGATCCTCGTCTTTCAAAAGGGGTAATTATGGCGAAAGACTTTGGATGTTTGTGAGTTTGTTTATTTAAAAGTTCTTTTTATATGGTTAATTAGGTATTGTTTAACATCAGTTGATATGTCCTGCAGCTAGCACCTATTGGCCTTTCTTCTGTTCTTATTTGGAAAAAGAAGCTACATTAAAAGTTAGCGATGATATTTGCCATTTCTCTTGCATGTTCAGTAGAAACATTGAAAAATTTTCACATGTTGAACTTTTAATGACAAGAAAATCAAGTCAATGTAGTCATTATTATAGCAGACATGCTAAAGATAACAGAAGAACTTATTAGATTTTGATTGTGAATCAATTATAAGAGGACTTGGGTTATAAGTGAAGTTGCTTTTAAGATTCATTTCTGCTTACTAGGATAATTGTTAGCAAAAACTCATTAGCTCTGAATAGAAGGAAAATGGTTTAATTTTAAATATGAACAGGTTTTTTTAATGACTGCAACTTTTCCTCAAGTTATATTTAGTAATATTGTGTGCCAATATTGCTTTATTTTAGACTATTTTATAAAAATCTCTCTGTAGCATCTTTTTAAGGAGCAGAACATATTGAAAAAAATGCATATCTTAAAAGATAGAATGATCTATGGAATCTGTTTTTAATAAACTTTGTACAAAAATTTCAACTGTTTTAAACTGCCAGTAAGGGAACAGTGTATACTACACCTGTGATTGCCTCCCTTTCCAAGAAAATTAATGAAAACGAAAAACTGAGGGATGTTTGATATAAGTATAACATTGAAATGTCATTTCAGACCGAGATATTAATTTTTCTTTCTTTCTTAATTATAGAGAAGAAATACTAAGTATTGTGTCTATTTTGTCTGTTGAGTCTATTATATTCACACCACAAAACAAGGTAAGTTCCATTTGAACATTTTCTTTTTTCTGTTGCTATATTTAGGTTTTCTAGACCAGGGGTCTCCAAACTTTTCAATGTAAGGGCCACATTATATATTTCCCACATTTATGCGGGCTGAAGGAATAAAAAATGAAAAAAAAAACAAATCAGTGCCAGTAATTTAATTTCCTCAAATATTAGAGTATAAACATGGAAAAATTAAAACATATCTTGTTGGAAAAAATCAGGGTAAACTGAATAGATTCCTGCCTTTAGTTTTATGCAACCAAATTAGTGTGACGAATGATACTGTCGTTTTGACTTCAAAATTTCATTAAAATCAGGTTCCAGATTAGATGAGCCAATTGTAAGAATTGATTTCAAATGATCATCAGACAAATTTGCTCGATAGTTAGATTTCACATACTTCATTTTGGAAAATGTTTGTTCACACAAGTATGTTGTACCAAAAATGGACACAAAACTACAAGCAAACTTTATCAAATTTGGAAACTGATCTGGCTGCAGGCATTTATAAAACTCAATCAGATTTCAGTCTGTCATCTGCCTGGAGATCAATAATTTCCATTTGAAATTGAGTTGGAAGATTTTCAGCATTGCAGTCAAATGGATTATGAAAGAGCCTGATTTCATTTGCTTTGGCATCAAGGTCAGCAAATTGCTCCTGAAACTGTATTTTTCAAATCTGAAATTATTTCATTTGCAAATGAAGAAGGAAATTCAACTTTACTTTCTGCATGAAATTTTTCACAACATGGAAAATGAGCAAAATTCTTAACTTTCACCTGGCCTTCAAGTAGTGCAAGTTTTGCTCTGAATGCCTTGACATGAACAAAGTAGTCACCGATCAAATTTGTTTTGTCTTGCAAATTCAGATTCAATTGATTCATATGACCTGTCATATCTGCAAAAAATGCCAATTTCCAAATCCATTCACATTCTGATAATAATGGCTGAGGTTTATTTTTCTCTGTGAGAAATAAATCAATTTCTAATCTGAGCTCAAAGAAATGCAGCAAAACCTTTACACAACTAAGCCATCTAACTGCTGTATAATAAGGCAACTCAACAAACTCGGCATCAATTTCTTTCAAGAAATCACGGAACTGGCGATGGTTGAGTGCATGAGATGTAATGAAATTAACCACAGAAACAACAGGTTTCATGACACAAGACATATCAACATATTTTGGGCACAATGCTTGTTGATGGATAAGGCAATGCAGAAAAATGGGTTTTGAGAATCCTCCAACCTCACAAGCTGTTGTAATTTGCCCAACCAAACCCTTCTTTGTCCCAGACATATTCTTTCCTCCATCAATTGTCACACACTGCACTTGTTTCCATTCCAGGTTATATTCTGTCATAGTTTTACTTACTTCATTGAAAATGTCCTCTCCAGTTGTGGTGTGCATGCTGCGAACTGATGCTAATTCTTGGGTCACATTAAATTCACTATCAACACCACGAATGAATACTAAGAGCTGAGAGGTATCACACACATCAGTTGATTCATCCAACGCAAGAGAATACCAACAAAATCTTTTTGTTTTTTCCTTTATTTGCCGAATTATGTCGCCTCCTAAATCTTCAATTCTACGAGCAACAGTATTTGACCCAAGACTTATCATTTTGAAGTGGTTTACTTTTTCTGGACATACCTCTCCTGCTGCTTCCACTATACACTCTTTTATGATACTACCATCAGTGAAAGGTTTTCCTTTTTTGGCCAACACATAGGCAACTTTGTAACTGGCTCTAGTTGAAGTTTCATTTTCAGATTTTTTCTTACGGAAAACAGCTTGTTGAGAATGCAGACTGTGCTGAAATGATTCAAACTTTTTAGTGCGTTCTGCTCCTGTGATGTGAGAATAACTTGAGCCGTGTTTAGATTCATAGTGCCGACGAATATTGTATTCCTTCAGAACAGCAACACTGTCTCTACATATGAGGCATAAAGCTTTATCATTTGCTTTCACAAAAAAGTACTTTATCTTCCATTCGTCATTGAACTGACGACACTCACTGTCCACTTTTCTTTTCTTTATCTTTTCCATATCTGAAAACATAAGGGTATTAGTCGTATATTAGCAGAAAAAATATGAACAAAAATATAGTTGAGTAGAATATCGAAGCAGATTAAGATGATGCTCAAACGAAAAATAATATCAACAAAAAATAACAGCAAAAATATTCCCACAACGCATTCGGCAACACTACGCTTAGGGTGCCCGCACACCGCGAGCAGTATAGCAGGAGGGAGAGTGCAGCAGTCCACACGAGGGAGCAAATGCTCCCGTTTTAGGGAACACTTGCTGCCAAACACCAAATTTGCTCCCAAAACGGAGAGCAAGCAGCAAATGCTCCCTGTTTTTACTGGATGCTCTAACGAACAATTTTGCTTAATAATTTATGAAGACGGGTATTTAAAACTCTAAAATATGTAGAAATTTAGCCTTCTAAATTAGTGGAAATAAATTCTACAGGAAAAAACAGCTTGTATGTGGTGTTAAAAAGTATTATTATAAAGTGGTAAATATTATGGCAACAGCTTTCGTTGATAAACTTAATGGTTACCATTTTAAACATGCAATATTTTTGGCTACAATAGTATTATTGCTATTTTGTATAACTAAGATGAAGGCATTGTCAAAGTACAGAGAAAAGAATATTGTACAGTGTTTGTGCTCCCTGAAACGGAAGCATTTGCTCCCTGAAACGGAAGCATTTGCTCCCTCGTGTGGACGGAGCTGTTCTACGTCCATCTCGGAGCGGCCAGCGACACGTGACAACCACACACAACGCAGTCCATGACAACACTGCCTGCAACACGTCATCAGCGATCAAACCCTATCAACACCTCAGTTCACTCACCCCCACGCTCTCTCTCACATAACCACACAGAATACAGCGAAGCCCCACTCACCCTCCATCCCCACAATATACAGTTATACACAAATGATTGGTTGTAACGCACAGCATATACCTACCAGTACTAGTATCTGTGCGTCACACTGTCGAGAGAGAGGGGAACTGACTCGGGCTGAGCGCCACCAGTCAGCAGCCCCAGCTTTGAATAATTCAGCGATGCCAGTCGTACGATAATTATTTTTTCAAGGCCACCACACAGGGATTTGTTTGGCGGGCCGGATGAAATTATGTGGCGGGCCATAGTTTGGAGAGCCCTGTTCTAGACAATGGCCCCCATTCAGTCAAGTGTTAGTTTGGAGTAGTTGAAATTCATCCGCGTTTTCTTTTCTTATCAATTTCTTTATTTATGTTAATGTTAAACTTGTTTCCGCACTGACCTCAGGAGTTAATTTATTATCATCATCTAAAATAACAATAAAATAAAGACGGCAGAGAGTCTGAAGTTTACCTCCTTTTTAATACAAAATGCCATGAACTTTTGGCTAATTTCCCCCCAAAAATTTAAAAGGCAATGCTTTTGAAAAGACCGGCTGTGAAATAGTTAAAGCTTTGTTTTCACTTAAATGTAATTTTACAATTTTAATGTACTAAACAAAAAAGTGTTTAATAGAACACAGCAAAGATTCAGTGTTGACTAACAAAATATTTTCTGAAGCTCTGCATTATTTTTTGTAATTTCATCAACTGTTTCCTTGACATCTCCAGCCTATTAATGAGGGAGTCAGCTGACTAGTGACAGGTCCATCATGTCTAGGCAGCAGCAATTTTTAAAATTTAAAGCAGGGAACAGACAAACATCTCTTCATGCCTTATATGAATAACCTGTCAGGACTAAATTAGCAAATTATAGAATAATAATCTGTCCACACTAATTCATTTTTGAAGCAATTTCTGAGAACTTTCAGAGGGATGTCATTTAAGACATGGGCTGGTAGTATCTATAATTATAGTTAGATTTAGGTTCACTAAATTCCAAGATGCAAACAGTTTTGTCAGCTTTTAAAACTTTGTGCTTTCAATGTTAATGACTTTTACAGACCATCTTGGTTATGTAATATATCGGATGTTAATGCAGTTTTTTTTTTATAAAACTGACTGTTCACAGAAATTATTAGGAAAGTCTCTCCAATTTGTAGTGAAGGATAATCCTCCATAAGGGTAAAAAATACTAAAGTTACTATTACAAATATAACATTATTATTGATTAGTGTTTTCTAAGGTTTTTTTTTTTTTTTAGGGTTCTTATAAACCTTGTTTTAACAAAAGACTTTGAAATTAACCATCTGTATACCACTTTGGTACCTTACTACCCTCCAAGTCTCCCTTACTCAGCACAGGTTGAGCCATATAAGCTCTCACAGCACCTCCATTGATATAATAACCCTTCTTCTCCATCTAGAATTCTTAACCCCATGTTTGCATTACAAGTGTGCTGACTGAATATACAGTTAGTTCAACAAAAACAGAGAATATAGAATTTAAAGGGTTAAATATTTTAATTACTATTTCTTCTGAGTATAAGGAATCAGCTCGTTTCCTGTCTACTGTTGTTATGCTTTGAATAGGAGAATTTTATGCATGTGTAAAACAACAACTAAATTATAGACTACCTCTTGATCATTCAGTGTACAGAGAAAACTAGTAAATAACTTTTCATTCTATTTTAATAATTATAAGTTTATTTTAGTTAATAAATTGAATTGTAAATGTTTTTATTTCATATTTGGCTGCATTAGTTTCCCAGAGAAAAGAAAAAGATACAGTACAAAGACCACTGAATATTTTAAACACAACAAACAGGCAGCATTGATAACATCCACTGGCATAATTTTTAATGCTTTGAAAAAAAAAGCTAAATCTGCCTTTGAAAATTGTTTTAAGAATCCTTATGTACAACATTCGGCAAGAAATAGAAATTCTTAAGAGGAAGTTGCAGGTTTTGTCTAAATATTGTTTGTGTTGATTTCTCCAACATTGACCTTACTGAGGCTTAGTGAGTGGTCGCTCTCTCTCTCTCTCTCTTCTCTCTCTCTCTCTCTCTCGCTGTCTTCATCTCTCTCTTCTCTCTCTCTCTCGCTCCTGTCTTTCATCTCTCTCTCTCTCTCTCGCTGTCTCATCCTCTCTCTCTCTCTCTCGCTGTCTTTCATCTCTCTCTCTCCTCTCTCTCTCTCTTCTCTCTCTCTCATCTCTCTCTTCATCCATCTCTCTCATATATACACATATGGTTGTGATGAGAGAATACCCTTGCCAAAGTGAATTATAAACTGTTTTCTGTCATTGTGAATACTTTTCTAATGATTTTTTCTCTAAACAATATTAACTGAATCCCTTCTGTTGAAAGAACAAAATTGCCTAGATAACTGAACTAATAATAATTGTAATTGGTTTTAATTTGACAAAAATGCATTTCACTGTATTTGGCTGTTAAAAATACTCCTTTGTATTGTAGATGGCAAGAAAAATATAAATACATTGGAGCCCAAATGGCTATAAAACTGCAATTATTTAAACCAACTAGCATAAAAATCCAACACCTTTTTAATTGATATTTATTGATGATGAGTCTGTGCTGTCTGATAGACCAAGAAACTATTTGGGTTTGTTATTTTAAAAAGAAAAATTTTGACGTTCTTAACCCCCCTCCCTAATGTGAGTCACTCTAACAGTGTGCAGTACATTACTAAAGCAAATGGGCAGAACTTCTTTGTGGAAATATGTTTCACAGTTAAAAACCAGGGGTGAAACTCCAAGTGCCAGTTCATTTTTCTCAGGATTTTTTTAAAACTTATAATATCTAATGTAGTATCTACAAGTTTTTCCTAATTCCCACTATTACAGTTTAAATGTTTAAGACTTGGGATTGTGAAGCAGTTTCAGTGTGCTTAAAACTGCATATTGCAGCTGCAATTTGAGATATTTTGCATTTTTGTTTTTTGTAGGTATTGATTAACCACTTAAAATTTTCTTTTTAAAGGATTCTGATAAAGTATAAAGGTGCTCAAGTAGTGTTGAAACTGTACAAACTTACTGTTGCAGACTTCATTGCTAACCCTGACTCATCTATAGTTAAATTGTTTTACTTGGTATAAACTAAAAGATGTAATACCACTGAAATGTTTTATTTTGAAAAATCACCAAACATTTGAAGGAACCAACTGCAAAAATTACTTTTGCACAGAATAATTAAAAAAGAAATGTTTTGGTATTCAAAACAGCTTCAGTATTGACTTCTTCATTTAAAATTCAATTGTTTTTCATTCGCTGCTTTTGCATTTGTTTTAAGGGCTGAGTGATGTCCCCGATTTACTCAAGAGTTTTGTATGAATCCGGTTCAATTCTTTGCATAGGAAGGTGTTTAATCTGATAATTAAAAGATTTGAAACTCTTAATAGAAAGTGTATTTCAAGTTTGTTATCAAATTCATATTACTAAATCCACACTCACATTCAGCTTTCAAAACTTGAATGGTGCAAAATACCTTTTTAAAGTTTTAAAGATTTTGATCTATGGCTTTACTCCCAGTCTTTTTGAACTCTCAAAATGACCATATGATTTGTTGAGTTTCAAGACAGGATCACTTGCAAAGGGGAGGGTCACTTCTTTCTCTCCAATAACAGATAAGAACTTCATCTGGCTAAAATTTCTTGTGAAGATTGTTAACTTCTACAAATAAAGAATGCTATTTATTCTGTTCTGGAGTTTCAGCTGCGTTGTTGCTCTCTCTTTGTTGAGATGTTCTGGTTAATAGAAGTTAATTTTTTGTAAGTTTCTCAAAAGACCATTTTTGTATCAATGTCAAACATGGCATGTTTATTCTTCATGGAGTTTTAAATTAGACAATTCTCCTACCTTTTCAGTTTCAAAAAGATTTTTTGCCTATTACACTCGGTTTGCCAATCATATTTTCAGTTACCTTTATTTGCTTACAAAGCGAAAATTGAACATCCACTAATGAGACTTCTTATTGTTAGAGTTCAACAGATAGTTCACTCATTTCCTGAACATCTTACTTAATACCAAGATTTCTCATAAATTGCACTAAAGCAAATTGTAATTTCATTCCATTATGAGACACCCTTTGTTTTGAGTGTCTTTAGGTGTCTTCTGAAGCTTCAGAAAAATTCTTGTATATTGTAGCATAGGAGTTCCAAATAGCTTTCGTGGAATTCAAACTGGAAGCCACCCACCTTGTGCTGCAACACTCTTTCTACTTTTGAAATCTGAACTTCTAATGTTTTGGCACATTCTGCAAACTGTCTGATTTTTGGGAGAACTTCCTTATTGGTGTTGCCAACAGAAAGTTCCGATCTCTAACAAGTGCGGGGCCATTTAACAAGATTTGGAAATATTTTGCCTAGTAAAGTTGCCAGTCCAGATTTTACACCCAGCATTGTAGAAGCACCATCTGTACAAATAGCTTTGTGTCTACATTCAAGAATTGCTCCATCAAAATCATATGATTTAAAACATTTTGGCAATGAAGAAAGTATTTGGTTAGCTCCAATACTTGCTACTTCTACTAGCTCTAAAAAGACACTGATTGGTTCCGTATTCTCGGAGACTGAAACTCTTAAATAAATAATTAATGATAACTTAGCATTCAAAGATGCTAATTTGCAGCTTTTTTTTTTCTGATGCTATGTGATCACACATTCATACAGGAAATTCTTGAGTGCAAAATTTGACTCATACTACAGTCATTTGAAGTTTGATATCAGTAGGAATATCTGTAAATGGGCAATTCAATTTAATTTTAATAATTTTGTTGGCCACTTGGATGCTGCTTCATGCTTTACTTTGCAAGTTGTAAGAAGCTCAGCAACACTGACTCTTGTTCTGGAATTCACTCACATGACTTGCGTGCAATTGATTTTCAATGGACAAAAAAGAATTTTTCAGTGATTGCTGCTGTTGAAGAATTGATTCTCTATAAAATGCCATAGAAAACATTCTCCTTTGAACAGATATAGATACACACTTTTTTCTACTCCCAGTTGACCTTTGAAGCACACACTGCAGTCATGTTTTACATTTTTCAGCCTGAGCTATTTGTATTTAGTTTTAAATTATGCAGTCATGTTTTACATTTTTCAGCCTGAGCTATTTGTATTTAGTTTTAAATTAATCCATCTGTTTTGCAGACTAACAAGATAGCTGGTTTAAATTAATTACATCTTTTTTCTTGAAACTTGCACTTGTAACAACAGAGCATTCTGCGTTTGAAACATTCTAAGTAAATTCATCTGACTGACCAGATGATTGACTTGTATTTTCAATTTCTGTTCAAGGTAGACAATCAGTGGAACTTGTACTTTCTTTTTCTGATGGACTTTTTTGTCTGGCTTAAGTAAATGTTACCAATAAAAATTAATATGTAATAAATAAACACATTTAATAAAAATCATTGATGCTTGCTTTCTTAAATACCAGTACTAGATAGATGCTATTGATATTTAGGCTAACTTAGCCCTAATATAATAATAGACCAGAAAACGATGAGTTCTTGGCAGAGTTTTCTGTACTCCTGTGACATACTTTATAAATTAAATAAGGCTCTACATCGGTCTTGCTTCACATGTTAACATCTAATACTTTATAAGGATTAGATTATAATAAAAAGCATATATTAATATTTATTTAAATGATAGCAACTTCAAAGATAGGCAGATAATTTGTGTACTTAAATTATTCAAAATAGCCCAAGACTCATTAGCATATTTCCACAAAGATAAACATGAAGAGGGATATAGATGAGTTAGTATAAACAATGGTGTTATATTTGATTTTTTAAAGATGTGTATCGAAATGCATAATTAAATTAGAACGTAATAATGTAAATTAGTCTCGTTTGTTCTTTTATAGATGTCCGTCAAGAGTTAACAGTAGTTTGTAGAGATAGACAGACTGAGGTACACAAGCACCCTATGCTTTCATTGTTGACCAAAATGGATGAGGTGTTGTGTTAAGGGAGTTACTTTAAATTGCAGCATGCTCTGCCATACTGCCTTTCAACATCCAAATTACTGCTGGTATTGTGTTCCATCCTGTTCTGCCTGGAACTACTCAAGTGAGATTGGATAGCAGCCTTTGTCACTAATGCTTAGCAATTAATTTGTCTTTTTTAATCATTTTTTTTCAAAAAAAGTTTCTGCTGTCAGTATAAGTAAAATTTGATTTGATTTGAAGTGAATTCTTCCAAAGAAAACATGTGCAAGGAACTTACTTGAGTATAGCCCAAGTGCCGACAGAGATTACTAAAATTATTTTAAATTCTTATTGTTTTCTTTTGTCAAAGAGAGAAGAGGCAGTAGCAGCAAGAAAAAAGTTCATCTCTGTTGATGGAGACCTCATCACATACCTCAACATACTAAAAGCATACAAAAGAGCTAATAAAAACAAGGTATGTTGAATTCTGAAAAACTTTAGATGTTAAATTATTTTGAAGCTCAATGAGCACATTCCTTCAGTGCAGCTACTTCTGAAAACTTGTTTGTTTTCCAGAACTGGTGTTGTGAGAATTTTGTAAATGCCAAAAACATTCAGATGGCTCTGGATGTGAAGGACCAACTAAAAAAGATCTGTGAAAATCAGCAGCTTCCCATTGTTTCATGTGGCCAAGACACCACTATGATCAGGTATGCAATAATTTTGTTGCAAATAACTAAGAAATATCATAGTGAACAAAATACTGAAATAGTTTCTTAATTTAAATTAGACAATTATATTGTATCAACATTTAATTTGATTCCTTTAATTGCACTAAATAGATAAGCATTTAGATGTGGCTTTAAAATGATATTTTTGATATTCTTTATATGTAGATTTTGTGAGATCACTGGATTATCCTTGGCTTGAATTGGCAACTGCATATGCCACCTAGTGCAGGCAATATAATGAAGGGTTCAAACTACTAAGGTCATGCATGAGCAGTGTTGCATCGGTAAAGAAGTAAAACCCGGTAAACTAAACTCAAAAAACTTGGTAAAGTTACCAGAAATTACCAGTTAAAACCGGTAAAACTCAGTAAAATTTCAGATTTTCAAAAGTTTGCTTTTTGCGGGTTTAAAATGTCAAAAATGCTCGTTTTGTTCACATATATTATTTCATATTTTACTGATTTATGTAGGTTTTCTAGTCATCAGCAAAAATGAATAACGCAAGGAACTGATTCTGTAGAAGTTAACTTTGATCATGAAATGGATAATCTCTCGCCAGCGTGAATTGTCCGCGCTTCCATGAGGGTGGCGGAGCGACAGGAAGCCGCTGATGCAAGTGCGAGTTACCACAGAGGCCTATGATGCAACCAAGAGAGTGCCTGATGTGGGAGACAAGCCTGCGCAGTGGCGGCAGGGGGCTGGCTATAACACAACGCTCTGTGTTTAATATTCGGATTTGCTGCGAACAGTGTACTTCACAGATACCTTAAACTTGGTAATCGGTAATGGTAAAGTAAAATTTGAGTTCGAAGTCAGTACCCAGTAAAGTAAAAGTAAAAAAATTTTCACAAACTTGGTACTCAGTAAAAGTTACCGAACGCAACACTGGTCATGAGGCCTAATTATCTGACACCTTAAAGAAGGATAGTTGAATATTTTTTTAATCTACAAATTAAAAGAAGAAATAAATTTTAAATAAAAAAATGTCAGTGTCAGCCAAGCATGAGAAGTTTTTCATCTCCAGCTGTGAATATTTTCAAGTATACTTCAATATAATAAAGAACAGTCCTAAACTTAAATCACGCACACACACACACAGAGAGAGAAAAATGAGAGAGTGTGTGGCTGGCTGGCCACTTTATTAGGACCCATTTACTTTTTCAGATTGGACCTGGCCTGCAGATGCAAATTAGGTTGACCATATGGTGTGAGAAATGATCTCTGCAGCACTTTATATGACTTGGACAGGTGCATTTGCAGGGAGTCTAACTTATGAGGAAAGACAAAAACATTACAGTATTCAAAACAGGCAGTCTGGTGGGTGCACATTACGAGGTCTGTCGAAAAAGTATCTGACTTTATTTTTTCCCGCGGGAAGTAATGACGTTAGGGAGGCAAAAGTGTGCATAGTGGAGCTGCATGCCTTCATGCGCATGTGCGCTTTTTGGCAGGCTTGCTGGTTGCATCAGTTGCTGTCGGGCAGCCAGCGTGTGAGGTGCTCTACTACTTACTCGTATTTTCATTTTGCCCGTGATGACGAAACGTGTGGAGCAACGATCTTGCATCAAGTTTTGCCAAAAGCTTTGAGATACCCAAGTGGAAACAATTCGCAAAATTCAACAGGCTTTTGGTGACAATGCCATGGGTGTTACCCAAATAAAAGAATGGCACAACAGGTTCAAAGATGGCCGCACATCGGTGGAGTGACCAGCGTTCTGGAAGGCCGTCAACAAGCCGAAATGCAGTTGTTATTGAGAAAGTGCGGACCTTGATAATGGAGGATCGTCATTTGACAGTGCAGGAAATTGGTGACGAAGTTGGGATCAGTAAAGATTCTGCGCATGCAATTTTAAAGGAGGATTTGGGCTTGCACAGAGTGGCAGCGAAATTTGTTTCCAATCTGCTTTCTCAGGAACAACAACAACTTCATCTTGAGGCTGCGCAGGACCTGCTGGATACTGCCAACAGGGATCCTGAGTTCCAGAATACCATGATAACTGGAGATGAGACGTGGGTGTATGGGTATGACCCGGAAACCAAAGCTCAGTCGACACAGTGGAAGCACCCAGTGTCGCCAAGGTCTGGAGAAAAATCAAGGTGATGCTGACTGTTTTCTTCGACTACCGAGGCATTGTGCATCACGAATATGCACCAGAAGGACAAGCAGTTACAAAGGAGTACTATCAGGAAGTCATCCTCCATCTTCGTGATGCAGTTTGGTGCAAGAGACCGTATCTGTGGGCCTTGCAAAACTGGCAGCTGCATCACGACAAAGCCCCGGCTCATTCATCGCAGCTGATCCAAGTTTTCTTGGCAAAGAAAGGCATTTCACTCATTCGCTAGGCTCCCTACTCTCTAGACATGGCTCCTCCTGACTTCTGGTGGTTCCCAAAAATGAAGATGGCACTGAAAGGCTCCCTCTTTGAGAGCCGAAAGGACATCATGCGGAATGCGAACAGTGGAAGGATCGCTGGACTAAGTGTGTTGAGGCACAAGGGGCCTACTTCGAAAGGAATTAGCAATTGAACCCCACCAAGTACATAATTTTTTTTTCCCAACCTAAGGTCGGATAATTTTCGACAGACCTCATACAGCAGGTGTCATAGAGGCCAAGATAGTTTTGTTGGTAAATTTCTCCAGGATCTCAGTCATTCGAGTTTATTAGCAATGGAAAATGGTGAAGAAAATGTTTGCTGCGAAAGGGAATTTTGGTCACAAGCACATAATGGCAGAAAGAGGAGAGAAACAGTTTGACAGGATAGCAAAGTCCAGCTTTCATCAAACAGACAACCAACAGAGATATTCATTGCAAGGTATCCACACCCATCTTCAGCTATATTTTATGAAGAATGTTGCATTGAATGGATTATGGCAGTAAGAAATCATTGCGTAAACCACTTATCATGGTTACTAACATGTAAGGACACCTCATATGGTCTAAGGAGTGCAAATATTAGACTAAGAAGGACTGATGAAAAGTAATGTGGTCTGATGAGTTATGCTTCATGTTTTGTTTTTTTTTTGTTTTTTTTGCAATGATGGGAGAAGGCAGATTTGTAGAAAGCTACACTAATCACTTGACTATTCTTGTGTGGTTCCAACTGTCTGGACCTTTGGTGGTGGAGTCATGGTTTGGGGCATGTTTTACTGGCACACTGGTCCCTTTAGAAGGCAGAATGAATTCCAAAGCTTACGGTATCATTTTTAATCAAATGCATCCAGCGATGTTTTGTGTTTATCCTGTTGGGGTTGACTACTTTCAGGATGACAACGTTTCTATCCACTGTGCCTACGTTGTGTATTCATGGTTTGAGAACTTGAGAGTGATTTCAGGCATTTCCCATGGTCAGCACAATGCCTGGATCTCAGTCCAATTGAATATTTGTGTGATGAACTTGAAAGACATTCACCATCACAATTCTTTGCATACCTCACTCTATACATTACATACAATATTAATGACTAAATGGATCTCTGCGGACATGTTTCAGCACTTTGTGGATTCTACATCTTGTGTCATGGCTGTTATTTGGGCAGAAGGTGGCCAGGCCCTAATAAGGTGACCAGCCAGTGTGTGTGTGTGTGTGTGGTATATTCAGATGTTGAAATTAAAATACTGGCCACTGCCCAAAGAAGAAAAAAAAAATTTGTAAAGGAGTTGGGGAATATTTTCTTACTTACCTAATTAAAATTGCTTTTAATGGTAAATAATTATATTCTATAATTTTCAACTGTCTTTTCAACACATGATCAAATACTTTGTCATCAAAATGAAACTTGTCCTGTGCAGGGTAATGTGCTGTTAAACAACAACTAATGATGACAAATTTATAGATTCTTGTGCACTTAACAAGCAGTCCTGTTCCAATCATGTTGTGCATACTGTTTTTAAAAAAAATAATATACGTTTTAGTATCTTTCCAATGTCAAGATATTGGCCTGGTTGTGTATGGACTCATTTGAAAATTATGAAATCCCTGTTCAATTTATCATGAAAACACATTTCTTCCAATGAGCTATAACCTTGTAGTGGTGGAAGAACTTACATGTCCCATTGAACCAAAGTGCTTTGGTGGTGGCAGTTAAAACTATTAGGTAGCAACCATATAGACAGGTCAAAGGATAAAAATTAATGTGGCAGACCCCATCAGATGTAGAATTGCAACAGTTAGTAGTAACTGGGGAACTATGCCCAACTGTCTACAAGTTATGGTTGAACTCATGGATTTCCATTATGTGGATGGGATACTGGGCCATATTCCTTTTAAGCACCTAGCTAAAATTATTGGAGGAAATTGTTCAATTTCAAGATTCCAAGAGATTGCAGAAAATAACTGGCAAATTGATAATCACTTGATCATGATGATCTGACAATACACTACACAAGATGGCACATAACATTAACAAGACTTGACTAAAGCTACTGGTGATACAGCAAAATTCATAAAAAGAGAAGTGGGCAGTAAAGTAGGTGCTAGTGACTGACCAGTTATACTTAAAATGGAAGTGGAACCAATTCCTAATCAAAATGAAATATCAAAAAAAAACAGATTGCAGACTATACTCAAAGTTGACCAATGAAAATGATAGATATGTCACATGAAAACAACATTCATACATTGTTTAATGATTCAATCAGTACTAAAAGCCACCAAACAAATCATACTAAACAGGACCACCAAGAATTACATGCCCTATTGGACAAAAGAATTGCTGAACCTCAATAATTAATTCTTTTCTTGCAAATGTTAGAACTTTCATAGGAAGCCAATGTTCATAATTATGCCAAAGTTAAATATAATAAAGTCTAGTTAAAGTACAGAGTTGGCACCACAGGACATACAGTCTCAACTTCAGATAACATGGTAGGGAACTGAAGCAGATAAATGATGAAGGCAGTGCTCAAAGAGAATGGAGAAACCTTAAATTTCAGCCCAGTGAAAGAAACAAAGATCAAGGGAGCACCAAAATCTTGCTCTAGAAGAGGCTATGAATACAACTATTATCTGTAAAATTTCAAAGATGTTCCTAAGTTACCAAGAATAACCTGCAAAGAGAAAGTAGTAGACTACTTAAAGAACCATTGGCTGATAAATGAACATCTAAGTTCACAGAAGGTCAAACAGTACTTTTAACTTGGTGAAACAAAAGTGCTTTCCAGCATCACCATGTTTTAGCAGTTTGAATAGATCTATAGAAAACATTTCAGGTGTGGAAGCAAGTACTCTTACTTTAGCTTCAGCAAATGGGAATAAAACAAAACATGAATATGAGGTCTGTCTAAAAAGAAACCAAACTTTTAGAACAGCATGCCAAACAGCTGGCACAGCATGCTCATAACTGCAGTGTTGTGTATCAGTGACCTTGACCTTCAGTCTAATAATAGCCGCACCACGCCGCGTCAGTTGGTCAATCTACACGCGCTAGAGTGAACGTATGTTTAGTGCACTTGGCGATTTGTTGCAAGTCGAACAATGAAGGTTCTTGAAGAGCGACATGTTTGTGTGAAATTCTGTTTCAAATTGGGAAAAACTTTTACGGAGACTTTTCTAATGTTGTAACAGGCCTATGGGGAGGGTTGTTTGAGCCATCTGCAATACCTGCATTTCAAATTGGGAAGAACATCCACCAAAGACAATCCCAAATCTGGACGATCTTTCACGACAATGGACAATGATCACATTGAGAAAGTGCATGCTGTGATCCGGGAAAATTATCGCCTGACTGTCTGTGAAGTTTCCGAAGAAGTAGGCGTCTGTAAAAGTTTGTGTCACATGATTTTAAAAGAAAAATTGAACATGCATCGTGTAGCCGCAAAATTTGTGCTGTCTGCTGACAGATGAACAAAAAGAGAACTGAGTCACAGTCAGTCAGGAGCTCTTTGATCATTCAAATGTTGATGAAAGTTTTCTGAAAAGTGTCATAACAGGTGATGAAACGTGGGTGTATGGCTACGATGTCAAAATAAAAAGACAATCGTTGCATTAGGTTGGATCATTGTCACCTCAACCAAAAAAAAGCACGTCAGAGTCACTCAAATGTGAAGGTGATGTTGATCGCCTTTTTTGATTGGAAGATCGTCGTTCATCATGAGTTTGTTTCACGTGGTCAGATGATCAATAAAGAGTTTTACTTGGATGTCCTGAGGCGGTTGAGAAAGACAGTGTGAAGGAGGAGGCCTGAGACATGGAAAAACAAAACCTGGATGCTGCACCATGACAACGCACCTGCTCACTCGTCACTCCTTATCCGTGACTTTTTGGCAAAGCACAAGACGACTCTTGTCCCCCAGCCGTCCTACTCTCCAGATTTGGAGCCTGCAGAGTCTTTTTTGTTCCCAAAGTTGAAATCCACCCTGGAAGGTCACTGATTTCAGATGATAGGAGAGATCGAAGAAAATTCGCTATGAGAACTGCGCACTATCCCTGAAAACGCATTCCAAAACTGGAAAAAATGCTGGGGAGCAGTGTATCAACAGTGGAGGGAACTATTTTGAAGGAGACAAGTCTGATTAAATTGTAAATACAGCAATAAATTTGTTTTTTAAAAACCTCGGTTTCTTTTTGGACAGACCTCGTATATTGATTACCAAGGCTTGTAAAAATAAAACAAGAAATCGTTCAAGGAGTAATCTCCAGATTTATCATTGTCATAAAAGAATAGAGGCAGCCCCTTATACTGATTGATGGCTTGATCCTTCAGTGCACGGAAAACCAACCAACTGCTTCAAACAATCATGTTCAAGAAGCATTAAATTCAGTCAACACGGGCAGCATTTACCAAAGTGAATGCTTGGATTGGTTGTCTAAATAATAATACTTCTAAACTGACAAACATCAACTCTAAAATTAAGTACAAAAAGAGGATTTGAGCAAGTGTTATATGGTCCACACTGATTAAAATGAAAGAAATTCGCAGGAATTCAATCACTATGAGGTAGGAAGGTGGTTGTTTTTTATTATCAAAAATATTCAGATCAATGGAAACCCAAGCAGTGCACCAAGGATTACTGAGACTTAACGGTAGAGGTTATTTTAACCAAGTTATTGTTTATTTTTTCAAGCTTTCAACAACTGTTATATAAAATTATCAGCATTTTGGAAAACTTTTCTTGTTGATATACTTAGGGCAGTTCTGATTGGAAGACTAAAGAGAGTGAGCAAAGACATGAAAACTGTGGTTCATAACAAAACCAATGGCACAAATCCCTTCATATTTTATGATATTCTGCTAGACAAAAAAAAAAGAAAAAAAAATTTCCTGAAGCCAAGACAACAGTTGTAAGAATAACAGAGAAGAGCATAAACCTTTAAAAGTACTTAATTGGAAGATGTTTAGTGGAATTTCCCTGTCAGCAGAGTGGTTACAAATTTATACAGAACCAACTAGCGATGGCGATAGCTGCACAGTGTTGGAACCAAGGCCTGTTTTTCTCCTATACAGTGGAGATCAGCACACATACAGTGGACCCTGGTTGCTGTGAAATTGACAGAAATGAGAAAGCAGATCACCTGGAAAAACAAGGTAGCAAAACACGTCAGTGGGAATCATTAAAATGGATGGCTTGTGCTTGTGGATGGCACCAGCCAGGAAATGCTCATCATCTTTAAAAACTCTATGGCACTATGACCATTGCCAAACATCATAGCTGCAATGATTGGGAATCTTGTATTGATTCTTATCAGGCAGTGCTTATGGGAGATTTTTGTGTTGCTGCATGTTTTGCTCCTATGTCATTGTTAGATGAGCAGAAACAATGATGACTTGACATATCCAGAGAATATGAAAACAGCTGCAGAATATGGCCCAACCATTTTGAATCACATTATTACAGGATGAAATGTAGTGTACCCATATGACCCATGTGGTGTGTGGTAGTCACTTTTGTTAACATGGCTTAAGAAATATTAATCTGACAGGTTCCATGGAAGTCTATGCTTATTGTATTCTTTGATGCTTGGGGCATTGTTCTCCAAGACAAACAGTCGGTGCTCTTTTATAAGAACATTCTTACTCATCTCATTAATGCTATGCAGTACAAATGTCATGGTTGTTTATAGAGCAAAAATGAGATTTTCATCATGATAATAGCTGTGTTGACTTTGTACCTTGTGACTTCATGCTGTTTCTCCATATGAAGTGTTTTCTGAAAAGCTGCCATTTCACGGACATGTAGATATTTTCTGGCCAGCTGTGTTGCCAAGAATGGCTTGTGGTCAGTTCTCCAAGCTCTTTACAAATGTTAGAAGTGCTTAAAAGTCAACAGCACACTTTTGAAGATCATACTAAAAAATAACTTAGTCTTCACCTCCATTTAGTATGTACCAATTTATATTACTTGTGATTTCAGTTCTCTCTTCTTTTTTTTAAAATCTATTTAAATTTGTTAACCCTTGGCTGGCTGACTTGTTTTTTTTAACTATTTTTCACTAAAGTTCAATATAAGATAAATGATAAATCCAGATATTTAAAAATTTAAGGGAGAAACATTTTACTACTTAAACCTCTCTCTCTCAGGCTTAATTGTCTTGACATATAGATCGTCTTGAATGGCTATGGGCCTAAGTTTGATTTTCAGTCAGCTTGGTTTGGTGCATCTCCTTGGCTTGGTTTCCTCTCTCTTTCTCTCTCACCATCCAGTCACTTGGATTTCCTTCCACATCTAAAAGTGGAGAGTTCTAGTAGAGGTTTCCCTGCTGAAGTTGGAAGTGCTGGGCTTCTCATGGTGCATGGTAGGCAACGTTCTCTAGTGGATACATGCAGCACTACATTCCTTTATCAGGGTTCTTTCCCTTGCAGAGACTGGTCTATTGACACAAGATCTGGAGGAAAAGTAGAGAAAAATTTATTTTAAAAAAATGTACCTGCATTGTTAGTGTTTTTTTTTTAAGTTCCTTTGAGTTTTGGTTTCTTAAATGGTGGCAGATATGTCAGAAGGTAATGTAGGATTTAATGCAGGTGTTAAAATTAACTTGTTTTATGTTGATGCTTTGAATGCTATCTTAAGTGTGTGTTACTGCCATGCATAATATGGATCGATCATCTGTTAAAAAGAAATCCGTATAAAAACCATTAGAAACTATTAGTTAACTGACATTTGGATATAATAGAATTGAGTTTATCCAAAAGAACATTATTATGAACCAATGGTTTGCTGTTTTTATTGTCAAGCTATATATCCTACATACGTGTAGCATTGCCTGCAGTAATTATGAAGTATTTTATGACAAGATGCAAAGCTGGTTTGTCACTAGGTTAAATTTATGAGATTCTGATGGCCCAGACTGTATCTTTGGAATGTACAAACTTTTGTTGTGAAGAATTCTCTGCTTCATAGGGTAGAAGAGAATTTTAATGAAGACTCTTTTTCAAACAACATTAATGAACAGCTTTTTTTTCATGCTGCAGAAACTTGTCAAACTAACAATCAAACCTAGAAGGCATGCGGTGTTTTAACAGCAGCACTGAATCAAAAAGTGGCAAAGCAAGTAAATTAAGCTGTACAATAGTCCTGTAACAGTATCTCAACTGCCATTTTTTACTCTTTACCCAGTGAGACATTGTAGCTTTTGATGTCTGTTCATTATATGAAATGAAGTTTTGATTACAGGGCTTGGAATGGTGTGATTCTTGAATAAAGCCAGCAAAATCAAAATAGGAATAACTTTTTAATAGTGGAATTCTGTTCACAACTGTTCAATTGCTAAATGTTTGGCATTTTGAAAAATTAATAAATTTCAAGAGATTGCATTTGGATGCCACTAGGTGACTCAGCAGTTTGATAAATTTGTTTTTACCAGGGCACTTATTAGCAACCTTTCATGCGCTTCAGTGCAATAAACATCTGCTGACTGTTTGATAGTTGTTTAAAAAACAAACAGAAGTAAGTTCAAGGGGATTTGCTTATTTAGAGACCCTAGGAATTTGTCAAAGAAAGTTGCTAAGAAGCTGAAGTATTCATCTTCTGAAAAGACATTTAGGATGCTGCTGAAATGAATTTGTAATGTTTACTTGTTTTTTCTGGAACTTTAGCCTGACAATTTTAATATCAGAGAAGACTTTTAAAGCTATGTACATTTTGTAAGTATAATTTTGATGATCTCACCAGTTAGAGTTATTGTATAGATCATGAGGAAATAGTTCAGTAGTAGGGACATTGAGATTAGAGAGCAAAAGAGAATGACCTGATATTTCCAGTAGTGTCTCTTATTTTCTCTTAACAAAAAAATGTTAAAATATTTTCAGTTTTATAGAGTTGAAAGATGAAAAATGTTTGGCACTTAGTCAAGGATAAATATTTATCAGAGTTTATTAATGTTAGTTTTACCATCATTTTAGCTTTTCTTATTTGCTAAGTTGTAAGTCTAACTGGACGTTTATAACGGCACTGCAAGTTTTTTTTTCTCTCTGCTTATTTTTCACTCAAATCTTAAAATATTTATTAATTTGACCATAATCAGCTTTCTATAAGCCATAAAAACTTTCAGGCATTCTTCATTTTTATCAGAAAAGATAGAGAAATGGTTGCAGAGAACAAACAGTCATTGATGCTTTCTTGATTGCATAATACTTGCAAACAAAGCCTGCCAGTGCACACAAGTATGTTAATGTGGTTTACCATTTGAGGGCTATCACTGTTTTGCTAGCTTCATCAAACTGTTTTAAACTGCTAGTCTGTAAACAGTTCTTTCGTCTAATGGGTTTTCTAAGCATGTTCATTAAGAAACCGATCTTTTAGGGCTGCATCAAAACTGCTTATTAAAGATTAATGACAGTAAATTAGACAGGTGTCAAGGTTAGGCACATTTAAATTTCTTATATATATTTTTTTTTCCGTTTCAGTACTGCAAAAATGAATCTTAGATTGCATGAGACTATAGACAGATTTAAAGTTATTGTGATCTTTAAACCACCGGTGTCTGCTGCTTCTCTTGAAATAACTAGATTTAATTTTAAATTTCAGTTTTGCTACAGTTTAAAGATTGATATCTTCTATATCAATGTTTTTTTAGCAGAATGATTTCGGATAAATAAAACTTTAGTTGAACAATTTTATTAATATTTATTTTTAATTAACTTCAGAATTTTGATAATAACACTGGTCAACACAATATTTTTGGCAGGAAAAGTGAGACTGGTTTCTGGGGTTTTCAAGGGCGCTGAATCCGAATCTGACATTTGTTTTTTCAAGTTGGCTCTAGTTTTGGAGATATCACAGGGGGGTCGTTCGTCTGAAATCACCCATCGCGACCATAAACTAAACGTACAAAAAACGGCTAAATAGTGCAAAAATGTCAGATATTGATTTTTATGATAATCCAAAACCACAAAGACAGTGTAAAATCTCAATCTAACAAGTTAAGTTAGATATAACATCATTTCATTTATTAATAAATGAACACTTTTCATATATTTCGAGAATATACAAAAAATTTGCTAAAATTTGCTGAATTTTAATTCTCCAAGGGAAAAAAACATTTACATAATCAGTTATATATCATAAATTAATGCAAAGCATTATTATACACTAGATTCTTAGTTACAATGAACACACAAAACATTTTTTTATTCACAAAAGTGAAATTGACGTTTATACGATTTTCGCTGTGAGCAACTTTCGGGCAGTCTCTCAAAAGGTTCCAGCAGTAGTCTGCCATCATGTGCTCATCCCATTTGCCTTGATACCTCTCTCCATTGTTTTGATGTCTTGATGGAATCTCTCTCCTTGCTCCTCACGTAATCACCAAGATTACCAGGAAATCTGTCGAGGTGGCTAAACAAGAAATGAACTTTGATGCTCACATTTGCCCCTAGTTTTTCGTATGCAGTAAGCATCTTACGGACCAATTGCTTGTAATTGTCAGCTTTGTGATTTCCCAAAAAGTTTGTCACTACATCTGTGAAGGACACCCAAGCATTTAACTCAACCATGTTCATATGATTAGTGAAGTCAGAATCCCTCATGAGCGTTCGAATCTGAGGTCCATCGAAGATGCCACCTTTAGCTTTTTCGATGGAAAGACCTGGAAATTGCCTGCATATGTACTTGAAGCAATCCCCATCTTTGTTCAACGCCTTAACAAACTGCTTCATGAGCCCTAGTTTTATGTGCAATGGAGGGAAGATGATTCTATCCCTGGGTACCAAAGGCTCATTGATGACGTTGGCTGTGCCGACTTCGAGACTTTCTCGTTCTGGCCAGTTCTCCCTTCTCCAGTGCTGGATTCTTGCTCTGCTATCCCACAAACAAAGAAAGCAGGGATACTTGTGTACCCACTTTGCTGACCAAGCAGAAAATTCACCATTTTCAAGTCCACACAAATCAGCCATTTATGAGTGTTGTAATTTAGCTTTTCAAGAACAAATTGGATACCATCATACTCTTCTTTCATCTTGGTAGAATGGCCAAGTGGTACAGGAGCAAACTTATTGCCATTATGCAAAAGTACAACTTTTAGACTTGCTTTCGAGCTATCTATAAAGAGACGCCAATCTGCTGGGTCATATGACGAGATCCCCATGCAGTTAAGAAGTGCAGAAACGTCATTACAAAAGATCAGGTCATCTTCTTTAGAAAAGAAACGAAGCAAGCTGCCTTCCCTTGTCCTATAGTATGTTATAATGATTCAATAATATCAGAAAATTATTATTTACTGCTTCTATATTGAAGTATTTCAGGGAGAATTTTAGCAGTTTAGGCTTATTTGAGGCTATCAATATCTTCTAAACTAGAGCCAATCAGACAAAACCAATGTTATATTCGTAATCAGCGACCTTCAAACCCCAGAAAACACTCCTAGATGGTCTGCCAAAGAAAAAAAATAAAAATTTGTTGACCAGTGTAATTCTTTTGCAATAAAGAAATCTCAGCAGTGTGGAAGCATGTCATCAAAAAAAGTATGGCTTAATTCTGTACTGGTTTTCATGGAGCTTCTGGCACTCTGTAGGGTGCCCTCTTGTTATTCTTTGCCACCTCAGTTAGGGACTTTTGTGAAGCCTGGAAAATAATGAGAATTACCCGGAGCTATCAACCAACCATTATGTTGCGGCCTTGTTGGATTGGTAGTTTCTTAACATCATTGAAAATGGTTTTTGTTTTCCTTACATAGCTAATTTCTTGAACAGGAAATGACTTGGTTCCATATTTACTAATGAAGAAAGAACACTATAGATTTGCTTCAAAACAGCATCTATTTTCTGGGAAACAACTTTTTTGTGTGTGTGAGGACATCTGAAGTGTGTTTTTGGTAAATTGGATTTAATCAAATTATAGTGGCATTGGAAATTTTATTTATTTTGGGCCTTCATTTGTAAAATTAAAAGTTAAAAAAAAAAAATCCTTGGATAATCTAGAAGATTGAACTTTAGTTAGCCATTTCCATCTTTGTATGTTCATAAAAATACTTAACTCAAAGGACAGTCACTGTTGCTGGAAAGTATTGATTAAAATAATTGGTAAACAGAATGATGGATGCTGCCTTAAGATAAGAGCATATAAACAAGTTTCCCTGGCATTAATTAAGAAGATGCTTCCATAGTGTCAGCTAACTCTTAAAATAAAAACACAATTCTTTGTTGTTTTTTTATTGCAAGGAATATTTTAGTTGTGACGCCTGGAATTTACTTTATAAACTTTGCATTTTGAGCAGCTTGTGACTCTGTACTTCAAAATGTGAATTAAGGTTAGTATCCATATATCAGACTTCTAATCTATTTAATTAAAAAGTATGATAATTAATGGAAATTTTGTTGTTTTGCAGTTTGTTTAAATAAAATCTTCTATTTCTAAATAAATCAGATTTATGCATGCATCCTAATTGTGATATAACACAAATAAACTTTTACCTACATAAATTAAGAAAAGCAGGGGATTTTAACTCTCAGTATAAATTGAAAAATAAAACTTCATAATAAGCATATCACAAATAATCCTGGGTAATCCTATGAGGTGGATGCAGTGATACATGTGGCATCTGTTTCAGAGATTGATTTAAATAAATTACATATTGTGGAATCACTGAGTAATGGTAAAGACTCTCTTAAACATTCATATAAATTTTAATTCAGAAATTTCAGCTTTAAAGATTCATAAAGAAAGATTGGCTTTAAACAAAGTTAATTATGTCAGTTTAAAATGATGCATTAATTTAATTCACTTGCCTCACGGGATATAAATTCTTTCTGCAGTCTCACTAGTAAAATAACAAAATAAATAGAGATCATGGTGTCATCAAAAGCTCATATGTAGTTATTTGCATGATTGCAACTGCCCTAGTTTCGAGGAGTTTGATTGGCTAATCATCCTGATGAAATGATTATCATCTACCTCATTAATGATCACATGACTAGAGGTATTTCTTTATTCTAAATTTGAAAGCAAACATTGTTTGTATCAGGTGTAAAATGTTTATTGGTGAAGGTGAGCCACCAAAAAGAAGCAATTGCTACCAGTTGAATGGGGCTCAGAAGGAACAATTTTTCTTTACCAGTGTTGGTGGTAAAGCAGCATGCCTCATTTGTAATGCTACCATGTGTCTGCAAAAAGGAAGTAATGTCGAACACAATTTTGCAACTGTAAGCAATGAAGACTATCTACAGGACAAAGTTGCTTACATAAACCAAACAGTTTATTTTTATTTAGCTTAATGCTAAATCTAGAACTGCACCTGAAATTCTTGCCAAGAAAAAAAATCATTTGAAAAGATGGTGATAGTGAAAAATTGTTTACTGGCAGCAGTTAAAGACGTTTAGCTCTCACGGAACAAAATAACAAGGATAGAAGTAATGTTTATAAGTTTTCATTTGGACAAAGCTTTGGTTATTTTTTATATATTCCAGATTCTTATTTTCTTATGAATTGTGTTCACCAATGAAAACTTTAAAGAAGAGATGCTTAAAATAGTGCTACTCACTCATGGGAAGACATTTTTAATAGTACAAACCTATCTGAAATTAAAGTTCTGTTGCACTAAAACTTGTTGGAATAATAACAGATGGTATACCATCTATGGTTGGCAGTAATTTACCTTTTGTAGGAATGATCCAGGATTCCCAGTTCCTGTTACCAACAGCAGGCCTTATATACAAAAGTGATTAATTATCTGCATGTCAAGAAAGTTCTCAAAATAGTCAACTTCAGCCATGCAAAACTCCTCCAACATACTATTTAACACCTTGGAAGAAGTACATGCGCAAAATAGTAATCTTACTTCTCACACTGAAGTATGATGGTTCAGCAGAGGAAATCAAGAGGTGAACAACAACTGATCCTCAATGGGTTACTGATCTGGCAGTGAAAATTCACTGAACAAATTGGAACTGCAAAGGGCATGGGGGCAAACTATAGCAGACATGACTTAGTAAGTGCCTTTCAAAGAAAACTGGTGCTATGAATGTCACATTTCCATAAAGGCTTATTTTGTCACTTCCATAGCAGTGCAAAAAAAAGTGGCAGGAGGAATAAATATTGATATTGCCAATGATGAAAGATTGTCCGGGTTTAGTCATGTTAAACCAGTGACCACTACCAAGGCTGACCCATTCACTGTTACTGACATAAGTGAAATTGCCATTTATTTTGAACTCACTTGTAGACACGGAAATAACTTTACAAACAAATGCACAATTGAAAGCAGAATCACCAACCAGATTTCTGGTTTTTCATGGATAAAGGAAAATTAAAAGGTGTCTTCCTGTAAATGATGTCTTGTTCAGCTTACTCCAGCAAAAGTGGATTTTCAACGTGAAGATTCTCAAGTCAAAGTACAGATTAGTCCTGATAAATAATCATTTCTTGGAGGTGGTTGGGTGAGATTCTCTCTGTTTTTTTTTCAAAATAAATTTTCATTAACTTAAAATGTAATTTGATCTACTTTCAATTTTTATCATAATTACTACATGTTTTGTGTGAAAATGCTTGTCTTTTGTAATATATCTACTTTTGTTATCATTAATTTTTCTTTTTTAAACTGAAGGATTGCATCGTTGATGCATTGTTGTAGATGAAAGCCAGTAGAAAAGATTTTACTTAATATTAACTGTGGTTTGCCATAAACTCGGGTGTGAAATTATTAAACTTCTTAACCCAAATTATAAATTAGCCAAAAGATCTAATCTTGAAACTCGCTGATTACTTTATAAAAATGTTAAGTCTTGCTCTAATACAAATTTAAAATGTAAAAATTAATTTTTTTAATAAAATGTGGTAGGTAGTATTAGAGATGATTGCAAAACTTTCATTCACATTAACGTTTTCACTGGACCAATAAAACTAGGACTGTTTAAAATTCATAGAAAAAGCGCACATTTTTTATTGTTAATTTTATATTATTTTTACCTTGGAAGACCCAACATGTGCAAGAGAGATTAGCACAACAGTCACTACAGAAGATATGATTATGATCAAGCTGAATTCTCAAATCTAAAGCTGCTGAATCTTAAAAGAAACTTTAGTATATCTGTAGACCTTGACCTGCTTTGTTTGATTAATCATACAAATATGCCTATTTTTTAAAAAAATGATAATGGGTGATATTGGTAACTGAAGGCCTGCTGGTCTAAAACTACAGGTTGGTTATTCATATTAGTCCTTTGTTAGAGACATATTTGGACCACAAATATTCTAACAGTCTTAGCACAACTTTCAGATTAGAAAAAACTTACTGATGTAAAAGTTGTGGTATACGATTGATTTTAAAAACCAAGTGATATTGCCAATTTAGATTTATCTAAGACCTTTTACAAAATTTCAGATACAAAATTTATAAAAGAAAGGGAATGAGGTATTTTGTCTGCAGTTTGCATTATGGTGTAGCTTCACCATCCACCATCTTCGAACATAATTTCCTACAGTTTCTGTTCAGCAACTTGTTATTAGGAGATCCTGCATGTCTTCAGGGACAGTCTGCTCTGCTCGTAGTCACTTTTAATCTGTTGTCTTTAGTGGTAATTTATTGACTTTTTTAGTTTTGAGAGGGATCTCCATCTTTTTTATTTTCGGTAAGTCATTTTAATGATGGTCTCAGTGTTTCCATTGATGTACCTGGCTGCCTTGTTTTGACAGGTAATTATTGTGCAGGATCTACTGGATAACTAGAGTTTGCTCCCCTTTGTTTTTTTTATATAAACAAATGATAATGAACTAGTTGTAAATATTGTATTGAAATTTGTTAGAGCAACTATCGAAATGGCTAATTTTAGATGAATCTGAATAATTTATCAGACTGATCTACAAGATGGAAAATCCACTTGAACATTTAAATGCAAAATTATTCAGAGGAAATGATAATGGCTGTAAACAACAATTTTTACTATGAAGATCAATGATTGCTGCTGCTGACAAAAATACATAAAGACTTGGAATATCAGACAAAGTATCAGGCACAAAACTGAAGAAAATTTAATATCCACTACACACATTTTTAGTTTGTCTACAACTTGGTTTATACCAGAATTTTTCAAGGTTGACTAGCCTGCAATTTTTGTTCTAGAAAGAACTAAGTTTGAAATGATTGTAGAAAGCAACGTTTATTCGAAGTAATGATGTCACAGCTCCAAATAAACATTCTGGGTATTTCTAAGATAATAGAAAACAGTGAGATATGCACTGAAGGAAAGTGTCAGGCCACCTGAACTGATGGTGATGAGCATTCTTATGCACAACCATTTGCTGTGACTCTTGCAAACTTCACTCGTGTTAAGGTCAATTTTGGACAGTCATTGCATCAATATGTGTGGTATTACAGCAGAACAGTGCATCTGTATTGGAAATGTAGAGAACATACACCCCTAAAATTCAATAAATCAGAAGGCAGTTTGTACATCCTATAATGCTATCAAAGGGAGGATGATGAATACTTGATCAAGATTGTGAGATGATGATATGTGGATCCATCACTTTACTCCAGAGTCCAAGCTTGCATTGACTACATTCGTCTCTTCTGAAAAAAATTAAAACACTGCCATCTGCCTTAAAGATTATGGCAACAGTGTTTTTGGACATCTAGGGTGTAACTCATTAATTTTATTGCTTATGGTGAAACCATTAATGCACAGTACTATATTGGTCTGTTACGCAGTGGCATTTAATATACATTGTTTTAATGATGGCCAGGTTTGCTGTCATATTTCCAATAACGATTTCCCTACTTATGGCCAGCTGCAAAACTCACGGAGATTGGATTGGAAGTCCTTAACCTTTCTAATAGTCCAGGTTTGTTGCTGTGTGATTTATGTCTCTGGATCACTCAAGGTGCATCTGAGTTGCATCAAGTCTAAAGAAAATGTACACCTCATTCTAAAGATATCTTTCTGGCATTAAGAGATGTTACCACACTGGGACAAATGCTTACAATGTTATTCAAGCTCAGGAAAAGTTTTGCCAGCAAATGGATGAAAATACCAGTGTCCCTGTACAACTTGAGGTCAGCAAAGGATGGTTTAAGAAGATTTAAGAACCAGCATGGCATTTTGCAAGTTACTATAAGAGGAGGAAAACAGTCTTCAAATGATCCACCTGGAATCTACATATGTAGCCATGCTTGGCAAGAATTGACAATCAACTATATCAAAAACTTTTGGAAACATGCCCTGAGTGCTACATTCATAACTGAAAGAAATAGTGGTGACAAGGTAGAGTTCATAGACTTTACTGAAGAACATATACATGAAAACAAGAATTGAATTATGAACCTATGGTGTATTCAGTGACCACGATCTAAGCAATGTCAGGTCTGCATGCAAAGCCAAATTAAATATTGGCAACATAGATGCATGGCTGGATATTGATGACCAAAAAGTTATCTTAGCATTGTTTGTTTTTTTTTTTCAAAGTTAAATGATGTATATCCATAGGAATTTTAAATTTATACCTGCACTTAGGGAAAGTAACCAGATAAAATACTGATCATTATATGATCAGTTTCTTATAGATAGTAGTATGTGCATGCCTAGCACTACATTTTTTCTCTGCTTTTTTTTGTGATCTTACAATCCATGTTTAATCGAGATTATGTTACAAGGTCTCTCATTGCTCCATGTTTATTTTTTCCCTTTGCATGGTACTTTTTTTCCTTGGTCTTTATTGATTTCCTGGCATTAGGTTGCATTTGCTTACACTATGTAGGCTGCGGAAGCCCCCATCTCAATGTTTCTGTCACGCTCTGCCTGATTGTCTTGTACTTCAGTGTTCATGCATTTGATTATCTTTCTCACAAATTAATTTAATACCCTGGCAAACAACTCCGACACCGACACGGCTTGCCGGGGGTTTGTCATGGTGAGAGTTTGGTGTTAGATAGTTTGTAAATGTCTTTATGATGTGATTGGAATAAATTCTCAGGGAAAAAATAATTTGAGTCATCCATCACATCTTATGCACGTTAAAAAAAAAATTATTATTTAACATTAATTTTTTTTTGTTATGAAAAATTGTTTGTAACAATTAACTGTTTACAGGAACTGAAATACTTTGTGACTCTTTAAATACACAGATATGGGAGAAACGTTTATAATTAACATAGAAACCACATGCAAAAGAAAAGTGTGTGCATGTAATTTATTTTTTAAAATGTTAGATACCTTATCTCTACCTTTTCAGACGATAACATACCAGTACATAATAGTTGCCTTTTGATTATGGTGAGGATTGAGCCAAGAAATCAATGTGGCTGAGATTTACTTCTATGGTGAGGCGGAGAAGTCTCCCTTTTTCAAAAATGAATGAGTTAACATTTCATCGCTTTTCATTTGAAACCAGGAGGAGAAGATAATTACCATGAAATGGGATGGAAAATATTTTGATTCCTGGGCTTTACCAGTATCTTGTTAAAATTGAGACTCATTAATCTGACTGATATGTTGTGGTAATCTAGTCTATGTCCTACAGAATGGTTGATAATCATGAAAAAAAACATCTCTTTGCATCTCTCATGGGATTGTGTCTCAACAATATGTTTACTAGAATGAATGTAGTTAACCGCAATGAGATGTATTAGGATCTACACGCAATAGGGACGTATATTATTATCTCTCTCGGAGAGTTGGACAATTCTGACTAAGGAACATCAGAATCAAATAACAGGATTTACTGTGTAAGTCATACCTAAATAGTGTGTGTAGAAGAAAAGAAAAGAAGTTTAAATAATGTGAAATTAGGTGTTCATTTTTTATTTTCACTTTGATAGAATACTGAGAATGATTAATTAAACCATTAGATATACAAAGTAAATTAAGTTTTGATACTTATATGCATAAATTAAAATATTTAGTTAATCCACACCTTAACTAAGCTTGTGCAGGAATGGAGTTGCCATTTAAAACTAGGATGCAGAAATATCAAATATTTCCAGGTTTTAATAACTGTTAAAGAATTTTACATCTGTTGGTAGGAGTTTGAATCAGTGGCAGCAGGCAGTTAATGTAGGCGAATTTGAAAAATCAAATTGTTTTTCTGCATCTTTCTCAATAAGCCGTAATACTTGATCACTTTATGTCTTCTTGCAGCAGCTATAACTAAACAGTTAAATTATTTCTTCTCCCTCTCAAATCCATAGTCCAAATTACACAGATGCTTTACTGTAACTGATCAGTTATTGAAAAAATATCTCAAAAGTTGAACGTAATATTCTTCCACGCTGTGGAATCATGCTATTAATGTGTTTCAGGTTGCATTCCCCTGGAAATGGAATTGCATTAAGACTGAAATGTGATCTAGCCAAATTGTCAAGGACTGCTCGCTTTTTCTTTTTTTTAATATTATTAACATTTTTATATCATTTGATTCATACGGAAAACATTTTTCTAGGTGTGGTCATCGCCTTTTAAATTATTGAAACTGGGTGTTTTGAGTTTTGCAAAATATTCCAGATGTTTATTTTGTTGTTGATTTTACCTTTGATTTCTAACTTGTGATGATTCTTAAAAACGCAGTTGCGTCTTACTCGTTTGTGTGAAAAATTTAACATGTAATGGAATATATATTTAAAAAGGAGATTACTTAGGAATTGGCTGATAGTGTAGTTATAACTCCAAACCACAGAGCTAGAAGAGCCTGTGTGGCTACCTGCAATATCTATTTGGCGAACTAACTTCTTAGTGGTCTTCTGTGTTTATTATATCAGCTTTAAGAATAATCTATGGTAGATGTGAGGAAACTACCTGCAATATCTATTAGGCGAACTAACTTCTTAGTGGTCTTCTGTGTTTATTATATCAGCTTTAAGAATAATCTATGGTAGATGTGAGGAAACTACCTGCAATATCTATTTGGCGAACTAACTTCTTAGTGGTCTTCTGTGTTTATTATATCAGCTTTAAGAATAATCTATGGTAGATGTGAGGAAACTACCTGCAATATCTATTTGGCGAACTAACTTCTTAGTGGTCTTCTGTGTTTATTATATCAGCTTTAAGAATAATCTATGGTAGATGTGAGGAAACTACCTGCAATATCTATTTGGCGAACTAACTTCTTAGTGGTCTTCTGTGTTTTATTATATCAGCTTTAAGAATAATCTATGGTAGATGTGAGGAAACTACCTGCAATATCTATTTGGCGAACTAACTTCTTAGTGGTCTTCTGTGTTTATTATATCAGCTTTAAGAATAATCTATGGTAGGAGGAAAAACTACCTGCAATATCTATTTGGCGAACTAACTTCTTAGTGGTCTTCTGTGTTTATTATATCAGCTTTAAGAATAATCTATGGTAGATGTGAGGAAAAACTACCTGCAATATCTATTTGGCGAACTAACTTCTTAGTGGTCTTCTGTGTTTATTATATCAGCTTTAAGAATAATCTATGGTAGATGTGAGGAAAAACTACTCTTCTATATGATAGTCTTACGGGTGATGGCATTTCTCAGAAATTTGATTGTTTGTGATTTCAGAATTTAAAATGTTCTGAATCAGTATACGTGGATGTTAAGAGTAAGCTGCTGATTATAACTATTTTTCTTTCAGGTTTATTCTGTTTCGAATCATCTTGAATTGGGTCTTGTTTTAGGCTACATTCTTAAATAAATATTTTTTCAGCACGATGTGCACATTACTCCAATTTTGTATAATATTCTTTGATAATTATCTTCGACATTCTTTTTATTCTGAAATATATTGTGACAGTAATAATAAACTAATGGATTCAATTTGTATATAGGATACAGTTAATTGATTTGTATTGCTCAAATTAAGTGTGACCATTTAAAATGCATTTATTCAAAAATGTTTGGCCCTTTTGTCCTTAGGATTCTGTGATCTGATATACATTAAAAATAATATGGCAAATCTATCAGACTCTTTGTTGAAATGTGAAAAAAAAATAATAATTTGGCTACGTCATCAAATAAATGTGTCTGACCAGAAATGACACATTTCAGGTGTGAGGATTATGTACATGTTAGACTTCTAAGTGGGCAGGTAACCCATGTGCATTATTGCCATGTTTAAAACAGGCAGAACCTGCAATATTTCTCTACCTTTCTGGATCATCATAGGTCACTCAGGGCATGTCTAGATTTAACAGAAGAGATCTTGACATTTCTTGTGGATTTGTAGTTTTATAGTTCAGAGCTGAATGCTACAGCAACCTGTAAGGCTTTTGACACTGTCACCATTATAAAAACTTAGTGCAATTACTTACCATTAGGATTTCTTGGCTGACATCATTAGTGCAACAGAAATGAGCCAAAGAACAGTCTAACATTAATTCCAATAAGAGTAGAATTCTTTGAAAGGTTCTGGTTAGACCTCAGAGTACTAGTCTCTGATGGTTTGAGGTTTCAGCAAATCATGTCTGAAGGTTTCACTGAATTTGGAGAAGACTTAACAAAGGCTATGAACCTCAGTGTCCTTAGCCCACAGTCAAGTATGGAAAGCTTGGAATGTCATGGTATGGTAGAAAGACATGTTTTGTTTGTCAAAAGGTGTCTAGATATATTGCCATTTTAAAGAAATCATCTACCATTGTACCAACAAGGCATACTGTCATTTGATGCCCATTTTTCTTGAGAAGGATAGTATTACATGCCACAGCTCTCCTTGCTAAAATCATAGCTTAGCCAAATAGTGATGTAGAGAATTTGATTTCTCTCTATTGCTCATCTTTATTTTCTGTTTTTCTGGAATAAACTGGCATTGTAAAAACAGACTTTCAAATTATTATGGCATTGCACTGTAGTTATTTCTTATGTGTTGAGCAACTTAAATTAAAATTTCAGGCAACATTTTTTTTACATGAGTCTGAAAGATTTGTATTTGGAAACATTGACTCTACAAAACTGCATTTTCTTATCAATGCTATTATTAAGTCTACCACATATATATATATATACATGAAAATATAGTGAGGTATCCTAATGGTGCCATTTCAAATCTTTCATGTAGCCAGTCTCTGATGTAAGTAATTCTTGATCCATGATGAAAAGTTTAGATTTTTGTGGATTAGTTGAGTTATGACCATATATTTTTATTTTGAAATTGAAGAAAAATAGTGCATTCATAACTTGTGATTTACTACAGAAAAAAAATTTTTTTAATTCATTATAATGATATTACAAATTCCTTAGCTAATCATGCCTGCCTTAGAATTTCTGGTTGGTGTCACAAAATTGTGTTCATTGATATTTCCAGTTTATAGAAGAAATCAGATAACATTTTTGGCCATTACTAGAGACAAATGTCCAAACATAAACCCAGCTTTGGCAATGCTACTTTGACCAGGATTTATTTGAATGTCCTCAGTAAAAATGAAAGCTCGAGCTTTTATGCATCCGTGATTAATGGACATAGAAGATAGCATGTTTTGTTTCTCATTGATTTAATTTGATCACACACACACACCTGCTCCTCCTCCACTTTATTCTGTTAATTTTTAGATTTACAGATTGGAACATTTATCAGATATCACCTGTACAGTACTCATGATCCTCCTAGCCAGAAATGGTTACCTTTTTGCAATTCTAGATGCTGCTATGAGTTATTATACTGCAAGTTCATAATGTTAAACTCATTTTGCAGATATGTAAAAAAAAAAACTACATCTCTTCTTCCCCAGCATACCTATATCTGATAAACGTTTTAGTGTACACATGACCGACCCCCCCTTCCATTCATATTGATGTTTTTCTAAATTCTTATATTTTCTTCTGCGCACACTCCTAGGTGATTCAGAAATGTGTATATACACACTGAGTTTATATATATTTAATACTTATATCTCTGAATAAACAAAACTTTATTGTGTACACATTTAAAAATGTGAAAACAACATATCATGTTCATCTTAAGGCAAATATTCAAAATGCTGACCATTTACATGCAAACGTGAACTGATGTTGTGTACTTCCTGCTCAATCTTTTCCTCTAAGTCTTGTAGTGTTTAAGGTTTCAAGGTTTAGCACCATACACCTTTTCCTCCAGGACCCTCCCCTCCCTCCAGATAGAATTCCAGAGTTGTAAGATCGGGCCTTGAAAGATATTCATGAGCAGTTTCCAGATTACCTAACGACATCCCAGGAAAATGCATATCAAGAAAAGTTTGAACATCTCTGTGACAATGTGGTGTTGTGCCATCTTGCTGAAAGTAAACCTCAGAGTTTCCATACAGACATCTTACAGCCAGAACAGCATCATTGCATAGTATTTCTGGATAATTTGTATCCATTACAGTTTCATTAAAAAGAACGCCAAACAATGCCACGAGAAGAGAGCCCAACCAACACACTAACTCCTGGTAGGTTGATGTCTTTTCCAAGTACATATTTGGGTTTTGCACCCACACACACATGACGATTTATGTGCCCATTCAGTTAGAAGGATGGCTCATTAGACTGACTTGTTAATGAAACACCCACAGAACTGTAATCCTTTATCTGGATCATCGTCGTTTGACAGATGAATATTGTATGTTGTTTTCATATATTCACTTGTGTACATAATAAAGTTTAGCTATTTACTGTAATAAGCATTAAAAATAAATATGTTCAAAGTATTTTTATATATTTCTGAATGAAAAAAAATACAGGGTGGTCCAAAAGTAAGAACACTCATTTGAATTTTTAAATGTTTTTAATAGATACAAAATATTAGTCATATTTATCAGTTGCTTATTGATGGTAAAAGTTTTACAGTAAATGTTTATTTTTCTACTCTTTCAGCCTTTACAATAACTGCAGCCTTTTGAATGCAGATCAGCAGACTAGCTGACATAAATTCACTGTAGTACTTTAAACATCCCAGAATTTTAAAATGGTGTTAGGTTTATGAGCATTGATTTATCTTTAATCGCTCCCCATAAAAAGAAGCCACACCAAGTTGAAGCTGGAGAGTGATGTGGCCACTCAGCATGCCCGGGGCAACCAACCAATCTATGGGCATTTTTTGTTCAACGAATTGCATTCAAAGTTGGCAGAATAAGGTGGAGCCACATCCTGCATAAAGAATGTTTCTTCTATATTTTTGTACATGTCATGGTGGGAATAATTTCTGTTAGCATCTAAAGATAGCTTTCAACATTGATGATGTGATGAAAGAAGAATGGTCCTACGATGCCTCTAGAGCAAATTCCAGAACCCACACTAATGCCATGGACATGCAACTTGTATTTAATTGTTGTAAGTGGATTCTCCATGGAAAAATAAACACAAATGTCAAATTATTTGCATATTTAACTTACATGTGGTTTTATTGCTTCAAATAACTTTGTCAACCAAAGGAGGATTTCGACTAACCAGGTTCAGGAAATTTTCTGAAAATTCTCAACACTGATCAGGAATGTCTTCATTCAAGGCACACAGCAACATAGGTTGATAAATCTTTAATCAAAGATCATTTATCGTCTGTTGCAGACTAAATCTGGATGGATGTAACTCCAGAGAAGCTCTCTTATCAGACTTAGTAAAACTTTGCTAAAGAGCCCTATTAATGTGTTCCCTGTGAGCATAATTTTGAATAGATGTAGATTTTCTAGCTTGTGAAAAATCTGAAACACTTCCACTTTCATCGGACATTTTACAACCTTCAGAACATTTTTTCTTCTGGTTGGATTGCAGTTATAGGAGCCATCTCATTGCCATTTTCATATTTGGTATGTCTGTAGCCATAGTGAGGGTTATCTAAAATATGAAACAAAATAAAAAATTTGTTTTAAAGAAATACCTTTAATTTCACAACTGTTTTTCAAATGTATTTCCTTACTTCCTGACCACCTTGTATGTGTGTGCATTCTTTTTGTTTTTGATTATCAGATTTCCTAAGTGATCAATTTTTGAAAGACCAGTAGATAACTAAAGTTTAGATGTTTAAAATGTTTTCCACTGAGTTTGTTTGTTTTTTTTCCTAAGCAGATGATGAATGTGTTACCTCTCTCTGATGGGGATGACTTTGTCTTGCATGAACAAACTGTTGTTCACTGTATTTATCAGTATTTCTCCTTTCAGCTATACCTACAGATGGTAACTTGTGATAATTTACTGCCTAGGATCTCTCGCCATGATTTCATTCCCTTAACTCTCATCAGCTTTTGGATTGTAGCCAGTGCTTTCGCAAAAAGAAATAAAATTATCTGCAGTGATTAACAAAAAAAGTTTCACAACATTTGGTAAAACCGGCATCAAAAGACTTAGAGTGATGGATGTTGCTCTGTAAAGGCTGGTACATCTTTTCAAATTCTCCCCTCCCCTAAATCAACAGAGGATTAGTGATAACCATTTCTGCCCTTTCTGTATTCAAGAGATAATGTTTTAAAACTCACAAAGAAGGAAGTAAAAATAATTGCTGATGGTAAAACGCTGAAACAAATTCATGTTAATCTGCTCTTGAAAGCAGATTATTTAGCTGTAAGCAATCATTCATTTTCTAATTAATGTTGGATAATTTCAGAGCAAATTTAGCTTTTATTCTTTTGTTTATTGCAAAATTATCATTTATGGGCTAAAAGTTAGATCTAAGGAGATTTTGCTTTTTAATCCTGTTGAAGCTTTTCGGTCTTTTGCAACATTGCAACACTTATGAAATAAGTGGAAATTAAAAGGGTTTTATCTATTGGCATTATTCCTCTGCTAATATCAAGCTGGTGCTTAATGTGAAAAGTTCTTTTATTTTTCAAATTTAGAATAAAATCAGCAATATGTGTGTATCATGTTAAGCATGTGTGGTTCACTAAAATGTGTTCAAGTAGCCATTGAAGCTTCTAACTGGTGGATGCTTATAGCACTAAAAAGAAATAGGTATATCTAAAATAATAAATAAAATACATGGACTTATTCATTGGTCATTAAAAATTGCTGGTATTTAATGTTTACAAGATTTTAGCTTTTTTATATGGAGAATATATATACTTGGGTAAAGGCCCATCTTCCCTGTTCTTGTTTTCATGAGAAGTTTCATGGGTACCCAGGGCTTGTACCACCATTGATGTGGCTTGCATCTATATAAATAACACTGGGGAACACTCATTTTGTTGCATTAAAAAAAATACTTTTTTCTAGTCAAGTTGAATATGTAGATTTTTAATTTTAAAGTCGGTTTTTGTCTGCAAGCTACAGATTTCATATGCAATTTGACATTTTTTATTTTTCGTTATTTTAACAAATTCCAACATTAATCAAAATTCTTCTGTTCACTTTAATCTTAAAACGGCAAAAAAGTCATTTAAAAATATTTATTGAAGCAAAAGATAGAGAATTAAAAAATTTTATGAGTAAATTAAATTATTATCTAGTGTTGATCGTGCCATATTTTCATTAGTTTTTATCTGAATGTGTATTTTATCCAGGAAGGAATTTGCGTTTGTACACTTTTATCTTGGCAATCTCGTTTAATGCTCCAGCAGTAGTCAGCCATCATGCTTTTGTTCCAGCGCCCTTGGTAACGTTCTTCCATGATCTTTAGGTCTTGGTGGAATCGTTCTCCTTGTTCGTCACTTACAGCTCCCAGATTGTCAGGGAATTTATCAAGGTGGCTGTTCAAAAAATGAAGCTTGATGCTCATGTTGCACCCGAGATCACGAAAAGCGAGGAGCATTGTGTTCACAAGATCACAGTAGTTTTCCTTCCGCTTTATAGTTTCCGAGAGAAAGTTCTGAACAACTGCCACAAAAGATAACCATGCTGCTTTTTCCAAAGCATTCATCTTAGCAACAAACTGATTATCACAAAATAGTGTTCTAATTTGTGGACCATCAAACACACCTGCTTTGATTTTTTCAAATGATAACCCTGGTAAAGCTGTGATGATGTGTTGAAAACATTCACCTTCGGTTTTTAGGGCTTTAACAAATTGCTTTATCAAACCTAATTTTATGTGAAGAGGAGGAAAGATGATCTTATCTCTGTTTACAATTGGCTCTTTTATGATATTTGCATGCCAGCTTAAGAGTTTCACGGATAGGCCAGTTCTTTTGGACCCAATGTTTGTCTCGTGCTCAGCTGTCCCACATACAAAGGAAACATGGAAACTTGGTAAAACCTTTCTGTTGTCCAAGAAGAAAATTGACTATTTTAAGTCCACACAAATGATCCAATTGTGCTCATGATATTTTAATAAGTCCATGACTATTCTCACATCATCATAGTCTTCTCGCAATGCACAGAATGACCGATAGGTACCGAGCTCCATAAACATTGCCATTATGTAAAAGAACACACTTTAGACTACGTTTTGAACTGTCCAAAAAGAGTCTCCATTCGGCAGGATTATAGTAAGATACACCCAGTTCTTTAAGAAGCCCTGGAATGTCATGGCAGTAAACAAAATGTTTGTCTTCTGAAAAGAAAGCTACTAAAAGTTGGTCATGATTTCTAAAATATGAAACTTTAACAGAGTGATCAACAAGATTTCTACTTTGTAATCTTGATGCCAAAACCTCTGCTGCTTTTTTTGAAAGGCCCAAATCTTGCACTAAATCATTTAATTCAACTTGCAGAAGAGGCTTAGGGGTGGGAAAAGGTTCAGAGTCTGAAGAACAATTCTCCGACAACGAACATTTTTCTGCCACTTCACTGTCACTACTATTTTGTTTGTTTGTATCATCTTCATGTCTTTATCGTCTAATGAAGGTAAGCCTTTAAATATTGGAACAGGAACTTCTCTAGAGTGGGGAGTAGTAGGCCGAATAGCTGAGGGAATGTTTGGATACGTAATTTTATGTCGGTTTTTTTTTTTTCCAACTCCCAATGTGTTTACCATGCAGAAATAACAGTCAGTTAAATGATTGGTTGGTTCACGCCAAACCATCGGAACTCCAAAAGGTAGACTTTTAACGTTTTTCCTTTGGTCCAGTCTCGAAGCATTTCTTCACAATTGTGACACACACAACATGAGGCACCCATTGCTGTCTTGGTCACCAAGATGAACTTCAAAATATGCCTTGTAAGCACGCTTGACAAAGGAGGATACATTACGTTTTTGACGATTTAGTGTGTAGCAGAAGGCATTAGGCTTGTTTCTTGCAATGATTTCTCTTAATAGAAGCCATGTTTAAACTGAAACAAATGATAATTATAATTTAATTATAAAAATACAAAAAGTTATAAATTTATATGGACATGAAAATGCTTATATAGGGTTTACGTAAGTTCACATTTGTAAATTCACACTAACCTCAAATTGCATGCAAACTAAAGCTTGTAGAGAAAAACTAATTTCAGATTTGAAATCAGCGCCTAAGTTCTATCAAAATTTGTTAAAAATATTCCATGCAACTGAAAATTATTTAAAATTTGTTCCTCTGTGTAATTGGAATAAAAGTCAAACTGTCTGCTTTTTCTACCACAGCTGATTTATATATAAAAATTTTTTTTTATCATTGTCACGTGAGCTTCTGAAACTCTTCATGACATAACCTTTAATTTTTTTACAGGAAATGTTTGGCATTGGGATATTTCATGAATGCTGCAGAATTACAGAAGGGAGGTGACTACATTACAGTAAGTTTAATGTAGCTTTTCTCTCTCCCGTTGCTAGGTGATGTGCTTTACTGACTTTGACTCAATGTCTTATGTCATATGAATACATCTCTTTATTCTTACTTTTTCATGCAAAAGAAATTTTAAATTTATTAACCTTCATTTCTAATTATCTGTTTTCATTTTTCAAGATCAGGTAGGAATGTGAGAAAACATTTAAGATATTTCGTGATGTTTGTAATTAGTTGCACTGAATCAGTGTTTGAGTGACCAGTAAAAAAAGTCAGAAGGACACACCAATGCACTTTAAATTCAGGCTTGTCTGGCTTTTAACTCTGGTACAGCTTTAATGTGTGAATGAATTCTTGCTTCTTTCTCCACCACCACCGCCTTCTGAAAGGAACAAATCTCCAACAGGCAAAACTCCATAAATGGAAACCACTTCATTCAGAATCTGTGATGTTAAAGTTGGTTTTGACGCACAATTTGTAGAAATATCTTTTCAAACATCTATTAGGGATGGATGTTGAAATGAAACTCAGCTGAAGTGTCATATGGTAATGGTATGGTATCCCCTTTTTCCAGTTTTACTTGAGCATCTCTTATATTACATCAGAATTTTAATTTTTTTTGTGTCTAGCATGTTCTACTTTAGGCTAATTCTTTAGTGATTCTCTATGTAAATCATTATTTCCTTTTTAAAAATGTTTCTTAAAAACTGCTTTTGGATATTATATATAAGGAATAATATTATTTATACTTAAAAAAAATCTAACTTTAGATTTCATTTTTCAAACTTTTCTCTTATGTTAGATAACACTGGTCAACACAATATTTTTGGCAGGAAAAGTGAGACTGGTTTCTGGGGTTTTCAAGGGCGCTGAATCCGAATCTGACATTTGTTTTTTCAAGTTGGCTCTAGTTTTGGAGATATCACAGGGGGGTCGTTCGTCTGAAATCACCCATTCGCGACCATAACTAAACGTACAAAAAACGGCTAAATAGTGCAAAAATGTCAGATATTGATTTTTTTATGATACCCAAAACCACAAAGACAGTGTAAAATCTCAATCTAACAAGTTAAGTTAGATATAACAAATCATTTCATTTATTAATAAATGAACACTTTTCATATATTTCGAGAATATACAAAAAATTTGCTAAAAATTTGCTGAATTTTAATTCTCCAAGGGAAAAAACATTTACATATCAGTTATATATCATAAATTATGCAAAGCATTATTATACACTAGATTCTAGTTACAATGAACACACAAAACAATATTTTATTCACAAAAGTGAAATTGACGTTTATACGATTTTCGCTTGTGAGCAACTTTCGGGCAGTCTCTCAAAAGGTTCCAGCAGTAGTCTGCCATCATGTGCTCATCCCATTTGCCTTGATACCTCTCTTCCATTGTTTTGATGTCTTGATGGAATCTCTCTCCTTGCTCCTCACTGTAATCACCAAGATTACCAGGAAATCTGTCGAGGTGGCTAAACAAGAAATGAACTTTGATGCTCACATTTGCCCCTAGTTTTTCGTATGCAGTAAGCATCTTACGGACCAATTGCTTGTAATTGTCAGCTTTGTGATTTCCCAAAAAGTTTGTCACTACATCTGTGAAGGACAACCCAAGCATTTAACTCAACCATGTTCATATGATTAGTGAAGTCAGAATCCCTCATGAGCGTTCGAATCTGAGGTCCATCGAAGATGCAACCTTTAGCTTTTTCGATGGAAAGACCTGGAAATTGCCTGCATATGTACTTGAAGCAATCCCCCTCTTTGTTCAACGCCTTAACAAACTGCTTCATGAGCCCTATTTTATGTGCAAACTGTTTTAAAAACAACTACATACATATAATTATTATGTTTTTCTGATATTATTGAATCATTATAATGATTATAATCATTATAATGATTCAATAATATCAGAAAATTATTATTTACTGCTTCTATATTGAAGTATTTCAGGGAGAATTTTAGCAGTTAGGCTTATTTGAGGCTATCAATATCTTCTAAACTAGAGCCAATCAGACAAAACCAATGTTATATTCGTAATCAGCGACCTTCAAAACCCCAGAAAACACTCCTAGATGGTCTGCCAAAGAAAAAAAATAAAAATTTGTTGACCAGTGTAATATACCTTTATCATTTTGGTAAAAACATCTTCAACTTGTAGAACTCGGGTATGAATGCTTCCTGCCTTTCATTAACTAAGGTACACTAATGAGAGAAAAAAATCTTCCAAGAACTAAGTAGTTTGTTGTTTTGCAAAGTAGAAGAATGCACTTATTATACGGTTAGGAAATAAAACAATGTGCATTTGAGACTGGATTGTGGTGGCCTTATCTCTGGCTGAGTTTCACATTGAAAACAAAATATTTGCAGTTTTGCATGATTTTGTTATAAAGGTTTTTAGTGACGGTTTTCTAAGATTTAACCTTTGCAAGATTATGTTCTCCGGTACAAGGATTTGTGTTTGTAGGATCCTTTTCTGGTGCAATCATCCTTGTTTTAAAGATGCTGATCGCACAGGATTGTTAAAATCTAATTGCTGTGCAACTTCTTCCCCTTTGAGTTTGAATCTGTACAGAGGCATGGTGGTTGTGGAGAAAATGGCCAATACTTGCCTGTGATAACTTTACTACTTACATTGGTGATGAATTGTTTACAGACATGATGCGGCAATTAAACATTTCAGCACTGCTACAAAAAGTCATCACTTCATCCCACTATGCAACTAAAAAAAAAAACTGCTTATACTCTATTTAACTGAAAGAGAAAGATCATACCTCAAATTAGAAATAAATTATTGATAATTCTAATTAGATTTTAATTTCTTACATGTTATAATTGGTTTAATTTCTTACATGTTATAATTGGTGTGGTTGGAAGTCACTTTTTTAAAGAGTTGTTGTGCATAGATCTTTTAAAAGCATCTGATAGATTTAGCAAATATTACAGATGTACAACAGCAGAGAACAACTTAGGCTACATCTGTGTCAAGTGAGTGCTGCAATGGCCTATTAGTAGATTACTGGGCTGTTAGATTGAGTGCCTAGGTTAGAATCCTGGTTGGTGGTACCAGCTCATTTTGGTGTACCTTCCTAGCATGCTTTCTGCTTGCTCTTCTTCACTGGTCAGCCATATGTGTTGTTTTTATCCCACATCTGAAATATAAGAATTTCTAGTAAGGTTTTCCCTGCCAAAGGTGAAAGTGCCCTAGGCCTTCTGTGGTACGGGTTTGACATCATCACCTACTTGTGGACATCCAAAACACTATGCTTCACAAAGTTTGTCGTCTTTGTAGGCATCAGTATACAGTATGACAAGAACAACTTTGCTTTTGCTTTCAGTTGTCTTCTCGAAAAGTATGTTCCATTCATCCGTCTTCAGCCTTATTCCAGAGTCGACCAGCCTATGTGATCTACAATGAGCTCATACAAACCACCAAATGTTATATGAGGTAATAATTTGTTCTTTCTTTCTGCTAGCAAAGGATAGCCTGCAAGTCAGAGAGAGTACTTGTGCCATGGTTGGCTAAGGCAGGAGAAGTCAGTCAGACCAGTTCAGCTGAGTGACTCTTAATGATGGTGCATTTATGATTTTTATTTATGAACTTATGCATGATACAGTTTTATTAGTTTTGTTTCATTTGTATGTATAAAGTTTTGCTCCTGTATGCATGTCAGCTATCATAAATGTGGCAGATGGGTGAATTCATTAGGTAGACTGGCATTCCTGGTAAAATTCAGTACTTGGCAAACAAACTTGTATAACTTTCTGATTGCTAGTTTTTAATGCATGCAAATTACATTAATATTTAGGTTTAGCACAGTGTTATGGGGCTGCACTTAAAGTACTCAGGGGATATGACTATAACCTTTGGGTGTACATCATACTGAGATAAACTGAATGTGCAGATTTAAATGCTTGCTTGTTTTTTTACTCCCTTGTTGCAAGATCTCTTTGTTGCCATTTTTTTTTAGAAGTGGTCAAATGATAGTAAATGTGAAGCTTACAAATATTACTTGCAGATATGCTTCCCTGTAATTCCTTTTTATTGCATTTCTATTACATAGATCAGGCAGTTTCATGTTTGTTTTTTTTTTCATTAGGCAAAGATCCATCTGTAGTGCGTAGCTAGAATACAATCAAAATGAATTTTAGAAGGCAGAGAGAATTCAATTTTAGAAATCTCATTAAGTTTTCTGACAGCTTCACAGCTGATGGGAGGAAGTATTTAAGGGGTTTTAGTTTTTGTCATTGTCGTCTTGGATGGAAACACAGTACATGATTTGGAGTCACGTGATCTTCAGCTTGCACAGATATGACTTGTCCTTCATGGCTGTTAATTTTCTCTGTTTGTGGTACCCAGTTCTGTTTTTCGTACATTTGAAAATATATTTAAAAGAAACTAAAAAATCCAGATTTTTTTTCTTCTTCAGTTAATCCTCACAAATGGATTATTCCATTGTCTGTAAATAAAAAAACATAGGCTATACTGTTTGCTGCTTAGTATTGTTTTCATTGGAGATATTGAGAAAAGATGTGATTTTGTAGAAATATCTTTTCAAACATCTATTAGGGATGGATGTTGAAATGAAACTCAGCTGAAGTAGTATTTGGTAATGGTATGGTATTCATTTTCCCAGTTCTATTTGAACATCTCTTATATTACATTTAAAACAGCAAGTTCTACTTTAGGCCGCCAGTTCCTTTTCTTTTTGAGAATTTTTCTCGAACTGCTTTTGGTTTTAGTTTACAGGCATCCTGTTCCATTATTATAATAATAATAATAATAATAAAATTGTTCCAATAATGATTTGATTCTCTTGGTTAATAAACTATATTTATCAACTATTTGTGAAATGTTTGTATTTCATAATTATTTCTAACCTGGAAGGTATGTTGATCCTAGCTTTTACAGCTAAAATTTAGAAAAAAATTGAACAGAAGTGTTTTTCAGAAACGTAGTATGCGTGTTCAGATGAAAGTATTGTTTAAACTTTATTATAAAGCTTTTATTTTTTTTGGTTTTTACATTGTTTAACACTCTTTATGCACCCCACCAAACGAACATTAATGTTTTCAAAATGTAAAATCTGAGGTTTATTGAACAAATTGCTCCCCAGATTAATGGTACTGGAGTTTATATAATGAGAGGTAGGTGGGCCTCTTGACCATTGGACCAATTGTTTTTGTTTAAGAAATTGTATTTTTAAGGTTTCAACAAAATGCATTATAAGGTACAACTCTAAATACAGAATTAGGGTTTTTGTTGAGTCCCCTGTATTACTACTACAGTTGATTGTACAGTCAGAAACTCTCTCCATCTGTTCATTTCAGGGATGTGTGCGTGATGGACTTGGACTGGTTGGTTAATGCCGCTCCAGACTACTTCAAAACAATAAAATAGTAAATTTTATTTCTTAAACAGTTTTACAAATTGTACTTTTAGCAAGTTTATTAAAAATGTACAATTTATGTATTATACTCACTCATTCTCACACACATTTGCATCTACTTAAAGTTTATACATTAGATTTTTAAAAAAATTATTTAGTGTTTTTCTTGTCTCAATGATGGATAAATGATAGAAATAAGTGGTTTATCTTGGGCTTTGTTATTAGCAATGGATCTGTTATTATTAGGGTTAGTTCTGAGGCGGACTTATTATTAGTTATGGACAGGTGATATCATTTGGACACTTGTTTAGTACACTACTGATGTAAGTTACTCGGTGTAATAATAGCAACTACAGTTGAAAAATCTAGTGCCTATTTTATTTACCTAAAAATTATTTCTAAAATCAAATACTTGTTAGATTTGAAGATCATTTTTTTACTCTGAAACTAACTACACAAAATCTTATGAAAATTATACTTAAGGAACTACAGTAGAAACTAATTTATCCATCATCTTTTCTTCTTACACACTGAGTATCTGACTGGCTTCTATTAGTAGTCACACATGCATGCATGCACAAGAATGCAATAACTTGTATTTAAGCCACAAGAGCTGCCATTCCATCTCCATGTCAGCTACAGAAAGAGGGTGCATCCAGAGCAAGTTTAAAGTTTTCACACAGCTTTTCTAATGGGCAGTCCATGAGTGGCTGAAAAAGAAAAGGGGTAGCTGTATCCTTTAGAGACAAAATGGGCTCCCTGGAGAGATTGAATAATTTTAGCTTATTTTAAACGTGTTTCAAACTTTACTGTACAGTTGACATTTTTCCGGACAAAGACTGCTCATAATCAATGTTTACTTACCTGACATAGGGTTGGTCCCATCCATTGAGGTTGAATAAGTGAGTCTGTACATCCTGGACACAATGATATTGGAATATGATATGGAGAACAATATATGTTTCATCAAATCAGTCTGTGGAGGAATGCTGTCATTGGAGCAGGCATGTTACAGAGTACATTAAAAAGAAAAACAAAGTTAGTTTATGGTTAGCATAATGAGTGCAATAGAATGGTTATTGTTATCAAAACTGCTTGGTACAGAGACAGTGTGAGAGCCCACTCAAAGCTATATAATTGGCTTTTATTGACAGATACAATACTAAAAGTAAAACATTGATTAAAACCGTAATGAATTAGTAAAGCTTGTGATGATTCCCTGTGCGTGTGCTTTTAAACTGCCCTGAGCTCATTGTGAACAGTTTGAGGAAAGGTCTTGTGCTGCGCATGCAGAAATGCGATGTGGAGTGCTTTCAGGGGTTGTCAGAAGAATGGTAAGGTGGAAAAGAGTTCATCATCAAAATGGAGCCACTTTGCTGCTTGGATCAACTTTTTATCATCCAGCTTGTTAAAAGTTGCTGCTTCACCATCAACCAAGACCAGCTACTCAAATGTAGCACTGAGCTTGTTCGGTGGGAGAAGGCAACAACACCAAGCACATATCAGATGAAGTTTCCCCAGCATCATAGGTTAGGAATCTGCAGCATTTGTCCATTGTCTAGGGCTATGCACATTAGCCACACTTTATTGAGCATACACGTTTGTCTAGCAGGTTGATGTGTTTTTATCTGCATCAGGTGCATAATGATCCTCCTGCAGTTGAGCTTGGATCTGTAGTGGCTGTTGAGGTTTCATTCTTGGTCATGCCCTGATTTGTAGTCTGGATCGATGCATAGTGTTTGGAGGAAGGAACTCAAGGGTGGTGTTTATTGGTGTGCAAGCTGTGGGTGGGTGCTGAACAGTTGTCTAACATCAGACAGATGTGTCATTTCTGTAGACAGAGATCTTTATCTTAGTATTGGAACCACTCAGCAAAAATGGCACTTGTCATCCAGACTTTCAAAAAATATCTGTATAGCAGGAAAAGTTTGACTAGATCCATTGGGAAGCATGGGGCATTTTTGGATTAGTTCTTTTCCCACTGGAAAAAGTTTCATTTGCAGTAGTGTAACCTTTTAAAATTAAAAACAAAAAAATTATATTGATGTTCTTTTGTTTCTTGTGTGTGTAGTTGTTTATCTGTTTTGCTGACTGCTAGTTCTAACAGGTAGTTGTATCTACCCTGTCCTGCATGTCAGTTTGTGCAAGCTGGGCAACTTTCTTTTTTAAGTTGGGCCCAAACACCCTGACACTCTGTCACAATTTTTGTTTGAATCATAGGAAAGAGCCTTGTCCAGACAGATGTGGCTCTCTTCCTTGATACCACTTCTGCTTAGCCTTACAATCCAAGTTGGGTGACCTGCTGTTTACCTGTCAGTGCACATTCCATTCCATAATTTTGGTTGACAGTACCAGTAACATTCATTCATTACAGATGATGCTAACTTTATACTGTATTGAGGCTTGCCACCTCAGGATTGTATGTAATGCATATCATTATTTGGTCACGGCTGTGCTCTGGTGGTGTAGGTTCTGTGGAAATTTCTTAGCTTTTCATATCTACCAAGAATATCTTAAATATTTTCAATGGATAAAATAATCTGGGGACATGACTAGGGAATGCAATAAGGACTGGCAATATCACTATTGTACAGAATCTTGTTAGTTGTTGATGAAGATGACTACTCAAGCAATTTTAAACTATTACCAGAAGTAAGTTCTGCCAACCACAAGCCCTCTCATAACATCACAATTTCTGTCACCATTAGCATCCTGAACAACAGTGGCAACACCAATATAGCGCTGCTCTTAGCAATACCATGACTTTCATCGAGAAATATCACTTGCTACTGATGGACCCTTGTCTAACAATGAAGAAATCTCACTCAGGCTGTTTTAAAATAAGGGTGACAGATGCTCAGCGGGAAGCCAACAAATAAATGACTGCAGCACAATGCTGCTTGATTAAGTTGGTTTCTAGTGGTTTTCTTTGGTTGGATTTCTTGAGTTAGAAACACAAATCTACAGCAGCAGGGGCCAGTTCTTCACGGAAGAGGAAGAGTCATCCGAACACCTTTGGATGCGCTGCCCTGCCTCCTGGTGGACCATCATCACCATCAGCTGGGTCTCTCCTACGACGAACTGTCTCGACTTCCATGTGCAGCCACAGCACTACTGAGGATTATCCTCAGGTGCCTGAGGTGACGCAACAACAGCAGCATAGCCCTGATTGACTACTCAAGAGTCTACGACAAGGTGTGACAAGATGCGCTCCTTCTCAAAATGCAACAGTGCAGTGTCCCGACCAAGATAATCCGGTGGATTCAGGCCTGACTCTCGAACCGTCTCACATGGGTTACCTTCGATGGTGAAAAGAGTAAGACTGTTATCCTCAAGCAAGGCGTCCCACAGGGGTCGGTCCTCTAACCACTCCTGTTCCTCTTCTACATCAACGACTTGCCCACTTTCATCAAGAGCCCGCAGATTAGCCTGTTCACGGATGATGTTGCTGTCTGGGTCCAAGATGCAAATCTACAGCAGGCAGAATGTCAATTGCAGCAGGTCATAGACAGAATCGGCGAGTGGAGCCACAAATGGAAGATGGAGATCTCAGTCCAAAAGTCTGAGTGCTCCTTCAGCACCAATACCCATGTGGCGAAATGGCACCCGACTCTCACGCTTAATGGTCATCCAATCCACTACAACCCCAACCCAAGGTTCCTGGGGGTTACGTATGACCGGCAGCTGACCTTTGCTACCCACGCAGCAACCATCAGCGGGAAGATGCGGTGGCAAGCGGGGGCCCTGAGATGTCTGGAGTCGACCGAATGGGGTTATGACAAAAAAGGGCTGCGGTCAACGTATATTGCCACTGGTTGTTCGACGGTAGAATATGCTGCAGCGGCTTGGTTACCCTGGGCGTCAAACTCTACAATGGAAAAGCTTGAAACCTGCCAACGCTTCGCGGGCCGAGCGATAACGGGGCAAATGAAGACGACCCCAGCTGAGGCGATCCTGGCGGAAGCAAACCTCCCCTCTATCGACACACGAGCTACCCAGCTGAGCACCATAGCCCTCGAGAAATCACTGCGGCAGCAACCAGAAAATCCACGCCATGAAATAGCAGAGAAAAGAGTCCCCCAGTGCACGAAGAAGCCCAGCTGGCACAAGAAGGCCCGCACGATCTGGAGAGCGATCTTCGGGACCACGCGACCGTCGCAGAAGCCAGAACTTCTCCCTCCATGGATGGAGACAGGTGACCATATCTTCGAGACGACCGGGAATAAGTCTGGAGATGTGGAAGCCAACAAGAAGTGGGCATTGCAACGGCTGGAGGAAGGCTGGGACACCTATGAACTGGTCCTCTACACAGATGGATCAGCAACGAGCAGTAACACAATAGGAGGTGGTGGAATCGTCGTCACCACTGGCCATCCAAGTGATCCTCAGATCCACCGCTCCTTCGCCATTCCAACTGGCAGATGGTGTTCCTCCCAGGCAGAGATGAAGGCAATGACGAAGGCGTTGCAGATTATCCTAGCAGAAGGGAACTCCCAGAAAGCCCGGGTGGTCAGCGACAGTCTTTCCGTCCTACAACGCATCCAGTCCATTCATTCGTCGAATCCATTACGCAACAACGACGAACAAACAATCCTCCAACTCCTCTCTGACCTCAAAGAGCGAGGGTGCCGAGTGACTTTCACCTGGTGTCCGAGCCACTGCGGTATCATTGGCAATGAGCTGGCTGATGCCCAAGCGAAAGAGGGGGCCAACTCCGATCAAGCAGATGTCGATTGCTACTACAAATCGGCTAAGGCGGCGATCCGGAGAGTGACTAGAGGCGGCCCGGCGTCCCACAAGCGAGTAGCGAGAGTATATGGCAGCCGAGGCAAGAAGGTGAATCATCTTGCTGAGATGGCGCTGTGCAGAAAGGAACAGGTCACCCTGAGCCGGCTACGCAGCGGTCACCACCCTGATCTGAAGTACTGGCTTGCGAAAATCAATCGGGCGGTTGACACCATCTGCAGGAAATGCAGTCTCGGGGAGGAGACTGCGGAACACGTTATCTACGACTGCCCCCCGTATTCATTGACCTCCGGCAGAACCACCCCTGCCAGACATCCTGGCGACAAACCCAACCCTTACTTTGGCCATCTGGGAGAAGTGGACCTCTACTCCAGTTCTTCCCGACGTGTCAAAACCCACCTCCCCATCCTTCTAACCCTACCCATCCCGTTGCTCAACAACAGCAACAACAGCAACAGGTGGCAGTCACAGACCCTGAGATTGGAAGGTTTTCATGCCCGGTGTACATATGTAGGTAAACACAGATTAGTAGATTACAGGGAAAAAAATTCATAATCCATGATTTCAGAAATAAGTGCTGGTCTACCAAAAATATTGCTGATGTAATTTTTAATAAATGAAAGAATTGTCGATGTTTATTATGAAAGAAGAAATAATGTTTTGGAAATGGGTCCACATTTGTTCTTCTGAGTTTATTTTGCTTTGACCTTGTACCAAATGAATTAGAACAGAAGCTCATGTGGGGGAAAGAACATCCCTGTCAGATGATTGATCATGCCACTGCCCTGAGACTACCAGAATTGTGGTCTATGGTGACTTGGTTTTTTGAAAAGTTTAAATATCCCAGTCCCCTACTAGTCGCTTGTAAAGTGGTACTACCACCAGACTGCATTTCATACAGAATTCACTGGTGTGGGTCAGGACTGAAAACTCAGTCTCTGGTCTCAATGTGTATCATTACATATTCCATCTTATACGTGTTTTTTTATTATGCGTGATGAATGGGCACTCAGTTACCTAAGTGGCGGATACCGTCCACATACAACAGTAGTAATGTGGGGGGACAGGAAAAGAAACCTCTGCCTGGCTTTGCAGGTAAAACACTACAACATTTAAAACCCCCACAATTTTAATCAGACAAAAAAATGCTTCATCTGAAACCGTCTACAAACTACTTGTATCGACAGTATCTTTTTTTTCACCATGACAATTGGACCACACATTTTAAACATTCATATCTAGAGGAGTAATCTGTACTGGGTTCCAATCATGTCATTTTCAACAAAGCATCTATACACCTGTTGGCTCCATGGTTGTGAAGCCCTGTATTTATGCTTTTTTTAAAAAAGAGAAGAATATTCAGCTTTAGATTTCATAATGTTGAGGAAAGGATGTGAATGGGTTGTCTCTATGTTAGTGTCGCTCCTCTCAACGCTAAACTGTCAAAAGTCAATGTTCATGGAAATAATAACAATTTTAGATTTTGCAATTTACCTAAATGTTCATGTTTGATGCCTGGACTGCATTAAGGGAATTAAATACACTGGCAAATTAGCACGATTGCTTTTTTTTCCCCAGAATTTATCAGTTAAAAAGAAATGACAGTAAAGATTAGAGAGAGAAATTAATTTCATACAAATTGAATGCTGATTTTAAAAGTTTTGCAAATCTGATTCTGTGAGCAAGAAACGCATGTAAACCTGACTTCAAATAAGAGTTTCAGTTTCTCTTCCTAAATTAGTGAATAAATCGTTTTTCAACCTCTAAGCAATAGTGATCATAGTTGGTTCTAACTATCATTCAGGAACTTTAAATTATGCTGATATTCTATGATGTACTCTTACCTGAAACTGAGGGAAAATTCGAATACATCTTTATTAATGGTTTTCTTACAAAAGAAAACAGCTTCAGTATAGTTTTAAAAAGTATTTTTTTTTTTAAGTGGACAAGAAACATTCTAGATGTATGAATTGTGAAAGTATGTAACGTTTGTTAAAAAGAAAAGGAAGAATTCTTTTAAAATGCAGAAAATACAACGCAATTCCAATTGGAAATGTATAGTTGTGTTCAGATGGAATGTACTAATAAGTTAGTGATGAGAAACAATCATCAGATAGAAATAAGTGTGTAATAAGGAAGTCAGTCTAAGGACAGCCAGGATAAAGTTGATAGTATTCGAGAAGCAACTCATATCCGCTTATTTTGCTTCTAGTAGAATACCAGTTGTTTATAGCTGATAGTAATGTAGTAAGAAGAAAGAATATGAACATCATTTAGTGAACTTGAAGTAGATAAAGTAACAGAACTAGATGAGATTGAGTAGATATGCTAACATTTCAGAAACAAGCTACCATCGTTATTTTTTTTTAAATTATCATTACACGCTGACTAGTTTGATGGAGGTTGTAATAGGTAAGATACTTAGACAAGTTCTATTATGTTTGCATGTGACTAAAATAAATTTGCTTAAAAATGGTTAGAAAATTTTGCATAGCATTAGTTTACTCTTATCTATAGATTATATTAGACTTCCCCAACAAATATTCAGTTTAGATGAATATCATTTATGTAAATGGTAACTATTTGATGGAGCAGAAATCAAAATCATGACTTAGTTTCAGTGTTACTTTATCTTTGCTTCATGTTTGTGTGCGTGTGTTTGCATTCCAGAAATGTGACACTTTCGACATCTGTTAACCAGGTATAGAAATCAACTCTTCTGTCTACTTCGTGTACTCATGGCAAGCAGTTTTAGCTCATTTATATCTAGAGGTAGAGGTTAATCCTAGGAAACAAACACAACTTATGTCATGTTTTAAAAATCTTTCCCTTGCATGCTCTCATTTTCAAAGTAGCAATCTGATACTAGTTTATTATGAGGAATGGCAAATTTTAGTGTATTGTTAATACATCTGTCAGATTTTTGGCATTTTCAAACAAATTTGTGTTGTAGGGGAAAGAGTTGAACTTTTCTAGATGTCATCTGGTTTGTTGGCACAGTCTGATGGTATTTCTGTTGAAATAACAATGAACTTGGCATGATCTTAACATTTGCAGCCTATTTGGGAAAAATCCAACTCCACTAAATATATATATATAAATAAAAAAAAATGTTGATTTATTATGTACTTCTCCCTGAAATTACATTAGCTGGTTAGAAAAATGTTTGAGAGGGTTTCCATTCCTGATGTGGAAAGATTATTATCAATCTGGAACCTGTTGCCAACTTATAGTGTCTTTTTTCCTTATCACTTTACTTCTTTTTCTCCTGTTTCAATCGTGAAAACAATATTGGAAAGACGTGTATATTTTTGTATTCAAACATTTGACATGTTCATTTTGTATCCACCCATCAGTTTCTGGTGCTGGAAGATTGAGATCGATTGTGAATATTTTGTTTGTAGGACAATGTTGAACAGGAGGAAAAAATTTTCAGTTGACTGGAGCATTAGAATTCTTTAAATGGAAATCTATTTCTCTGGTTATTTCTATTTCTTTTATTGAACATTATCTGGTGACATAAGAAAGCTTTAAGTAACATTAGTAATGATTTTTCATAGTAGAATTTAAATTTTAGTGAAAAAGGTAAATAACTTGATAAGTTATCATGCTTTCAATAAACTTGTTTCATTCATTTGCTGATCCATAGCATCTATCTCTTCTGTGCCAGTCTGTCGATTTTGATTTTTACTGCAGATAAACAGAGCAGTTTGGTTTTCTTTCCCTGACATTCTTCACAACTGCATCACTTTGCATGCACCACAGTTTTAAACATTCGGTGCAGTCTTGCATGGAGATTCTAGCCAGTGGATAAACCAAGTTAAGCTATCTTTACCTGTACTAATCTCACAGGTGATAAAACAGCAGTAATTATCAAATGCAGCACCTGACACTCAATAACTTTTAGTCACAAAGAAAAGTTTGATTGGAAAGTACTTAGGAGGGTGAGTCGATATTTAGAGTATCCATTATACACATCAAAGTCTGGTTTGTGGTAGTGAGGGTATCAACTGCTGGTTATAGTTGTGGGCTTAAAGTATTCAGAAGTGGAGATATTACTGACACTGATGGATTTTATGCTGGATGAATGGTGTCTCAATACGATGATGGTGATAATTCTTTGAGATGGGTGAGTATTGTTATGTATTAGTTCAGAGACTGGTAGTAGTCATGGGATAGCTGCAATAGTCCACAATTCATACTGGAAGCCTGAGCAGTGCATCACAGGTTGAAACTGGTCATGTGACTGTGCTATCAAAGACTTTACTGTATTATCACAATGGGTAAAAAGTTTAACTGTAGCACTTTGAATCAGAAATAAAATGTCAAATCAGCCATTGGAGATGTTCTCCACTTGTGAAGCCGGTGAATCAAATCAGGGTCTCGACCATATTCTGTGATTGTGACAACTGTCAGTGTTTATCAGGAAGACAGGCAGCATTAGGTCACACCTTTGATATGCAGCAAACAACAAAGTTTACTGAGCAAAGAAATTCTGTTGCTATACTATAAGCTGGGTGACAGTCAGGCGTGTGTAGCAGCCAAAAGTTAGACATCTATATTATAGTCCTGGCCTTGTGCAGTCTGACACACTTTTTTGTACCTAGCTGGCAGCACCCTTGTGGATTCTGGCGTCCATAATTCATCTACTGGAGCTAAGAGTGCACTGGTGTTTTCGGCAGCACTGTTGAAGAATGATGGAATTGATTTTCCTGTATGCGCAGTCTCAAAACATTCCCATTCAGTTTACTTACTGACTTTCATGGTTTATCAGTTATTATCTTTAAGGACATTGGTGTAGGCCATGTGGCATGTTGTGTAAAACAGTACAGTACTTTATTTAAAGTGGTGTGCTGCTTAGCCAAAAAAAAAAAAGTTTTCTCTTTTACTCTGGTATTGCATTAATGTAATGTTGAATTGAAAAACAAAATTACCATAACTTTAAGATTGTTGTTTAAAAATTACAAATACATTTTTATCTAGCAGCTTGTTCAAGACATTGTGTACATGGCCACTACACATAGTTGTGGTCAAAAGCTACGCATGGCTGCTAGCGTTCAAGGATTATAATTTAGATGCTGATGCCAAAAATTTCGAAATTTGTGGATACATTGTAAATCTGAAACAGTATTTTTTTCATGTATATTCTGTTAGCATGCATACACCACATCTGTCACTTAGAAGTTGTGAATATGTTTAATTTTATTTCTGTAAGAATGGGCACTAATCATTTTATTATTGGCATTAACTGCAATGGCAAGGGTTGGCAGCCTTCCAAGATCCGTGTGCCGGATTGTACTTTGTTTCTCCACCTTAACGGTTAAGCCTGCCAGTGGAGTTCAGACTACAATGATTGCATAACAGATACAAATATTCTACTCCTTCAATGCACATCAACTGAGACACGATCCTTTTATTTTAATAGTAATGCTATTATACACTATCACTCCAAAAGTCCAGGGATGGAAAGTACTGATTACATGGTCAGTGGAATCCATGCCTCCTCTGCCTTTCCAGTCTTAAGTTTGTACTTAGATACCTTCAGCTGCACATAGACTTCTGAGTACAAATGTCACATATGAAAATAACTCTCAAAGGTATATGGGCCCTAAGGCTGGAAGTATAGCAAAGACAACATTCTTCTTAAAGTTTAATATTCAGAAAGTGTAGCCCAGCAAGTCAAAAGCAAGGCCCCAGAATCTGTTTCATTAGTTTCAAGTTTAGTCTGCAGATTTCTAAACTTTGATGACAAGCCAGGTTATTAAATCTATGAGCTGTATTTTAAATTATTCAGTGTTCTGCCACAGAAACAAAGACATGTCCAGGTCATTTCCATTTGGAAACATTAGTCCAGAAAGTTAGAAATCTTTCAGAAAATCCAGATTCCAGCTTTTGCTTGAACCAGCCAATCTCACCAACAGAGTGATGCAATGATAGCTCTTTGAGATCTGGGGAAATCCCTTTAAAAAGTCTTCCAGCTTTGCAACAAATGTCTTTAAGCTTTTAAACAAATGTACAACTATTTGTCCTTATCTCTTTAGGTGAAAGTTATGTTCATTTAAGTCAGACGCAGTGTCATTTGAAAACACGAACTTCTCCATCCACTTGTGATCATCCAGTGTAGTTTTGTCCTTTTTGGATTAAAGATTCCTTGATGGCATTGAGTCATTTCACAAAGTGACCCAACACTTTGCCACGATTAAGCCAGCAGACATGATTTTAAATGTTTGCACAGAGGCTTTCAGTAAACCATGCAGCAAACACTGATGATAATTGCCCTTATCAATTTGTATGAAAATGACTTTCATGTTTGGTTTGAAAATGTCTTTGTATGTTTGACATACAACACACACACAGCAGAAGGCTCAATCTGTCTTCAGTGCAAATCCAAATTGGGTTTTTTCCATGCAGCTCGAAATGACCAAACATCTAATCTATTTTTCTTGTTAGCTGACATTTTGCTGCTTATGCAAACTGCCCTTGTAAGGGCAAGTCAAATATGCAGAACAGTGAATTGTACAGAGGAAAATGGAGAACATGAACAAGACTGGTAGAATGCTGTTGTGCAGACAACAACAATTGCTCATAGCTTTTATATGCTGCAGAATTCTGGTCTCTGGAGTTGCACTGACCAATCATGCTGTTTCTTCAGTGTCAAGATTCATCAGTGACAGAGCGTGAGCTGTTTGGCTTCTGTAATAACTGGTTTTTCAGTTGGTTTACAAGAATCATCACAAGTACTTGAATCATCACGCTAGTTAGTGTGCTACCATTTGCTTGATTATTAACTCGTACCCACAGTTATCTCTAAAATCATTAGATGGTAGTGGGATTTGTTCTAACACTAAAGGGAAGCTGGCAGGCCATGGCTTCCTCTTCCTTGGTGTGCCATTTCAGGCAATCCACATGTCATAATTTTCCAATCTCTGAAGGGGAAACTTTCTTTTATTCAGTTATGATACTCTAATCACTTGTTCAAAAATGTCTGTGACTGCTTTTCATTTGTCTCAGTGATATATGTAGGAAAATGTATTTAAAGAAGATAAAATAGCTTTATAAGAATTAATCTATTATTTGCTTTTTCTTTATGTTATCTAATTGCTGTTTTCCTCAAGAATATATAGCAAGGTTTTCTATAGAATGTGAGCAATAGCATCTGGTGGAAATGTGTTTCATTACCTTATCCATTCATTGACTCTGAATTTTTCAGTTAGTTACAATAACATGCATTCTATCTCAGGGAAAACAATTGCCTGTCTCTGCATCTTTCTTGTACAGACCTTGAACTGGTTATAATTACAATGGATTTCAGAGACTACACCATTCTGATGTATCAGACCAAGAGAGAAGTGTGTGTTGTACTCATATCTTTGATAGTTAATATGCTTTTCTGCTCTGTGTAAATAATCAACATTGAGATTTTTCAGCATAAAAGGTAGTTGGTTTGGGTCTTCAGTACATGCATTAGATATGCAAATTTTGTACCTGTTTTCAAATGCTGTATCAGTAGTGGTTTCTTTTAAACTTCTAGAAATAATTTTTATGTTTTGGTGTTATAACTATCTAAAGGTTTTTGTTATATTTTTCACTTTAGAAATGTGGCTGATATGAAAATAAAGCAAGCTTATTTATTGTAGTTGAGTAGTCCATTCTGCTTTTAGCTCCACCAGTCTTGGTTTTAGCTGCTTGAATTCAGGGTGGAATAACAAGATCATCATCGACCATCCACCAGCAATTTTTTATCATTTAAAAAATGCATTGATTCAAACATCACCGCAGAAGTCTTGACGAATAGATACTTAATTGAAAACAGCTCCGTTTGATAGTCTTGAAATACTTATTTTATTCCTGCAAAATTAATTTTATACTATTATGATTTTTTCTGGAAACTGAGTAATAAATAATTAGATATCTAGCAGCCATAGTTGGTGATGGTGAAGGTTACTGGTACACAACGAAGTTCATCACTTCGTCATATTTTAAAAGATTGTTATTGGAAGGTGGCTAATATATTCAGCAGCCAAGGATATAGCTTTATTTGACTTCTTTGAAAAAGTTTTTTGTAGGTTTAGCAAAATATTATGGGGAGTAATTTTGTTATTTTCCAATTTGGATTGTGTGATGTGCTTATAATATATTATTTTGGTAAATGATGTCAGGTTTATTGTGTACAACAAAAAAATGCCTGTGTAGAATTTTTTTTGAGAATGTGTCCATGTGAGACAAAGATAAAAAAAAAAAAAAAAAAATTATGAACTCTGATTTTTTAAAAGATCTGATTACAAAATCTAAATGAGAACCAAAAGGATGACACATGAATGAGAATTCTAAAACCTGTACAGCTGATAAAACTGGCTGGAATCTCACTACTTTTCTCAGTGACTTCAACTGGCTAGGTAAAGATATGTCCACTTAACTACCAGTACTGCAGGATTAAAGATTATGTACATACACTGTGGGATTTCAAAGGTTAAAAATCTGTATAGTTTGAAAAAGAACAAAAGAAGAAACTTAACTACCAATATTTTACTTTTCCACAATGTTTTCATTATATGTAAAAAAGAAAAAGAGTTGGGGTTAATGACTTTGTAGTCAGGGCTTTTATTTCCACCTGGGATGTGTCTAGAATGTGTGATGAAATGTTAACAAAATGAAAATCCTTTTTAAGGATTTGTGTATTTTTTTATTTAATAGCTTTGTGGCTCTAGAGAGACAAAGGTTCAGTTGAATCAAGAGAAGTGTGATATCAAATAGTGCCAGAGTTGAACAGTTGATCTAGCCAACCACCTCATTACTGCTACAGAAAGGAATATCAGTGTTGGAAGTGTGGAAACAATTGTTCGCACAGTTCAATAAGATGGGCACAAGATGGATTCAGAAAGAGCCATCAAAGGGCTAACCTGTGTCATCCAATTGCCAAGAATCAGGGTAGGAGGTTCAGAGCCATCCCCTCTACAGTCCAGATCTGCCACCATGTAATGGCATGAAATTTAAGAATGTTGTGAAGGTGGATGTCAGAAATTTCTAAGCATTACTACGCTCTGATGATCTTTTTAGCAAATAGGTTCAGGTAGACCTTGAACCATCATCATATCAGGAACTAGTAAGATGCTGGTGTTCATTAATGGTGTAATTGCGAACCATTTTAACAACCTTGTAATAAGTAAGCTAAAACATGCTGACTAACTAGCTAGATGTAATTATTGTAATGTTGGTTACAATAGAAGAAAAATGTTTTACACAAAGAAGAGGTGAAATATTGGCAAAACCCAGTGGTTCTGGTCCTTTAGAATGTTAGATAGCAAAAAAATACATGGAAGTCATTGTCGTGCTTCATGCTGATATCGAGAATGTGTTTTTTTATTCATCAAAGATGTCTTCATTTCCTATCACCGTGAAACTGGATGTTTTTTGCAATAAATTTTGAACAAATATTTTAAAATATCCTGACATATATAATTAATGGTTTGTTCTGCTATTATTTATTTTAAAACCAAACTTTATTTTGAAAGTTACTAATGAGGAGGAAGCCAGGTGACTATTGGCATCCTTAAAATAATACATTCAGTTTTTCAGATCTGTTTCTAGTGTCAATGTATCATTAATTAGATGGTGGCTAAAAACATCATTGAAACAGTTAATTTTATTTCAGATTTCAAACATTTTTAGGTTTTTCATCTTCTATAGCTATATACAAATAATATTAAATAATTATAAAAATTTTTAAATATGTCATTTAGTTAATACTTCCACTTGCAGGCCAGCAGTTTTGTTGTCTAAACTATTTTATTGATTAAAAAACTTGAATCATTTTAAGAAAACTTAAGTAAAGGTAGCTTGCTTTTCCAAAGCTTAAATTTATAGGTTAATGCTCTAGATTCTGTTGGTACTGATGATTTATGGAGGAGGAGGACTGGCATCAGTTGTCCTGTTGATAGATGATCTTCTGATGTCCATAGTAACACCTGTTATTGATGAATTCACCAGTCTGGGAGTTTTGTGAATTTCTGGTTCACTGACATTGATATGATTGGATAAGTTTGCTTTGGGAAAACTCCCATGTTCCACTGTCAGGCCTGATTAGCTAAAATAAATAGTGTATGTGTGTGAATTCATGTGGAGTTACTGACTTAATAAGCTGCTTAGAGGAAGCATAGTTCACAAACTTGCATTATCAAAGAATGTGGTGGCCTTTATTTATTATGATGTTGTAAAGGCCCAATCTGCAAGAGTTTGTTTTCTTTTGTTTTGACCTGTTGACTGTACCTAGGTAAAGAACAATTGTCTCATTAGATATTGTTCAGGGTGATATCTGGGGAGAAATGTCTTGCATGGCCATCTGTTTAATAATCTAGTTCTTATATTTCTTAGTGTAAAATAATCCATTTTTGCCTTCATTTTTTTACACGTTTAGTTTGCTTCATGCAACTGAATTTATGTACAATGAGCAATCACCCAAAATTCATCTAAAATAGCATTACTATTTGGTTTCATTTAAACTTCCCAAGTAATTTCTAAAAATTGTCCTTATTTTAAAAAGTTGCTGCCATAGAACATTTTTAAATTAATTTTTACTATTTATTACATGAATATCATTTATAAGTTACACGTTTTTTCTTTGCAGTTGGTTACTTCAGTACTCTAATGATTTCCAATAGTTGTCTTGTGTTCTAGATGCTGAATTTAATTTTGCATTACTATATCAAAATCCTTTTAATAGAAAACCTGTATTATGTAGGATATAGGATATTGCTTCTTTGCTGCAGATACAATTTTTGGCGTTAAATGAGTTTGCTTTCTTCCATGTCTGTATACCCTTGGCACCTACATTTGAGGACAGGTTTGGGGAAGTATGTTTCTGACAGACTCATTCATGTAGTAAATATCCTTCATTAAATAAATACCACATCAATTTACTTTTAAAGATTCTTGTTTTATGAAAATCTCAAAAAACATGTTTTTCATTAATTTGAGTTGGTGTTATTTTTTATATATTTTGCATAAGGAATTTTTAGTTTGATGCACTGAATGAATAACACTTTCAGTACACATTTAATATCGGTTTCTAAATACTGTATTTGTATAGATTTCCAATATGGTCTGCATCATCAAAAGGTTTTTATACACATACTTTATGAATGAAAAGGTGCATGATTCAGCATCCTTCAGCTGTAAGAATTAATACATTATTTTATATCATCATTGTAAATGTTTTCAGCATTTCATAATTAAGTTTCTTGATTTTGAACCAGTGAACTTGTACAACATTTAAAGCAAACATCGAAGGTCACCACTATCTTCTCATCCATATTTGGATGTTTCAAAATATCAAATTCTTGTTTAATTTGTGATTAATATACAATATTGCAAACAAAACTATGAACAACAAAAGTTTCTTTATATTTTTATTATTATTATATTTTTTTTAAATACACAAATTCAAGCTGATGTTTACATTTTAGATTTGGCAACATTTTAATTCAGAATAATATCAATAGACAACAATTTTTCAAGGTTAATTTGATTGAAGCTCATTGTGGTAAGAACTCTTCTTTTTCAAAAACAGTGACGTTTTTTAGGTGAACCCAAACTGTGCTACAGTAGCAGCTTCGCTGGTGAAATCTGTAAAGATTTAACCTTTTTCTGCCTGTACAGAGCATCAGAAACTCAAATGTAAGACCTGATTTTGTTGTCATATTCACAAGTAAAGCAATAGGTGGTGAGATCTTTTTGCTCATTTCTCAAACCAACCAACTAGAATTATTATGGCTAAACATTATAAGGATATTATGATGTAACATTCACAAATTATTAAGAAAGCATTTGTACAATGTGAAATTAATTATACGCTTTGACATGATGGGGCTTATTTTGTACAATATCTGGACATTGAGGCATGTACATAATTACGATGAATAGGTAGTATGTGTGCACTCACCATGACTTTTAGTAGTGTGCATGGCAGCAGCTAACCTGTTTGTCATGTAGTCTTGCTGCTGTTAAGGAATGGTACCAGGAGCACCTAGAGACTCATTCAAGACGACATTTAGTTCAGAGAAATGAGCAGATTATGGAAGATGCTAAATAGTTTTTTCTTGAAGATAGCTTATGATAATTCTTGCATTATTTTCTATGAAGGCAAATTGTTTTCCATTAATTTGTACAAATGGCATAACAGGTCTGATGACCTCATCCAAGCAGTACTAAGAAAAATTTTAAAAGAATCACCTCACTTTTGTCGTCACAGCACCTTAGACTAAAACATCAATCTCTCTCTGATCAGCTACAGTCACCATTATTTTGTTTGGTTCTCCAGGGTTAAATTTACTCTTATAAGGCAAAAAAAGTCTGGCTCCAATATGCCAAAGTCCAATATGAATGAGTCTTAGCATACCATGCTGGGGTGAGCTATCTAGCATATAGATTAGCAAAGTGTTGCCATTTTGGTATTGTCTGAACAAGATGAAAAGAGTGTGGTTATGTCATTGTTTCTGTGGAACTCCCCATACCTCCGACTTACTGTTACACTGAGATTCGCAGACACATCTGTCTGCTTTCAATTCATACCTTAGTTCTGGCTGAGCTTCATTGCTGACTGGTAAGTTGCCCTCATACTCTGTTTAGTAACTTCATTATGTAAACATTTGATCACTTAAGTAAATTTAGAGTTACCTGACAGTTGGATGACTAGCTGTATGCAGCTGTAGAAATGTCGCACATCAAGTCTTGGGTTGTCAAAAAGTAAAACTTCAAATGATACCTACAATGGCCAAAGCAACAGTTCTCAAAAATATTCCTGTATTTTAAGTGTATTTTAAAAATACAACTACACATGAAGCACTTGTCCTAACTGATTCCCATATAGAATCTCTTAAAACCTTTTGGTTTAATTATGTAAAGTAACTGGCTAGAAAATGATATTATTGGAAAAATGAACTTATATCAGACATTTGAAATAATTTTAAAATTATTATTAAATATACAGGATTTTTAGTTTAACCTTTCTACATCATTAGCTAACTCACAGATATAATTGATTATGTTAAATGTAATTTCAACAGAATTTTTTTCTTGGTGCAACATAAGTTTCTTCCCTTTACATTTTGTTATTGCAAGATGTGTGTGTGCGTGTGTGTGTGTGTGAAGCCATGATAAACAGCAATTCTGTGTAACAGGCATAAGATGTTTCTGCCATTATTTAGCAAGATTATGTTTACAACGTTATCTGCATTCATTACAAAATGGATAGATGAAACAAAAAGGGCAGTTATGTTGACAAAATGTTTGTTCCTACATGCTCTATACAATAAAAATGGCCACATTAGCAATAAATATCACATTCTACTATGTTTGTTATCATGGAAGACCAAACAATTTTATTAAACAACAATCCATAAAAATTGTTTTGAAATACTGACCTCACATGGTAACAGCTTGATGAGACAATCAGCTGATTAGCTCAAGACAGTTTCATGCAAAGACCAGGTGTCTGATAATATAATAAATATAACAAGTACAATATTACATTTCTAGTATAAGAAATTGATGACTCAATTGGTATCATGTTGAAGTTTCTATATGTGCATTTAAAAAATTTATGACATGGTAATAGTTTTTAAGGAATGTCTCAGAATCTTGTGCTCGAGATATCTTCTACCTGCTTGATCGGTTGGAAACCCCTTTCTCCCAAGTTATCCACCAAGATGTTTTCTGGTGGTGTGCTGGCAGCAGTTCGCCGTAAGATTCTGTTTATCATTTGCCCAACCAAGCTGCGGATTTGTTGGCGAAAGCCAACAGAAACTGTAAGGTATATAAAAAATTTGATGGCATGGTTCAAATAGTACAGCATTTGGGAGCATCTGTATAGAATGGAGTCATATCTGATGGAGGGAGGATTCAAGGTCAGCTGTACTCGCTTCACATTCCATGGAAGGTTGAGGATTATGGATATGAAGGCCAATGTGATTGCAATCACTGTCATTTTGAGCAGTTTGTCATTTGAATTAGAGTTTGTTGTGTTGTGCTGGAGATTAGGTTGTAATCTCTGTAATGAGCGTCTTGTACGACAGTCCTGCCAGACATGAACACAGATGAGAAACAGAAGTATGAAGATAATGATATAGGGAATTATGAACACCACAATTGTATCAGCTTCAGACAAAATCTTGTAGGCGCTGATGTTTTCTAGCCAGGGAACGCAGAAAGAATTGCCATGTTTTGTGTCAACCCCAAACATCCAGGTAATATGCAGATAGGCCACGATTGAGAGAACAGCAATGCTGATGATGATGATTTTTGCACGAAATGTATTGCACACACGGGCTCGTGATAGTGGAAAGTAGAGTGTGATAAAGCGTTCAATCATGATTGTGACCAGGTACCATGGAGAGAGGAACACAAACACATAGTTGGAGTATATAATCAGCTGGCAGAGTCCTGCTCTGTTGTACACATCCAGGTTCTGTTTGGGAAGCCAGATCATTAGTAGAAATGTTAATAGGAAGCCACTGTCTGTGACAGCTAGAGCGGCCAAGAAATGCACACCAGGAATGGTCTTTAACTTTGTTAGCAAGAAAATTAGAAAGGCCGTCATGTTACTGACCAAACCCAGTGCTATGGTGATTGGCATCACATAGGTGTCCATGACTTCAAAGAAGTCTTTGGTAACTGGATCTCTGAACATATGTAAAACATTCTTTGTAGAGAGAGCCTTATGCGGCTCTGAGTGGTTATTGTCCAGCAGAGATATACTGGTAGAACTGGTATCATTTCTCTCAGTTGTCATCCTTCAGTCTTACTGTAGCTTTGCACCACCACCACCACCAAACATCATTTACACCTGAAAACAAACAAACCAAATTAAAAATTCTTCTTGGCCAACACAAAAAAGAAAAATGCATGCAACAGAAAAACCACATAGTGGAGCACAGATTATCCTGACCTAATGTTTTGTTTAGATGAGATTAAAATAAAAACAAATTAAAACTACTACATTTGTTCAGTAAGGTTTCTCTCTCAATTAAAGTTATTCATTTAGACAATCTGATATTTCCAAAGGTGAGTATTTGTCTTTGTTTCCAAATTGATAAATAATTTCCATTGGTATTTCATTTTTTAAAAAAAATTTTAATGTCTGCAGATTTATTTGACAACTTTGTACGTTTTGCATGTGTAGGATAAAAAGTCAGTGCATATTTAAAATTTAAAAAAAAACTTATAAATATTATAATTAAATGTTATAAATAATAAATATCCTACTGTAATTTGAAAGTATAAATTACAAAGAAATCTAATGTTCTTACTCATTGCTTATCACTTCCCACTGAAAGAAATTTGAAGCTATGAGTGATTGTGGAGATATTTTAGAAATCTCAAGTAAATTTCCATGAAGCTCGATCACAATCAGGGTTCCTTATATCAGTTATGAAAACTTTTGGCTGCATATTAACTGGGAGAGAGTTGCCCACTTAACTCAATTTGTCATATAATTTTAATTTAGAAATCAATAATGGCAGCTTTTCAATAGCTGAAGATGATGACATGGTTTTTATCTGCTCATCTCTAGATTCAGAGCAATATCAGTGTGGAAGTGGGATTCATTAGTCCACAAAATTTTGTCAAGCCAATTGCTATTTGCTTGAATTGATGCAATGAATTTCAATGGCAAAGTTCAAGAACGTCTCTAGGGCATTTAGTGTCTCGTGCATCAGCTTGCAGTTTTCTGAAATAAGCAAAATGACCTGGGAATTTGATGAGTGCTGGCACATAAAAAAACCACCCTACATTGCATTTATTTCTACAGAAAAAATTCACAAATACTTTGCGATCTTGGAGCGAAACTCTTCAGGCAGACTGACACATCCGACAGCTCTGTAAGCTTATACTTAGTTCCATTAACATGCATTACAGTATGGCAAATGCCACTAAACTTCTATCAGCTTGGTAAAAGGAACCAGTCCTCGCAGGACCTCAGCTCTGTTGACCATCAAACTGATTTTTTTATCTTAGCAATCTTTCAACATACATGTCAATATTTGTATTTATTGTTCTTATTAGTATAGTCATTCAGAATTAATAGTTATGTACTTAACTCTCCACCATCTTAGTGCACACTAAATGCCAAAATAATTATTCCCATCAACCTCCTCCATTATATTAGGTTGTTACAAAAGTTTTGTCAGTTTTTTACCGCAACAATGTGACTTCATGTCATTGCTGAATGTGAAGTTTATTAATCAAATTCCATTACAATCAATATACCTCTGCCAACGAGGTACAAGTGCATTTATACCATTTTGAAAATAATCTGGATTTCTATTGTTGCTTGGTTGGAGTACAAAGGAAGCTGTCATGGTTTTTGAAAAGGTCTGGTGAATAGGCTGGGTGAGAGAGAACTTCGTACCCAACATGTTCAGTTTCTGAAGAGACTTTTGCAACATAAGAACAAGCATTGTCGTGGAGCAGGATTGGGCCTGATTCACCAATGCTGGCTGTCATTGGAAGAATTTCAGATGAACATCTAATTCATTACAGCACCTTTCAGCTGTGATGGCTTTTTTGCCAGGTTTTGTTTCTTATGAAGAGCAGATCTCCAATCAAAGATTTTTTGGTTGTTCATTCAACTCATGAGGCACCCACGTGTAAAGCTTTTTCACCTGGCCAATTGTTTTGAGATGCGGGGAACAGTTTCAGTGCTTATGTGAAGCTCCCCAGCAATTTCTTGCACTTTTTCCTTGGATCGGCTTCAACTGAGGCTTTCACACAGTCATCATCACAGCTGTACGGATGTCCCACTACGTTCCTTATCTTCAAGGCTCACATCTCCTGATCAAAACCTTGCAAACCATCGTTGTACTGTGCGCTCATTTGCTGTGTCCTCGCCCCATGGCTGCTTAATGTTACGAGTTGCCTCACTCGCTTTGTGGCCCGGTTTGAACTTGTGAATCAAAACGGCACGAAAAGCATTTCAATCCATGCTTCACTCAGAACCCTGAAATGAATATTCATTTGTGAGTTTTAAATAAATAGGTTTTGCATAATGTATGCCAAAGCGCACGCTATAAAACAATATATAACTTATCTACATACACCTTCACAAACATGAAAAAGATGAATTCCAAATTAACATAATATAAAAACTGACAAAACGCTTGTAACGACCTGATAGTTGAATGTCTGTCTTTGAACAATAATCTGAGCCCTGGAAACTGGTTGTTTTGTCCCCACAAAACAATATTTTCTTTCCTTTAATGCAAATTTTTTTGCAGTTACACTTGCAATCATCTTACGATTTCTTTTCATTTCACGTTAATTAGACAAAGATAGATTCCTTAATTATGAATTAGCAACATTTAGATAATCAATAGACAATAACGATAAAATGCTTAAAAATGTATATACTTATCTGAAAGTGAAATTTTACTACACGATTATAAAATGAAGAGAGTAAACTGCAAATTGTCTAATGCAGATATCCTGAGCATTCAAACCACAAATATACGATGGTTGTGCCCAGTGCGGCAACAATTTTAAGATCCTTTTGTATTTAAGTTTCTTCTTTAAAATTAAAAAAAACCATAAATCAAAACATGTCCTGTAACTTTGTTATAGAGAACCTACAGACCAATTTCAGGAAGAGAAGGATCACATCACTAGCAGCACAGAAAGGAAGGGATGTCTTGTGTATACAAAAAAGATACTTAATTTAATTTTGGTTAACACTGTCTCTGTTTTTGTTGTTTTTTTTTGAGAGTCCATTAATGGAATAACTGATTTCATATTCCACCTTTCTTTCTTACTTTAAGGGCTTTTTGGGTGATAAACAGAAATTGTAACAAACCATTTGTTCTTTCTCAAGCAGCTCTCCCCAGTTTTATCTTTTTTTATGGAATTATTGATTTACATACAGTTGTTACATTTTGTGAATAATGATTTCCAATTTTACATTCTTAGCATAGTCAAGCCAAAAGGGAAACATCCTGGAAGAGTAGGTATTTTCAATGGTGGCTTAGAGTCATTGGGGGGTCCTCCTTGGAAGTTTGATTTTTATAATGTATCAGCAACTTAGCAATTCTGATATTTCCGGTTTTACCCTAATTTTTCTCAACCTATGATGCAGCTGTTAAAGTATGGTTATCATAATACATTCAGTGACATGTGGTTAATATTTATTGCAGTGGAGTGGAGAATATATCGTAATACATTTAATCAGCAGTGTGTGCTATATTTTAAAGTTGCATGAAAACAAGAAAAAGTTAAATTCTGTTCTTACAAAATCAAATTTAAGAAAACAAAATGGTGCATTGCGTAACAAAACAGGCTTCTTGAATGCAAAGTCCTCAATAAGATCACTATAATCTAACTCTCTTCCAATTTTATTTTCAATTGAAATCATTGCTAATCCAAGTAGGCGAACTTGTGACATGGAAGAATGCAGATAACTTTATAATTTTCAGTTTTAAAAATGCCCTCTCACCAGATGCAACTGTTACAGTGAGAAGAATATTATACAGAAATTTGGATGTTACAATTATAAATAAACTTAAGGAATGCCAAAGCTGTGCATTTTTCTTGAGGTTGATTATATAATCTAAAAGACTCTTGATTTCAGTCATCAGCTCTGCAGAATTTATGTCTTCCTCAAGGTGTAAAGATATAGCTTTGCATCTTTTTTCAATGCTATCATCACTCATTTTGGCTAATGAATTAATGTCAAATATGAATCCATACTTGTCCCTAAACTGCACCATTTGTTTAAATCTCTCATTTAGTTGAGCAATTGTTTCATTCACCATAACATTAAAGAACTCAATCTGAAATGTCTCTATTTAGGTCAAGTATAGGCTCATCCAGAGAAAGACTGCCTCTTTCCCACACATTGTTCTGGAAATTTCACCTCATTAGGGTCATCAAATGAATTGGCGATGCTTTCAGCAACTTCCACAAAACCTTGATCTCTATACTCAGTCAGATTCCAAAGTACCTTTCAGTAATGCCAATGCAACATCTAACTGCATATCTATACTTTGCATCAGCCTACTTACTCTATTTGTGAAAAGATGTTATACCAGGTAACTATGCTAAGAAGGAATGTAAATGACCGTAGCTCAAACAAAAGACCGTTAGCCTCAGCACAACTTACGCTGTCAAGGGCAGGGATATTCAGTAATTCGATAATTGCATTACAACTTTCAGAAGCTTAAAAAAGTACGACCTTTACACTAACAGTGCAACTTTCCCATCGAGTTTCAGATGGCATTTTCAATGCATGTTTCACAAATAAAGTCAGTATAGTCCTTTTACTTGAAATGCAGAGAGACCATAGACTCTGTAAATTTCCAAAATAAGTTGATGCTGTTCTGCAAGACTTAGCAGCATCACATAAAACCAAGTTTAAGCTATGACATCCAGAGGGAATGTAAATGGCTTCAGGGTTTAGGTCTAAAAGTCTCATGTTTTCCCTTGATATCTGAACCATTATCATATCCTTGACCCCCACAGTTAACTAATGATAAATTCAGATCTTTAAGTTTTTCAAGAGGAGGCTCAGTCAATCCAGCACCACAAGTGTCTTTGACATTTATGTATCCTACAAAATGCTCTTCAACCATAAGTCCAATCGCCCTTACCCTGACCATCCTATGGATAAGTCACATCTGTTCTTTGTGACTTAAGTCTGGGGTTCGGTCAAGGGTTATATAGTAGTATACAGATGTTTTAACTAAACTCCAGATTTTCAATATCTGACTTGGGATCAATTCATTGAATTCATTTTGAATGTTGTTTTCTAGATAGTGGTCGTAAATTTCTTTATTTGTGATATGCCTGATGTTTTCTTCCATAACTTGCCCATAAGCTCAACTTGTGCCAAAAAATTAGCATTTGGACATTTCCAAGTGTTTCCTGACCTCCAGTTCCATGTAGGGCTAAATTTCTCTCAGCTAAGAACTGAATAATCGATAGCAGACAAAGTATTTTTCTCCAGTAGTCAGTAGCTGCAATTGAGAATATGCTAATGCATCAATAGCTGCTTCTGCAATGCATATGACCATCTGATGGCTCATGAGTTTTAAGACAATCACCTAAATGCTTCCAATCATGCAGACCATCAAAAGAAAGCTGGCTCAATTTTTTGGCTAAACAATTTACAGCAGAAACCACAGTGGCGAGGCTACAGAATCATTAATCCTTGAATCTACAAGCCAGTTGTGCTCAACCCTTTCCCCATTCCTGGGAATTTTGAGGAAGCTAGACAATGTAAACCACCTGCCATTTGTTAGTAGATACATCTTATTATCTTCCTGATTTTATTTTTTTCTTAGTGGATCAGGTTTAATCAAATAGTCTCTCTTCAGTTGTGACAGATGCTTTGACCAAGTTACAGGTTCTGGAGTTAGGGTGGTCTTAACAGATTCAGTGTCAGGTGAACTTTCATCAGAATGATGTAGCTGTATTTTTCCCTTTAAGTCATTATTTGACTGATAAAAACCAGTCACACAGCTGTCTTATTACTCCATGTTCAGGGCTACACTTATGCTGAGCAAGTTCTCCAGATAGCCTAGCACCTGCATTTTTGAATTCTTGTGTCAGGAGCTGTGCTTTCCCTCTTTTGATTTATTTAAGGCACCTGGCTTGCCTTTGCCTCTGATTCTCTTCTTGCCCCAGACTGATGCCATCTGGGTTTTCTAAAAAAAAAATGAATGAAGGTTTTACTGCTCAAAATAGGCTATTTTCCGCTAAGCAGTATAAATGAAAGATGTTGCTGCATATTAATATAAAAGCATATTACATCTATAATAGAACAAATATATTCATTTGATAATTAAAATATCAAATGGCAACATAAATATACTGGTGCATATACCAGGCATTACTTTTATAACAATAAAAATTATATAAATAACTGCATAAATAAATGCCAAAAAGAATTCAAGATATGGCAAAAATATTACATAGCACTATGTATGGGTGAGTGGCCACTGCTTAAGGCGTGTTGGGGTCAGAGTGTGTTGGTCGGCAAGCATCCCTCTCTCATGCTCTCAATTGTAAGTTAGTATCCATCTAGTTGTGCACAAATCTTTTCATTTTTACTCGAATTTTTTCATTGCAAGCCATGGCACCAAACTGTAGAAGTGACACTAGTGGTTCCACAAAGAAGCGTAAGGTGATTTCGCTTAAGAAGAAGGTGAGCTTAATAAAGAAATATGAAGATGCGCAAACTTTGTCTTCCATTGCGCGTGGCCTGAGCTTGGCCATGCCGACGGTTAGCACAGTAGTGAGACTATTAAAGAACACCCGAAAGGATCTGCCCCCATGAAAGCTACAGTGATAACGAAACAGAGGACAGGTATGACTGGTGAGATGGAGAAATCGTTCAGTATTGTTTACTGCCTACCTGTATGTTTATGTCCGACTGGAATGTTATCAAGTCGGGTTATTCTTCTGTGTCCTTCAATAGTAGCCAGTAATAAACTGCGAAAATGCAAATATATAAATCTTTATCTATTATAGAAGCATAGAGGAGATCAGAGTTATATCCCCATCTTCTCCTATATTTTGCGTAATCTACAAACTCAAGGTGCCGCTGTTTAGTAGTGTTTGTGTATCAGTCAAATGAGAAGAGGAAATGCTCACCTCAGGCTCATGCGTCACGTGCTCCCAGTTTTCTGTGTGCTGACCGACGGTGATAAGAGAGAATAACAGCCGTATTTTAAAAAATAAATTTGGGGGCTCCCAGCTTTCCTCATCAGATTTAAATATCCACAACTGAGCTGCTGATTGGTTGAACCGGGTAAGGTGTGAGTGGTTTAGTCAATCAGCAGCAAGAATTTAGAATTAAGGGTTGGTGCAGAATGTTTGGCTCCCATATTTGATTTCTGAAGTATGGCCATGAGATGTATAATATTGTGCATGACAACAGGGATATATTTGTTTTCTATTTCACACTTTCACAAAATACTACATCTTATAGGTACAAAACATAGGGGGGGATTTAAACCATTTGGCTGATGTTTCGTATTAGCCAGATTTGAGCCTCTCCTCGTGTCCCGCGTTTAGTTTTAATTTCTTAGGATTTCATTCACTCCACCAATTTGTCGTCTGACATTTCAGAAGGTAAAAAAAAAAACAACAACAAAATCTATTGCATTTAAATTAATCTGCTATCTGGTAATATTTTAATTAGTTTTTTTTACTAAGTTGTAAATAAATCTTTCTAATTTTCTCAAATTATGTGACATATTAGAATTCAACGCCATTGTTCCAACAACTCGGTGCCATCCTCGTCCTGCTTTGAGCCAGACCAGGGTCTCTATAAACCAACCTGGCAGTGAGGGTCCCTTCAGATACTGCCCCCTACTAACTTTATGTTTTCATTTCAAGTTTACTAAAACTAGACAATGGCAATGTAATAAAACTAATACGAAGCTCGGAGGTGGGTTTATTTTGTGCTCAAATAGATAAATCATGGTGATGAATATTTAATCTGAATTTTGTTTTCTTCTAATCAATTCTCAGAGTTAATATCATGTTTTTTTAGAATACTGGAGGGAGTAAACTAATTAAAATCTACATTTATGCCAAGCTATGAATAATGGTTTTACTTAGACTAAAAGCTAATTATCAAAATAACACCTGCAAGATTATTAAACATAAAGATTTGTTTTATCATAAATAACGACCCAACCGTCTGGAAGCTTTGCCAGAGCACAGTGGGATTAAAGTACACAATAGAAGATAAGTATTTTATTGTTATAAATTGTATTCATCCAGAGGGGAGCTACACTGTATAACAGCCCATCAAATTTAACATTTAAAATAAGATTTTGCATATTTTCGTGACTAAATAATTTCTGTCATCAGTTTTATTTAACATTCATCTTCATCTGTTTAACTCTCCAGGGTTTGGAAAATATTTTTTCTATGTAACATTTCATATGATTAACTATTTTTACGTTCATACACAGGAAGTAGATTTTTTCCTAGAGCAAGTAAAGATTCTTTAGTGATCTGTCTGTGTTTTATAATGTTTTCCTGAATTTTAAGTTTTTTCTGGCACCCATGACTCTGTTTTTTCACCATAGAAAGGAAATTTTGTGTGGAGTCAACATTTTAGAAAATTATACAACATAAAATAGGCGAAGAATGTTCTAAAATTCTATAGGACAAATGCTGCATTTGAACAAACATTATAATCAAACTTTAATAATTACTCAATGAGAAAGTTTTTTTTCGATATCCAATGAGCCTGCAAAAGTATTATGGAAACCTATAAATAAAAAACTAATTTGAATATCAAAATAAACAATAAACGTTTTTTTTTTTATGTTGGATTGAATTGCTATATTTGAAGGCTCCGTGTGAGAAAGCATTATTCCCCATGTTGTTGGGATTTAGATGATTCAGTTTTTCAAATGGAAAATTGTTATGAAAGGCAATTTTTTAAAAGCTATGGCTGAATACACTGTTCTGTTAAATAAGTCCAGAAATCCAAGGATGTTAGAAAATTTTTGAAAATTTCATATAAAATGAAGTATTTTGGCAACTTTCTCACACTGAACCTATACATTTTCAAAGCTATTTCATTCTTTTAAAACAATTGTTTTTGCCTAAGTCTTTAAGCACAGAAAGACTGTCCATCATCCCAGTCACCATTACAAACATACATTCTACCATCACCTTAGTCAGTGCATGGTACTCATCATGGAATACACAAAATTCTACAGCAAAGAAATATTCATTAATGCAGTTTTTGAACTGATTAATACTGTTACTATTAAAAAATTCCATTGATAATTTACTTAAACACCCAATTCCATTAAAGGATAGTTTCAGTATTAAGTTTTCCAAGCAATTCAGCTAATTTCTAATTGTGTTCTCTGAAGTATTGACTGTGGTTGTGCCAGCAGTCGTCTTCCTGTTAATGTAATTATTGAAAACAAGTGTTGTCTTTATGGATAAATCTCATTATACTAAAATAAACTGTATTCCCCTTTTATTCTGTACATTTGAACTATAATAGCAAACAATCACTATTCTTGCTCGCAACAAAATGGCGCTAATTTTCTTTTGGCAATTATTGCCTGAAGTCTTGTAATCTCCATTTGACTCATCCTCTTCCAGTTAATTTTTTAATGAATTTCATTTCAGTTAAATCAAATAATCTTGCAATAGCTGCTAATTAATCTTCTGTTGACTTGTACAAGTGAAGAAAGAACTCAACAAATCTGAGCACAGTCATTACTTATAGAAAGAACCATTTCTGGGTGTATTTTTATCTCTAACGCACACACACACACACACACACACACACACACAGTCATTACTATAGTGAAAACAAATTTGGTATATTTATATTTCTAACACACAACAATCTTTAATACTAAGGATTGCCATTCTTGATGTATTTAAATCTCTGACACATACACACATGAAAAAAAAGATTTTTTTCATTATTCCATGTCATGTGTTTATTTAGGTACATATTTGATATGTGCAAATTTGGTAAAATTTATCAAATTGATGATATACCACAATTTTTGGACCATAAGTTGATATTCTTCTCCTGAAAATTTAGGCCCAGAACCATGGTCTAATTTGATCCATCTAAGGTTGATATATATATATTAGTCCTGAGTTTCTATATGTTTACATCTTAATCTGTGTCAGGCAAGAAATATATCAAAGTCATCAGTTTCAATAGGTTTAATGGATCATTAGCATCAGTCTAGCACTATATTTAAGTCATCAGTTTCTAGAGTTTCTTGTTCATCAGCATAAGGTTAGGACTAAATATAAGTCCTTTGTTTCTATAGGATTACTTGTTTATCAACATCAGACAAGTACTATATATAAATCCTTAGTTTCTATAGGTTACCTCATTTATCTGTGTCTGGCAAGGAATAAATACAAGTCCTCAGTTCTTTAGGTTTACTTGTTCATCCATGTCAGACAAGAACAAGATGTAAGTCCTCATCTTCTATAGCCTTACTTGGTTCATCAGTTTCAGGCAAGGTCTATATATAAATCCTCAGTGTCTATAGGCTTACAAGTCACCAGCATCAGTTAAGGAAGATATATTTCCTCGGTTACTATAGGATTAGTATTTCATCTCTCTCAGGAAAAGGACTATATGCAAGTCCTCAATTTCTACAGGTTTACTTGTTCATCATTGTTAGAGAAAGATTTAGTATATATATATTTATATATATATGTTTAGTTTCTGTAAGTTTACTAGATCATCAGTGTGTGGCAATTTCAATATATATGTTCTCAGTTTCTATAGGCTTACTAGTTCCCCAGTGTCAGTTAAGGAGTACAATTTTCCTCAGTTACTATAGGATTACTTTTACATCCATCTCAGGCAACGACTATATATAATTCAACAGTTTCTATAGACTTACTATTTCATCAGTGAAAGGAAAGGTCTATACATAAGTCCTCAGTTTCTATAGGTTTTCTCGATTATCTATGCCTGTCAAGGATTAAATACAAATCCTTACTTTCTATAGGTTTACTTGTTTATCAGTATCAGGCAGGGACTATATACAAGTCCTCAGTGACTATAGGTTTACTATTTCATTGGTGTCAGGCAAGGACTATATATATAAGACCTCAGTTTCTAAAGGTTTACTGGTTAATAAGCATCAGGCAACCATAATATATAAGACCTCATTTTCCATAGATTTACTTGTTTATCTGTCTTTAGCAATGGCTATATACAAGTCCTCAATTTCTATAAGTTTACTAGTTCATGAGCATCTGTCACAGCCCTTATATATCACCTAAGTTACTATAGGTTTATTTGTTCATGAGCATCTGTCACAGCCCTTATATATCACCTAAGTTACTATAGGTTTATTTGTTCATGAGCATCTGTCACAGCCCTTATATATCACCTAAGTTACTATAGGTTTATTTGTTCATTAGCATCAGGCTAGCACAATATAAGTCCACGATTTCAATAGATTTACCTGTTCATCAATGTCAGCTAGGGAATACGTACAAGTCCTCATTTCTATAGGCTTATTAGTTCAACAATAAAACGCAAGGACTATGTATAAGTCCTTAGTTTCTATAGGTTTACTTGTTTAACTGTCTAAGGCAAGGACTATATAAATCTTCAGTTTCTCTATGTTTGCTAGTTCATTAGCTACAGGGAATGAGTATGTATAAGTCCTCAATTTCTGTAGGTTTACTAGTTCATGAGCATCATTTAAGAAATATATATTTCTTCAGTTTTGTTAGATTTATTTGTTCCTCATTGGAAGGAAAGGTCTATATATAAGTCAGTTGAAAAGACTATGTATGAGTCCTCAGTTGATATAAGTTTACTTGTTGAACTGCATCAGGCAAGGACTATATATACGAGGTGTAGTCAAAAAGTACCTGACCTTTGGCCAAAAAAACAAGTAATATTAAAAAACTCACCAGTTTGATTTAGTTTCCTTCAAAGTATTCACCTGGGAGTCTACACACTTCTGCCGTTTTGCCACTGCTGGAAACATTTCTGGAAATCACTTTTTGGGATGCTGTAGAGCTGTGCCATCGAATTTTGCTTAATGTCCTCTGTTGACTCAAATCGTCTCCCTTTGAGTGTTTTTTTGAGCTTTGGAAATAGCCAAAAGTCACACGGAGCCAAGTCTGGGGAGTAGGAAGCCTGACGAACAAGTGGTGTGTTATGCTTGGCGAGGCATGTTTGGATGGCGTGGGGCGGAATGAGCAGGTGCGTTGTCATGGTGGAGTTGCCAGTTCTTTGCTGCCCACAGGTCGGGTCGTTTTCGCCGCGCAGCTTCACGAAGGCGACGAAGAACCCCCAGGTAGTATTCTTTGTTAATTGTCTGACCTTGTGGTGCATATTCATGGTGCACAATACCTCTGTAGTCAAAAAACAGGTCATCATCAGTTTAACATTGCTGTGCACCTGTCTTGCTTTCTTTGATCTTGGCGAGGATGGATGCTTCCATTGGGATGATTGCAGTTTTGTTTCAGGGTCATAGCCGTACACCCATGTCTCATCGCCAGTGATGATAGTGTTCATGCAGTTTTGATCTTGGCTAGCACACTCCAGCATGTCCTGGGAGATTTCCTTTCTGTTTTATTTCTGCTGGTCAGACAGCAACTTTGTTACGAATTTGGCCGATACCCTCCTCATGCACAAATCTTGTTATAATTGACTGAACTGGCCCATGGCTGATTCCAACTTCGGCAACAATCTCCTCAATAGTCACACGACGGTCTTCATAGACTATTCCTCAAACCTTTGCAATCATTTCGTTGTTTCTGCTAGTCGATGATCTGCCACAACGTGGCTTACTGTCCACCGAGGTGCGGCCATCTTTGAACCAGTTGTACCACTCCTTTATTTGTGTTTTTCCCATAGCATCATCTCCAAAGGCCTTCTGAATCTTCTCGATAGTCTGGGCTTGCGTATCACCAAGTTTCTGGCAGAATTTGATACAGTATCTTTGCTCAATGCGCTCGGTCATCTTGACTCAAAAAGTAAAATCGCACAGCACACTCTTCACGTCTGTACTCAACGCGTCACTGCGGGCGACTGGCGCAACCTACAGACATGAAAATTTTTGTGCATGCTCAGGAAGGACGCGGCCACCTAATACCCATGCGGATTTTGCTCACGCATTATTATTTTGTTCAAGCAAATTCAAGGTCGGGTACTTTTTGACTACACCTTGTATATATATATATATATGTCTTTAGTTTCTATAGGTCTACTTGTTCATCAGTCTCAGACAACAAGTATATATAAGTCCTCAGTTTCTATAGGTTTACTTGTTCATCAGTTTCAGCAAAAGACTATATATATCTTTAATTTCTATAGGTTTACTAGTTCATCAGTGTGAGGCATGGACTATATATAAGTTCTCTCTTTCTATTGGTTTACTAGTTTATCAGCATCATGTAAGGACTATATGTAAGTCCTCATTTGCTATAGGTTGTCTTTAGTGAAAGTGTCACTTTTCTCAGAGCTGCTCTTAGCAGCTGTCACAATCTCACTAATGTTTTTATTGTTCATTTTTTCCTTTAACCTTATCTCATCACTTCTGAAATACTGTTTCACACTCATCTAGAGTGAATGATCTGCTCCCAGGCTTTCCTGAAGAGTATCTAAATGAAATGGGCTCTTCTCTCTCTCTCCATACAGTCTACCATCTTTTGGACAAGAAACCTGAAACAGTGGATTATGTCCTGATCCATTTATTGCAGTACACACAGATTTGGTGGAATAGAAATGCATGGACACAGTTTTTAACCCACTTACATTCAGATGTACCTGACAGTTATGAGTAACAAACCTTTTGATTCTGGTAATGTATCCTTATGGCAAAATTCCAAACCCACCTAGTCCATGCTGTTGTGATGTTGTCCTCAGCTTGGACATTGAGTGATGGGGGGGGCCCCTTTGTGGGGGGAGGGAACTCCCTGACTGGATACATGGCCTCCCCCTTTGTGAGGGCATTCCTGGACTGGACATTAAGTGACAAAGGCCCCTTTTATGTAGCATTCCTGTGGTCATTAGGAGATAAGGGCCCCTTGAATTATGTGGCCAGGGCCAGAGTATGGATTTTGCTGCCTCTCTGTGTGTGTGGTTTGTCTCCTGTGTCTGGGACATTATTTGAGGTATTTGCACTTGTGTTTTGTGCAGTAAACATAAATTTACTTGGTGTCATCATCATTGTTCCCAGCCACTGTTTCCTTGATTATGAACTTTGCCACTTGTGTTACATTAGGGAGGACAGTCATCACTGTGTTATGGTGAGTACCTTATTCCCTTTGTAAGTGTGGCTGCTGATCATCACTGATTTGGCTCAGTTGAAAAGCAGAGGAGCTTCTGCTCATGGATGGTTGACACAGACTGTCAAAGCTCTGGATGATTTTCTTTTGCAATCAACCGTGGAGGATGCTGAACTAGTTGATAAAATTGAACTTGAAGAGGCTATCACTGAGTTTAATCAATGTTTAGCATCAGTGGACGAGTCTCAATTATTAGTGGAAATGAACCTTGCCATAGAGGAGGATATTTGAAGGAAGTTGAGGGGTGAGGCTGCTACAATTAGAAATCATGCTAAGAAGGTGAGGCTTGCTGCTGCCAAACTTCTTATTAACTTTACCCCTGCTGATCCATTGTGATGCTCATACCTGATTCACGCATGCGAATACCCCTGATATGCCTGTTCTGCATCAAGAACTGTGCATTATGTCACTGTGTATACCTCCTGGTCCGGACTGAGTATTCAGGGGTTCATGTCTGCCGATGTTAAGTTACCTCCGTTGGAGCTACCAAAGTTTTTGGTGAGGTTTACCCAGTGGCAGAGTTTTGGGGCCAATTCCATGCCACGGTGGACTCTACTGATTTGCCAGATGTTACTAAATTTACTTATTTGAGATCTTTGTTGGAAGGAGATGCGAGAAAGGTGATAGATGGACTATCTCTTTCTCGTCAACACTATACAACTGCCAGGAAGTTGCTGGAATCCAGATATGGTCATGAAGAGCTGATTATATTCACCCATGTACAGGGACTGTTGAATCTTAGTTGCTGTTCAAAGGGAGTCAAGGTGGATGGCCTGAGAAAGCTTCAGGACAGTCTGTTGATTCACGTTAGAAGTCTAGAAGCATTAGGCATCACCGGAGACAAGTATGGAATGTTCCTAATGCCTCTGATTTTGTCTCGCTTACCTGAAGAAATTCGCATCTGTATAGGTAAGGAGAGTGACCTTTCCTACTTGCTGCAGTTTCTCAAGGGTGAGATTGAGTGACAGGAGAAATGTGATGCATTCAAGGCATCCACAACGTCGTCAGAATCGTGGAGGAACGGAGAGGACTGGTGCTAGCAGTATGGTGCCAACTGGATCCGTGTTGCAAACTGCTTCTCTGGCTGGATGTGGCTTCTGCCACAAGGGACATCCTACCTGGAAGTGCTGGAACATTCTGAAGCTGTCTCTCCCTGAGAGAAAGACGCGGATAAGGCAAGCAGGACTCTGTTTTATATGTTTAAGGGGTGGACATGTTGCTCGTAAATGTTCTGCTAAGTGTTTAAGTGTAAAAGTAAGCATGATGCTATGTGTTACCCATCTAAGTTACAGAGCAAGAATAATGTTGAGAGTGTTTAGGTTAATAAGGAGCCTGAGGTTTTGGATTCACCTTTGTTGGGTGTTAATGGCTGTAGTCAGTCTCAGTCTATTATGTTACCCACTGCCCAAGTGTATGTTCATGAGGATAAGGGGTATTGTCAAGGCAACTTTGTTGTTTGACTGGTTCTAACAGAACCTACATTACTGGTTCTCTTGCTAAAAGGACTGGTACAAAGTGGCTTACCTCTCAAGAGGTTATCTTTGCAGCCTTTGGTGGGGGAAAATCATCTCATTGTCAGCGTAATATTTACCAGTTCAATGTCAGTGGTGTCAATGTTAGAAATTCTTCCCTACAGTTGTTAAATGCTGCTGAAGTACCTGTTATTTGTTCTCCATTGTTCAAGGACCAAAACTTCCTAAGAATTCTTTGGGTAAATTTGGTAATATGGAGCTAGCTGATAGTTATGACTATCAGGATGAATTGTCCATTGACATTTTGGTTGGACTTGATTATTATTGGCATTTGATGAAACAAGGTAGAGTCCATTTAGCTGAAGGACCAGTGGCTATGGAATCATCCTTTGGTTGGGTGGTTTATGGTGTATGCAACAAGGGAAATGTCAGGAATCCTGTCTTTTGCCAGTTGTTAAACTTACAGGATATCCCAGATGAAACTGTTAGACAGTTTTGGGAACTTGAGTCTGTGAGTATCAGTCTTCATCCAGTAAAAGAGTTTGAAGCTGTCCCTGTGCTTGTGCGGTTTAAAGAGCCTGTGAAGTTTGATGCTGTTAGTGGTAGATATGAGGTTGGTCTACCATGGAAGGTTGGTACACACACCTGTTTTGGTGAATAACATTGATTCTGCCAAGGTCTGTCTGGCTAGTCTCTCACGTAAACTGAGTAGAGACCCTGAGTTGAAGAATGAGTATGATAAGGCTCTGTGTGAGATGGAAAATAATCAGGTTATAGAATAAGTACCTGACTCAGAATTATCCGTGCCTTATCTTGTCTATTATTTGCCACATCGGCCTGTTAGAGAGGGTAGTAGTAGTACCAAAATCAGACATGTACTTGATGCGTCAGCTCATGGTCCAAACAATGTCTCTCTGAACGACTGTTTGGATGCTGGTCCATCACTTGTACCCAACTTAGTGGAAGTTCTGTTGAAATTTCACTGTTGGCAAGTAGCATTGTGTGCTGATATAACAAAGGCATTTCTCCAAATAAAGTTGAGAAGAGAAGATCAAGATGTACACGGGTTTTCTGTGGGCAGATGATAACCAGACAAGGGTCATGAGATTTCTTAGGGCTACATTTGGTGTTAAAAGTAGTCCATTCTTGTTGAATGCGACAATAAAACATCATTTGCAGAGTTACCCTGATACTAATGTCGTAAAAGAGTTAAAAGAGAATTTGTATGTTGATGATTTTCTCTCAGGGGTTGACATTGAATCTGAAGCTTGTCAGATGTACACTGAAGCTAAGACTATTATAATGGAGGCCAATATGTGTTTGACTAAGTGGAATTCAAATAGTCAATTTGTGTCTGAACAAGTAACTTGTCAATCTAAAGAGTTGCAGGATTTGACTCTCCAGTTGTTGAGAATCCTGAGTGTGTTACTGTTGATGTTCTTTCTGAACATGAAGTTCATCGTCAATAGTTATTAGATAAATTTTGGTCGATATGGCGTTCTGAGTACTTGTGCAGTCTCCCACATGTGGTAAAGAAGTTCAAGTCTCATGGTGATCCTAAGATTGGATCTAGGATGCTTTGGCCTATGGGTGTTGTTCAGAAATTATATAAGAGTAAAGACGGTCATATTTGAAGTGCAGATGTTAAAACTAACAAGGGTCTGTGTACCCGTGCTATTCAGAGATTGCATGATTTGGAATTGGTTTTAAAATGTGCTGCTTCACATGGCGATGCTACTATTGTACCTAATTGTGTCAGAGGATCAGGATAATTCTGAAATGCTTCCCTGCTGTAAACTCAGCTAAGGCACCTGTAAAATCTCGTAGTGGCAGAACTCATACACTGCCTGAGTACTTACAAGATTATGAGTTGTAATTTTTTGACTACATTTACAAACGTATAAGTACATTTGACTTTATGAAAATGCATTTCTTTATGTAAATTTCATTTGTCATATTTTATATTCTTTGTATAAGATTTACCTCTATCCAGCCATAAAATCAAAACTGAGGCTCAGTTGCACTTGCATTAGAATCAATCCACATACATTTTGATTGCTTTCTTTGTTGCTCTGTTGTCATGGATAGTCTTAAAGGGGTATATTTACATAGGCTGCACACATCTTAACTGTCAGAATTGTTATATTGTGAGTTGACTGTACCTCTTAGAATCTTATATGCTTACAACAAGTATAACTGATTTGGACGCAAGAAAACGAAATTTTTACCTTTGCCCAGTTATTTTATAGGAACCAGTGAAGTTGTTAAATAACATTAACATTGGGTCTCTTGCATAGGTCAGGAGAAAAATGAAAATAGTTAAATATTGATAGGTTGTTGTTTTTTCTTTTCATTCATTGCATGTTAATTACATATCATTCACTTTTGTTTAAAATATTATCCATTAGTGAAAATTAATTAATTCAGCTAACTTGTAAGCTTCATTTTGTAGAGACAGCTAATTGGAGAGCTGACTTTTGGTTCACGGTTTCAAGTTTTAACAGAGATGTCAGGGTGGCTAGTACTTTGGAAGAATCCATTTATTTAATTCAGTAGCTGCCTAGTGCTAATGAAAAAGATAATAAATGCCAGGAATAGATACAACAAACCCAACCTGATCAGGTCGAGCCATCGAAACCAGGATACAAAGTCAGAAAGATATTCCAGTTCGATTTATGAATTTTATTTATGGGAAAACAGATTAGCAAAACTGAAAAAAAAAGAGTTTTTTTTTCTTATAATTCCATGTCATGTGTTTATTTAGGTATCCGTCTGGTTTATGCCAGATTTGGTAAAATCTATAAATTTGATGATATACCACGTTTTTTGGACCACAGGTTGTTATATTTGTTTTCCCGAAAATTCCAGCCCTGACCCGTGTTCAAATTCAGTCCGTCTAAGGAAGAAATTTTAAAAATCACAATCTTGGGACCAAAAAAAAATCTAGAAACCAACCAGAGAAAACAAACAAACCCAATTTATAAACATTTACCAGTATACAAACAAACAAAACCCTAATCAAGTCAGGTATTACAAAACTACCCACGGTGAGCCTCTAACCTTTCACACATGCACACACAAATGTTTACAAAATGGTGGTTGGTAAAGCATTATGTCAGATGAGTAAATTGTCGGGCCTTACATGACAGATGAAGTAAAATCTATTTATCGATCAACAAACAAATCAATCAGCTGATTGGCGGTAAATCACCTGTTGATTATGATGATGTCCAGGTGGGACTCAAAAAGAATAATTAACAGATTAAATACAGATCAACACTTCATTGTTTTACAACCTCAAAACAACACCTGACTTGACAGCAATCTCGATGTAGGTCCTACCTGACGACAGAAGATCAAAGAACCACTGTCGTTACTCCGACAAAAATAAGACAAATAAACGGCACAAGGAAAAATATGTCCTTATTCGTGTTTCAAACTTTATTAAACGATAGCTTAATCATAACATGGTTGTTTCTGAACTCCTCCTCACCCATACTTACCAAGGTTTCTGGACCGGAAATTCGGACATCTTTCTTTCTGGGGATCCGACCTGTCTAAGCTCTGATACCCGATTTTGGCCAAAAAAACCCCACCATCCGAAAAATGCGGTATCTAAGAATTGATCATGTAATTCTGCCTTTATTTCCAGCGGAATGAAAATGAAATGATAGCTTTTAAGGGCTAAGTGTTGTGTTATGTTATATATATATATATATTTTTTTCGATTTGTTATTTTTAATTTCTATTATAATGAATTGTGTTGTTTTTGTTTTCCATAATTGCTTGTGCATGGATAGGAAGATAGAAGGAAAAGTAGGTAACTAATCATAGCAATAACATTTGTGGAAAATAGTATAGCTTATTTCTTAAATAAATTATTAAAGTTGAGACTATAAAATACCCATCCATGAATTACAGTAGATTAGTATAATTCATCAGTCAGTAAGTAACCCTGCTAAAACATTATGTTTTTTTTTTGCTTTTTCTGGAACAAAATTAATTTAAATCTACAAGAAAAATTTGTTTTTAAAATAATTTCAAACAAATAAAGTAAAATAGTTTTTGATAGGCATTAAAAGTATAGGTCAGACCAGAATGATAATTTAAAAGATGGAGAGATGGCAGCCCTACACCATATTTGAGAAGATTCTAAAATAATTTCATTCTGAATTGTTGCATTACATAATATACCAACACATTCAATGACAAACATATATTAATTAGCTTGTGTGTAGTTAAGAATGCAAATATTGATCAGTTATCAGCTCAAATCAAACTGCATGAGCAGATTGGAATTTCCACAATGGTTATTGAAGCAGAGAATCTCTCATTAAAATCAGGAGAGGAAAATAGCATCACAAAAACAAAACAGGTTTTTTCTGAATTCACCCCTAAAAACTATAAAATATTTACGATTTCCTATTTTATACAAATATTTCCATATGGCTAAGCAAATGTAGTTGGTTTTTTTTTTTTGCATTTTGATCATTTAACAGGTAGAGGATAAATAAAGTAAAGTACAGTAGCTCCAGGCTTCATGGTGTTTAGACAGACAGTTTCCTCCATTTCTGTGAAGAGAAATGTTAGAAACTACTTTATCAGCAAATCAGACAGTCTCATGCAAAACAAAACCACTTATTGTCTTTACAAGATATCACTCATGAAAGGCATATGAAAGAAATTACTAGAAATGTTTTAACTACAATTATTTATTTGTTATATTTGAAATGAAAATGATTTTTTTTAAAAAAAGAGCAGAGTTTTAACCTGGTTCTGGTAGTTTGGGGAAACATTGAGTACCAAGAAGAAAGAGATGTACCCAAGAGAACCCAACCCAAACCCATTTATTTTGGGGGAAAATAAGAATTAGAAGTCTAAAAGATCTCTATACCTGTACTCACACTATGATAGCAGGTGTCATTGCTAATTATTGAGATCTTGCCCTCAAAATGTCTTCATGCAATATAAGAATTAAATATGCTGAACAGAATAATATGGGATATTTTGTATAAGACCTCTTATATGACTATTTACAGTCATCTTGTATTGTATAACTCTTCAACTCTTGGTCAACCCAAGGCTTAAATCATACAACAATTCTGTTACTTCATGTAGCTCTGTCCCTGCAAAAACACTCCACTGCCACAAATGTTACATAATGAGGTTACCAAACACTGAGTATGGCTCCAATGACAATGACTTAGCAATGAGCAGATATAACTAGACTAGCTGCTGAACTTGGTGTTATATATTGTTTACCTTTCACAAAAATGGAGAAACCAGTACAATAGCTCAAGGAGTATCTGGTAGGAGGTGCCACAGGATACTAATTCACAATAACCATTACACCAGCTGTCTGGCTTGACATAACTGAGCTATCTTAACACTTCTAACCAGAACAAATTTACTGTGTGCTCTATAAATGCAGTAATTCAGATGTGCACTATAGCGAGCTTGGTCTCTATGCTGGACTTTGGTAGATTGTAGATAGATTTTCTTTTTGAATGAGATCAGCCTTCACTGTGCTGATTGTTGTTCACATACTTGGCCGGAACTAAACCAGTGTTGTGCTGACTGTGATATGGGCATGTCACATGACCACAAAAGTGAACTGATTCTCTTCAATTGAACCATTACAGGTCAGTGCTACTTATAAGGTCAGTAGACATGTTTGTATACTCTTTGAACAAATCACAGCAATAAATTCATGGAAATAAATAATGCAAAAGTGTGAGACACCATCAAAAGGAAAATATCAGACACCTTCCATGGCCTACTTATTTCTCTCATGCAAACTCTACAGAACATCTCTTTGATGAGTGGCCATGTCTCCTGGAACTACCAAGCCATGTTAAAAGTGTAGAATGTGGCGCCAAAAGACAGCATCAGACAATGGATGAACAGCAGTAGATGCAGGTGCATTGCTCTAGTGCAAGTAAGAAGCAGCTATGTGCACTGCTTAAAATTATGTGACTTTAGTGCATGTAGGTTAAGTGACTCTTTTGATCATTGTGATGTCACTAAATACAGCAAACAATTTTCAGGTATTGGGATAAATGAAGACTACTCATACCCTATGGCCATTGTCAATAAATCTGTACATCACCCATCATACTGTCTCATAGATACTGTTTTGATCAGTATGGCACAGTTTTCCAAGTAATGTTCTCACCAAGAACTTGTGAATCATCCAAGAGTAAGAAACAAGTGAACTATGTAATAAAAAGCCATGAGACCCAGAAATACCACACAAATGCCAGGCCATGTTTTTATTGACAAACCACCAGGGGATGATGTCGTTGCTGAAAAAACTGTTCTCTGCACACATTTCTTTGTGTTTACAAACAGCGCATGTGCCACTAAGCTTATGGTCTTTATGCACATTTAAGCCATGAATATTAGCTCAGTTCTTTGAAGCTTCAAAGTTGTTGCTATAGATTGGCTTAATTTGTGGTAATGTTTGGTTATTTAAAACACCAAATGCAGATTTGAGAAATTGCTATATTTTCTACAGTTTAGAAAATGATTTGTTATGGAGTATATGCTGGCTGGTTAAAATCGCCAATGGTCATAACTAAAGTATCTGCCCAGCTCCTTCAAAAGGTTTCACTATGAGAATTGTAATGAGGCAAACCATCACTACCACAGTTGGCATTGTTGGGCCCCTTTATGAGTAGGCTATGATGGTTAATGCCTTTTACTGTTCATCTTCCACTAGAGAACAAACTAAAAACTCATTTTTTTGTTGTTGATAATTTAAACAATTCTAATCTAGAGTAATGAGAAGCTGGGTTGGTGGACTCCATAATCATTTCAAACTTCATCAGTTTGTGATACTCGGCATTGCCGAATTATCTAACTTTATTTATTTGATTATTATATGTTAACATATTTTCAGTTTTGTTTTTCTAAGTAGTTAAATGCTAAATTATTCAGATTACAATAATATTTAAATCAATATAATTTATATTATATTTTAATAATGTATTAATGAGAAAAAACTCTTAAAAACTAAATGGAAACTAGAAACATTGCCTAGGTAACTAATAATTTGGTTTGTTTTCAAATTAAGAATCAATTATTTTATGATTAATCAATTTAGAAGACAAATTAAATAATTGAACGGATGGATGGATGGATGTGCATGATCAATTAATTTTATGAAATTAAAGAAATTAAATAAACACAAGCGAAAAAGACCATTATCTTTCCTCATCTGTATTTAGTTGCCAAAAGTTTCAGAACCACAGTCCTCAATATAACTCTGTTTAGTCGCTTTATTCAATGACCCACGCATTGCAGAATTAGCCGACTTAGAGACGTACATTTGGCTGTGATTCAGATACTCTGACACATCTGAATTATAATGATGGGTGATACAGAGTTTAAAAGTCATTGGAAAGTTAGCGGAGAAAACTGGCTTTGAAAATAAACAAATTATTTTAAAGTGAAAGGATGGATTCCTACTCTCTATGCAGACTGTGCATCTGTTAATCAGATTTGTGTTATTTAGTGCTATCACCCCCAAACACTTCTGCCCAGAACATTCTTACCAGGCCGCTGCCGCCACCACCACATCTTAAAAAGATAGTCTGGAAACCCCAAGGCATTAATTCCACAACTTTCTAGCTAACACACACATTAATTTTCTTTTGTTGCTTTCTTCTCTAAACAAGGCAGAGTTAGTTGACAATAGATGATGCTCGTTCCTCCTCCCTCTCTGTGGTGACAAGCAGATCGGATCAGCTGGCTGGTATTCACCAAGAAATACAGAACATGAATGGTTTGGAAACAAAAAAGGAATGAAGTAGAGATCAAACAATTGGTTTTATGCAGCAAAGGACAAAAGAATAAAAAAAACCCTGAAAAGTATTTTATTCAAAGTTTTTATATTTAAACTAAGGAGATATTTTTTTTATCCCAAAAATGTATTTTTAAATTAATCAATCTGAAAATCAATTAGCTGTGTTTCATTTTGGTTTGTGGAACTTTTCTTCTTTTAGATGTGAGCCTATCGGGGGGAATTCTAACAAGTTCACAATTCCTTGTTTTAAAGAAATGTTTTGTAGCTTCTCTTGAAATTCTAAAGCAAAACTGAAATCAGCCAGGTCTTTTTTTGAGTCAGTTAAACAGAAGTGCGTAGACATTTTATTTGAAATTTTTGTATAATGGATATATTCATAAAAGGTTTCTTTTTTTAATTGGAGGATTTTGCTATATGCTTTGTTCTGTTTAATATGTATACAGTTTGAGAAAACAAAAGGGTTTTTTTTAAATATCTTTAAAAAAAGAAAAATAGTGCAGGTTTTAAGGAGTTCTTTTAATCCAAAGAATAAAATGTGAGATGAAAGTTTTCTTGAAAATGTCTCGTCCTAACTACCAGAAAGTTACTATTCCCGTTTATCATCTCCTGAAATTATGCAGTTTGAAAGAAAAGAAGTTGCTAGAATCACTAGAAATGCTGGAAAAAAATCAGCTCACTGCCAGGTATGTGTGTGTGTGTGTGTAGCCCAACAACATGGCTGCCTCAGTTCACCTGAAACCATTGAGTTGCTTGTTTTATTTTGTTTTGATGTAAAGCTTGTGTTTCTCCTTTTAACTGTGCAGCTAACAGGGAAACCTAATAAGTTCTTAAAATCTTTTTGAGATTAGTTGTGAAAACAAAAAAATATATGCAGACTTTTTTTTTGGCATATCACACAGACAGATTTTCATGATTACAAAGTTTATTCCTCATCTGTTATCTCTTTTGTAAGCCTACCACCAAATTAAAGTGTTAACAAAATGTTTCTGATAAGAGCAGCATAAACTGATGGGGAAGTCCTTCCTATTAGTACACCTGAGGGGAGAGGTGTTTTTAAAATGTTGAGAATTTTTACTGTATCTACTCATCAGACTTACCAGGTTTTCATACCATCCCGAAGTTCAGCCACCAGATACATTACAGTAACGCTATTTTAGCCAAGTTTCATCTGAAAATCTCTGGTACATGACGTTTCTCAGGAAACAATATAAAGTTCAGTGTTTGTATAATGCCCTCCAAATTTACTAACAATGAATTATATAAAAACAATCAGCATTTTTGTCGTCTTATTATGTAAAGTGGCTTTTCTCGTATTTTTAATCATTGATAAAAAATGCTTTTACACATGATCAGTTTTAATGTCTTCTGAAAGTCTTTATGTATAATTCTGTTTCACCCCAACACTAACAGAAATTCCATTAACTTATATTTAAACAGCTTGAAGTTTAGTCAATAACTCTCAACATCATTGTAATAATTGCAGCCTTTACACAAAAAATAGATTTTCTCTTTATGTTTTTGCTAATCCTCCCAATCTAGCAATTACATGTGATTTGATAAGTAATACTTCATACAAAATGACTGGTTTACAAGGGACTCAAAGAAAGGCATATTAAAGCAAATTGTATACTTGATAACTTTGTTGATGGTTTTCACGTACATCATTGCACAGGAGACCTGATAGTAAGAAATGGATTATGGCATCTTCTCTCTCCATTTAATGCAAAGTTAGTCTTTTCACTAGACAGTGATGGGCCTGCTGTGTTACTTTTGGTCCATGTTATAGCAATGCCTCGTCTCATTAGGCTTAATGCTATTTCACCAGGAAATGGACCTCACAGCGCTATTGTTACTGACCAGTCAGTCTTTAAAATTCAAAAGAAAACCAAGACAAATTGCTGCAAATGCTGGTATTAACACAGCCCTGACAGGAATGGTGGGAAGTGATATAACTACTACAAGAACATATTCTGAGTGACAACTTTAAAAAAAATGCAGTGTTTTCCTTTGTTTTGCATGAAATTAATTAACTAAAAGCTAGATTCTAGATAACACCCAATTACTGCAGCAGAGTGGTTAGATCAGGCTGGGATAGAGCTCTCTGTTATTGCTATAGTCGCCCCGTTGCTGAAAACACAAAAGCTAACTTTTAAAATCAAACATAAATCATTTAAATTAACTTTTCTTTAAGTGGCTTGAGTGCACATGTGTTTATCCACCCTGAGCTCCTTAACCCTTAGGCTGTGGCAATTGTAATCCCTGACACCCCACATTTGCACAAAATTAAAATGCATTTTTTAATGTGTTCTGGTGGGCCACCTGACACTCCACAAAATGATGCTCCCCCTGCGAGAAACTCAGATAATAACAGGAAAAATTACTGCATACATTTGCAGATAATGCAGCTTAAGGGTTAATTATAAGGTAGGAAAATCAGTGTAAGATGGGCTAGTTTAAAATGTCATTATAAAAGAACATGACCCATGATGTACAGTTTATTGTTCACTGTTGTGGGACCTCAAATTGACAGCAGCAGCAGCCGGCCCGGTGGGGCAGGTGGTAGTGGGTTAGCTCCGTAAGGGGACCATTGCTCCTGTACCGGGTTCGATCCCAGTTTGGGGTCGGAGGAGACTTGTCGCTGATGATCGCCGTAGCGTGAAACAGCTGTACGCCATCTCCTTGGTGTCCGACTTGAGAGAGACCTCCCAGGTCCTTGGGGGGCGCACGGTGTCGGGGACCGGGCCGCTTGTCGGCTCAACGAACATCTCTCAGTTACGAGGAGGACTCGGCATTTGGACGTCCAACTCGCTTAACAACAACAGCAGCAGCTATATGGTTCAAGAAACATTGCAGATCCAACCTCTTGTCAAAGCCCACTCCTGTTGTAGGACTTTTTCAAAGACTATATGACGATTCTTGTTCTGGGGAAGCATGAAAATTCTCTCTCTCTCCACAAATATTTGCTGGCAAAAATCCATCAACCAAATTGAAAAATTATACACTAAGTCAGCTTTTAAAAGATACAAGTTTGTAGTCACACACAATAGAGATGGATAAAACATGGCAAATAAAAACATTTCTTCCCAGAATACAAAAACTAAATGGTTTTTGCCCTTGAGAGGAATTGGACACACAAATGGTCAACTTGTTACCTCAGGCACATGATCAGTTTGAGCTGATTAAAAACCAGAAATGACAAGAAGGCAACGGAGAAATTTCTTACTATAGTACTGTGACTACACACCCCTAGACTGGCAATACAAAGGGTTGTTTTATGCTTTCTTTTTAAATAAATAAATAGTCGTGTTTTCCCCTTTTAAATGGTGCAACTTCTGGTAGCATAAAAAATAATTTAAGGGAGTGCAGATTTAGTGATGGGTTAGGTGAGACTAATCTTGGGAAGGCCTTTGTCCAACAACGGACTTCAAATGGCTGCTGACATGACATGACAGGACAAGGTGATCCATTGTGTGATTATATCCAAAGTCACTTCCATACCCAATGCAATGTCCACCTTTAAACTGATTCTGCCAGTCTGTTCTGTTTAGAAAATTCAAATTTTTTAGATTCTTTGCCAAAATTTCCATCTTTATGTGGATTCTTTAGAATGCTGTTTGACTGAGCAAGGTTGGTGTTTTGACTCGGTGCCTGCTTTCATGTCTCTATATCACTGCTCTTTATTTTATCAAGCTGCTGCAAGGGTTTGATTTTAAATCTAATTTTTGGTCTCCCAAACCTGCTGAACTTTTACTTATGTTTTATTTTCAAGTGAAATTGGTTGACAGGAAATGCTTTTGTACTATGACTGAAAACAGAGATGATAAAGTCCACTAAGAGGTTTTAAAATGATTTTTGTTACTGCTGTGATTTCACTGGTTTAGTTTATGCTAATTATGGGTGATGAGTTATCATAATCAGCAGAGAAAGCAAATACCTTTTGACACAATCCCCTTGTTATCTGTCAGTGAAAATATCTTATACAGCACAGATTTCATAAACTTTGAGGCACTGACTCCACTAACTGGTGTTTATAACACAAGATTCGCAGCAATAGAAAGCAAAGAGAAAATTAATTAACTGTCAAATTCAATTTAAAAATTAACAGGCTAATACTTTTATTTTTAGTTGCAGACTCAATAACTGCATAGGAGTAGAAGTCTCTACTGAGTTACTGATGAAAGTGTAGACAACATTTTTCAAGAAATTGGATATCTGTATTAAGATAACTATTAATCTTTTTTTTTAGAAAATGGTAATACTATTATTGATGGCAAAGTAAATGACATTCATAATATTCTCCTGGAATTCATACAGATTAGGATGCAATGACACGCATGATAATTAGTAGATAAGCTCATTGGCATAGGATGGGAGTACAGCTGAATAATGTTGCAGCGAAGAATTAGTGTCGCATTATGACTGGAAAAAAACCAATTTGAAAGCAGAAATTATTCAAAATGAACAGAATTGACCATGCAAGATTTTTGGGCAAACTTTTCTTGTGGGGCTTATGAAACTTATGTGATCCCGCCAGATTCATTTAAACTGATGTAGTAGGAGTCACAGTTGAAAAGGTATTTAATTCATGCGATCTTAATAATCTGTTCAAAGATATGTTAAGGTTATATACATTTCAAGATTCCATCACTTAGTGACAAAAGGCGAAAATATTTTCTTATGAGTAAAGTTAACATAAGGCCTGATTACCTGACAGTGTGAACAGCTATCATATCTTCCTATTATTTCACTATTTGATACCCAGAATCAAGTTTGCCACCATAAAAAAATGTAATTTGTGAATAAATTCACCTTCTAATTACAGTTTTAAAGGTTTCAGCAGGTACTGATAATTTTAAATAGAGGAATTTCGACAGCTGTCACTCATCATTTTATCAAATCCTCCGCTTAGGTCCATCGGTGTACCTGCTTACATGTATTATAGAAAACAACAGATAATCCCTGCTTTGTTTGGATTAAAATGATGTAAGGAAGCTGATCCAGTATAGAGATTAATTGCAGGATCTGCAGATTTATTACAACGTTTGACGTTGGTTAAAATCCTAAAAATTGTTCATACTGCAACCTTTCTGATCAGATTCAGTGCAGTCATCATCAGACATGGCACCGTGTTTGCCGGAGTGTCTGGTCAAAATCTCCTCCCGCCACACGTGAATATAAACGACTTCCTCCGACGTGCAGCGTTGAAAGAATTTTCTTGCTCCTTCTATTGGAAAATGAATGTATTACATCCATGTTGCTTCTTGTCATGAAACTTCATCAACTGAATAAGTGTACAAAGGCCACCAGTACAAATTCTCACATGGTCTAGTGCAGTGTGCACGTGAAGCTCTGGGTATAATATATTGTACTACTGTAGTAAAGACGACTTTATTCTGCTACAAGCTTACCTATTTCTTCAGTATTAAGATGTAGCATGATGTTTTTCAAAAGAATCAATTAAATCAACATAAAATATTTAATTTATAAAATTAAGTTCTTTTAAACTGCATACTGAAGAAAACAAAGTGTATCAAAAACCTCAATTATTTGCATTAAAGTTACTTTTATCACTCACTTTTGTTTTTTTTTTAAATCAAGGATATTTTGGAATGGTCAAAAGATAAATAGAGGTGAAGGAAAACTGACAAAGCAGTTGAGGCTTGAAATAGTTGCCAGGGATTATGCTTGAAAGGCACAGGATAAGTTACAAAAACACTAATGAGTTTGAACAGTTTCATCAGATGACCAAGGCATCACAACAACATAAATATGTCAGGCTATGGAGTTAATGGTGCTATTATCATGTTCTCTACTGGAGTACATTCACTTTGTTGACACATAGTTCTCCTATCCTTTAATTGTGCACATAAGCCATACCATTGATACTATAAGAGTCAGTCAGCATGTGCAGGGGTATCATTGCAGTACCTGCAAAAACAGACAACTTGATCATTTATTGAATGACTCCATATGATAAAAACAGAAGTTATTTCTAGAATATGGCTGATATTTTCATCTATTACTTTCTGAGTTGCTTCAAACACTACAATAATCTATTTTTGCATAGCAGCAGTAACATACAGTATAGAAGTAAACATCTTTTAGAGACTAATAAGAATCTGAGGAGAAATGTTCTAATTTCACCATAGTGTTTTACTTTTATTAATCTTCTTCAGTCACCACCAAATTTTAATGTGAAATATTTACTAAATAATACAATGTTCATAAATAATAACTTTTTATTATATCCTAGGTACAATAAGATAGCTTAGACCTATGGATGCAAGTACATGATAGATATGTACAACAGAAAAAAGTGGAAAATTTCACACAGTATAATTGCAAGGTCTGCATTAGTTGTGTTGGAAAGAGAGAAACTACCCAGCCAAAGGTAATAATACAGAGATGTAAAAGGAGAAAATAAAGCATACATAATTTATAACATCATGTGCATTTCTCTAATGCAATCAGACATTTCATTTACATGTATGACCTCAAGACACTCACGTTATACTGATTGCCATCTGATTACTATGAAGCAGCATTGGAATAGTTATGCTCTCTTGTCAAACACCTATTAGCCTATGTAAATTTTACATTAGCAATCAACAGCTGCATGACAAAGAGTATTGATCATCTTTGTTAAATACAACAGGATTAATTATAGATTAACATTCTCCAGTGATTACCACAGCAGCAATAACACTATCAGCTTTCACTTTTACAGACAACCAGGCTGAAGTCATTAAAATGCTTTTTTTTAAGTGAAATATTTAATTATGGTAAATAAAAGATAAACTTTCTGTGTAGCTCCTCCTATGAGTCTCCTGCAGAGTTAGAAACACGTCCTAGAGGACACTGTTTTGTTTTCCAGGCACCAAAGGAAACTCCATTATCCTACTGCTTCTTTGCCAGCTCAGACAAAGCCATACCCATCAGTATTAGATGTGTCTCACGCATTCAGGTCACTACGTTCATGCTCCACAAGCTGGGTGGAGATTTCTTAGTATCTGCATCAAACAAACTGCGATGTTACTCTAACTTAGTGCACACGGTGGAAAACAAACAAATATAATTAGAAAGCACACAAAACTATAATAAGCTTTAAAAAATAACTTCCTCCTTCTCCCCCCACCAACGTGTACACAGAATTATTCTAATTAATTGGAGTAAACCCACACAGAGGCTTTGGAATAACTTTTCAGACTAAATCTCTTATCTGATAGCAGGTTCTTTTTAACAAATATTAGAGAGATACCATTGAAAAAACACAATAAAATAAGTTTTACATGGAATATAACAAAAAGCTTCAAACTGACCTTTCATAATAACAATACAAATGTAACTGCGTGTGGGGTTAGTAGTCTGTGTTGCAGCCCTTTATGCTCAGCAGCAGTGTTGCCTTGCCGTAGAGATCAGTCATTGGCAATCCACATGCACAATGGAATTCATAATCCAGAGATTGGCAAAGCTATAACGTTCCAATCCTCTGACTTTGCATTACACAGGGGCATAAGCTGGGGCACTATCTTCTATATTTTAATACATTAGAGAAAAAGTTTCAGTTCCATTACAGAGCATCAGCTGTTTTCATTTAATGGCCCAAATTGCACTCTACACCCTGACAGACAAACTGCATATTTTTTTCATGGCTCGTAGATGGTTCAATGGAAATCCTTTGCAAGATGGTGATGTACCATGCACAACCATTGGCTGAAAAGGCAGAAAGTTGGAGTAGCATCTGTATTTCCCATTGCTCTTAACAAAAGATTGCATAAGGTAAAGAGTGGTTGCAAATTACCACACTTCTGTTATCCACTTTGCTTTGGATATAAGGTCTGATGGTTCTCATGGATTCTTGCATGTGTTTTGGTAGACTTGCAGCTGATGCTGAGCTCATTTTCCACGCTCCTTTGCACAGCATAAAGTTTCTGTCCTGTTTGCTTTGGCCTTTCAGGTTGCATGCAACTTTACTTCTCCTTGGCAGTCACTCAGTTTAGCAGCTGCCAGTGAAAATTCTATCACTTTGGATATCCCACTGGTTTTTACCATTGTCCCATTTCCAAACTATGCACATTCTGACTGCCAATTGAGGTTACCTGTCCCTACCGCTACAGCCTGATGTTAGTCTTATGGAGTGTTCAGCTTGGTCAATTCTCTGTATGCATTTTTCAAAAGTTTGAACTGATCAATCATTGATGGCCTACATTGTCAAAGCCTTTTCTGATAAAATATTACCCAACTTCACTATACCAAACAGACCTTTGGAGGAATGTCATTATAGGAAAAATAAGCTGACAAAATCATAATATACTAATGGATTCTTATATAAACAGGAGAATTTGAAAAAAGTCCATAATTTCTTTTTCTTTTATTTTGTACATTGTAATCACTAGCAATAGATTTATCCTCTCAAATAAGTATTGTCGTGACCATGTCAATCTTATCTTTATTATTGGATTTTAAGAAAATGCTTCCACCCATCCTGCTGTATTGACTTCTGTCCTGTGCGCAAATTTTTCAGAAGCAACAAGGATCAAAAGTATGTAGATTTATTAACTATATCCTAACTTAAAGCAGAAGGTATCTTAAACTAGTATCTTAAAATGCAGACCCCCATTATATCAATTTAACATCATTAATCATTTTTATAATTGATGTCATACCAGATTTTCCAATGATGACATTTCCTTTGGTGATGGTTTATCTTATGTTTATTCTGTCCATCAAACTGATGATTTCATTAAATAGGAAAATCCCTCCCAAAAATTTAATTTTTATCACTCTGTGGCCTCTGAGTAGAATAAATCAGGGATCCACTGTTTCTGTGATATACAGTAGCAATATTTGGACACTTTTTCGCAGTTTATTTTGGATAAAATGACTAATTTTGTACAATCAATGCAAATACAAACATTGGAATCAATGTATAATGTGATTCATGGTAGAGTCTGTTCTTTTCATATTACAACAGTTACACAACCTTTAAGAGAAATCCTGCAATAGGTAAACATATGCAGGAGGATTGAAAAGTCACTTCTGTTTAAAAAAAACTTATAACATGTTCTAACAAAGATAGGAACCATTCTTGGATCATTTGAAATATAATTTTATTCCATTCTCATGACTATTTTTTTAGGTGGCACCATATTTGACCCCACAATTCTCTTAGTTGATCTGCTGAAAAGATGGCACTGTTTCTGAGAAAGGGTGTAGATATTGCAGGAGCTCATGTTGAAATTTAACTAGTAAGGGTAAATTTCACAAAATAATTTCTCAAATAACATTAGAATGAAGTTTCCGTGCTTATTACAACAAAAGTTCCATTATTTTTACATAAAAAATCATTTTCAATCGCCCTGTACATGGTTTTGTGTTCTCTAGAATAATGATTCTCAAAGTGTGGGTCATAAAGAAACAAACTCATGTCGGAGAGAAGCTGTATAATTAAAATAAAGCAAAATCTATTTTATTTCGCTGCAACTGCTCCGACATGCAAGGGTTGTTGCCCCAATTAATTGTTTTCATACGTTTTATATGGAACAATGAATGGCACGAAGATATGCTTTTTTGTGAACCAATTATTCGAGGTGCTAGTGAAGCAGTTTTCTAAACTCTTGATACTTATGTAAACATGAAGGGTCTGCACTGGATGGATTGTGTTGGTATATGCAGTAAAAATAGCAGTATTGTGACTTGAGTTCTTAAAGTAAGTCCGAATGAGTCACGGACCCACTGCAGTCTTCACAGAGAAGCATTAGTATCAAAAACTATGCCAGTCAATTTGAAATGTGTTTTAACCACTGCCATGAAAATAGTAAATTTCATCAAGTCCGAGTCATTACAGTCATGTTTATTTGAAAAATTGTGCGAGGAGATGGGAAGTTTACATAAATCGCTTCTACTACACACCATGGTACATTGGCTGTCGGGAGGGGGGGCAAAGAGCTGACATGGCTGTTGAACTCCGCAGTGAAGTCGTAATGTTCCTGGATGGAAAAACGGTTATGCAGAATCGTTGTGTGACAAGAAGTTTGTTCTAAAGTTCACGTATTTGGCAGATATATTTTCGAAATTGAATGATCTGAATTTATATTTACAAGGAACAAACAGAGCTAATATATTTGCAGTACATGATAAAATTCTAGCTTTCATCAAAAAAACCTCTTTTATGGAAGAAAAACATTAAAGACCATAAGTATGGCTGTTTCGAAACATTGGAAACCTTGATTGTTGAAAATGATGATGATGATGATTTAGTCTCTCTGATAATTGCACATCTCGTCTCTCTGAAAGAAAATTTTGGTTATTACTTCCTTGAAGAGATGAAAAATTGTGCGTAAAAAGCCTGGATTGCGAATCCATTCCAGAGCGATGACGTGGCTACTGGAATATCCACAGAGGCAGACGAAGAACTTATCAATCTGTCCGAAGACACCTCGTGGAAAATGAATTTTAATTAAAAAAAAACTCTTCCTACCGAAGCTTTGAGAGTGCTGCTCCCTTTCACGACTTCATACACAGGTGAAGTTGGATTTGCAGCAACGATAGGAATCAAAACCAAATTTTGAAATAAGCTGCAATTATCAAACTCTTTGCACCTGAAAATGACTCAAATCAACGTGGACATCGAAGAAATCATCAGCAAAAATAGGAAACAAGTGCATTTTTCACGCATACCTCATTATGAATCTGAGAAGTAAATTTATAAATTATACAGCCGGCACAATAAGCAAAAAGTAGTAAAGTAACCCATTCACAGTACATGCATAACAACCGGATGGGTCCCGGCAGTTTGCCGTCTTCAAAAGTGGGTCCCGGTCCATAAAAGTTTGAGAACCACTGCTCTAGAAACATTTCTTATCATAGGACCTAGTTTCAGGTCTGCCAATTAACAGGCAGGATTTAATATGTAACAAATATAGCGACCACAGCACAAATGAGATCAAACTAACAATGACAGCTAGGACTACAAACTATTTCAAAAACTATACTTCCTCATGTTAGCAGATGATATAGTTTGTTAGACCTGCCATGGCTAAAGGTCCAAGTTAAATTTTGTTTATGAGAGATACTCTGCTGACCTCACTGTGATTCATTACTCAATATTTTTTTTATATTTGCCAACATTAATGTCTCCTTAAAGTATAGTTAATCCATATTCAAATATTTCTATCCTTATGGTACCTAACAACATTATGACATTGATGTTGTATCCCATAATCCTTAAGAACTTTTTAGTAGTATATTTCAAACTCAAACATTTGCTCTAATGATTTTTTTTGTTTTATTTCTTATTTTGTTTTAATATTATTTGATATTATTTTTACATAAAATATACAGTGCCGGACAAAAGAGTTGGGACATTTGCTGTGAAATTAATATTTGAGCTCCCTCGTTTTAACAAACGCATTTAAATACCCATCACATTGTTTATTATATGCACAAAACATTCCTTTACAGTGTATAAAAGCAACACATGCTATATGTTTACATGTTCTCTGGAAAAAATATTTGAATCGGTAATGTCTGATTTGTACTGCGACAAGAGTTGGAACAATGAGCAAAACCATGAATATTTTTCAACATTCCAAATTACAATCCAACAAATGCATGGAAATGATCAACTGACTAGTAGTGGGTGGCATATCCGTGATTTTCAATCACTTCTCGACAACGGTGGGGAATGGATTCGACCAAACGAAGGCAGTCGGAATTGGCCATTTCCTGCCATCTTTTCTTCTGTTTGGCCACCTTGGCCTTCAGCTGCTTCCAGGCATTTTTGATTGGGTTGAGATCCGGACTTTGGGGTGGCCAGCGCATGACATCCATTCCTAGTTGGTTGGTGAGGGAAGTGACGACTCTAGCGGTGTGGATCAGGGCATTATCATGCTTGAAGATGGCGGTGACTGGCATGTTCTCGTCGATGTAGTCAATGACGACATCCCTCAGTAAATTGCAGTAGATCTGGGCGGTCCTGCCCCTGATCAACTTGAGAGGGCCTGGTCCTGTCGCACTCATACAGCCCCAGATCATCAACAATCCTTCTCCGGCCTGTATCATCAGTCGGGTGCACTTTATATTGTATTTTCTGCCATGGTAACGTCAAACATATACTTGGCCAGCACTGTGAATGCACATGATCATCGTTTTGTTGGAAAAGAGAACTCTAACCCATTGAACTTTGATCCAGTTTTTGTGTGCTTTAGCCAATGCTATGTGGATGCACCTGTTCATGTTGCTGATAAATGGCTTTTTCTGGGTGATTGCTTCAAAGAGATTCCCCTCGCATAGATGACATTGAATAGTGTCACTGGAGACATTCACTCCACTCAGGGAGGCTCGAATGGCCGTCAATGTCAGGAAACGATTGGCCCCGGATTTGCGACAAATGAGTCAATCCATTTTGTTGTCACATTTTCGTGGTCTTCCGATTCGCATTTTTTGTTTCTTGTTTCCAGTCTCCTTGTACTGCTTCAGAATTTGGTTTACGGTGCTTTTTGGGCAATTGACTCGATCAGCTATCTCCTGACAAGACAGATTTTCTTGGTGGTTCTCAACTATCAAGTCTCTGATTTCCGACAACGTTGTCTTGCCGGGCATGGTGCTAAAATGATCTTAAATGGTCTTAGTTGATGTGATTCTATTCATTTGATCCTTTAAAAATTAATATATTGAGGGGAATAAATGTATGCACAGATTTTGTTCACTGTCCAAACTCTTTTGTCGCAGTACAAATTTGACTATGCCAATTCAAATATTTTTTTCCAGACAATAGATACACATATGACATTCGTTGTTTTTACACATTGGAAAGGCATGTTTTATACAACTTATGGACAATTGGATGGCTATCTGTATGCAAATGTAAAAACAAGAGAACTTGGCTATCAATTTCACAGCAAGTGTCCCAACTCTTTTGTCCAGCACTGTACATTGAACAAGGTAATAAATGCAACATCTTGCATGACTATTATAGTTATCATAGCCATTGTAAAAGGTATCACACCTGTGTACCATCATTTGATAATTCTTTTGTTTCATGTGGCTCTTTGTCTGTGGATTGGATCAGTTGTTTCCAAACTTGCATAACAGTAGCTGAACTGGGTATAAACTGGTCACAGATGTTTGTGTAATGTAGTTATTGAATACTGAGAGAAAGATGATTTGATCTGTGATACCTATCCAGAGCTATGGGTATGGACCAAAAGTATACAGAGACAACTTGATGCTAAACTCAGCATAGTTTCATCAACTGATTTTTCCAAGAGGTACAGATGGACTGGTTTAGTTCCCTATGTGGCTGGATGTAACTGCATTATCTCAGCATTTTGAAAGATCCATGAAACCCATACCGCTGACAGGACCATACAAAATCAGCTGCAGTCTGCTCATAAACATGTTAGCCATCCAGTATTTCATACATCAATAACACTGAACAATGTAGGGTAAGACTGGAGTAGGTTAGAACCAGAGCCATCCCTAATATGTATGGTGCCCTAAACAAACACAATGATAAATCACCATTGCACTGATGTGCATTAGGAAAGCAAGAAATTCAAATATATTGCATATGTATCATACATGCACAATAATATTTGAAAGTAGCACATGATACTGGAATTCTGATAGTAAGGACAAAGGATGAAACATCTTGTTTGATTGCAAGTATGGAACTTTTATCAACTGCTCTTGGCTCATTGTTGGCTATTCATTTGCAGCAATGGCCTTGTCCAGGAATGTGAGAAAGAAATACACTTCAAACTTCTTAGGATCAGATATTGGTTCATTTGTTCTTTAATATATTCTTTAATATTTCTTCTCTGGAATTCAATTTGCAATAGCTGGAGGAAATTTTGGCTCAGTACCAAGTGACTCAACTAATTCTCTTGATTTCACTTGTGCTTGAAGTTCCTTTCTCTGTGTTGCACCAAGAAATCACTCGCGTTTTTCAACAAAGTGAGGTGGAGTTTTGCATGAGTTTGCTGATGTGGTTGATTCTAACAAAAATATTGTACCAAATAACAATACATGTCATAAACTTTAAACTAATTATTTCATTATCTAGTGACTCTGTCTTGCCTCTAGCCTTTGGATCTCTGCTTCTTCAGACACTTCTTCCAAATCATTATAAACACTTTCATTATGGTATCTTGATAGATTTTCTTCATGCAATCTTACTTTCACTCCAGACAAAATCCCTCCATGTTAGATGTTAGATCATTTTTTGTAATCTTGCTCCTCCCACCTAATATTAACTGCATCACAGTTTAAAATCACCTGAGAAGCTCCACTGGCCCAAGAAGTTGCCATTTCTTGGCTGACAAAGTCTGCATATGCTCCATAAAAGAAGCTATTTTGTCTAGATATTCCAAAATTCAGATGTGACATTCCATAACACAATTAATGTTCTGACTTAAATACTTTCAGCATTTTTACACTAGTAGTTTTCTCTTGTTTCAATATCAGAGTCAGTTCAAGCCAGTCACATAGGCTCTCCATATGACTTTGTGAAAGTTAATTTTGCAGTAAAATACAACATAGATTTGGCATCACTGATACCTTCACTCACCAAATTAACTTGAAATCTGAAAGATATATGCATCAGAAACAGACCATCATCTATCAAAATCTTCACCATTGGAAACTGTTCTGAAATAATTGTTTTCAGTAAATCCTCCTACCTCTTTTATCTTTGGGAACTGGATTCAGTTTCAACTTGCTGCTGAATTTCTTGGTGTTTTTCTTCTTTTGTTCTTCCATTGCTTCAGAAACTGCTCACTAATGTTGCCATTGCATAGCCAGCATTAACCAGATTCAGATACAAATGCTGCTCACAAACTTCAACAGGAAGCCATTTTGTGCTTCCGCTAATGCCACTTTTTTTTCTGCTTCATGCTTCCTCTTCTAAATTTCTGACATCTTTGTCCTCAGTGAACCGATTTTATTTAACAGAACAATTACAAGTCATTGCTACCTGGATGAGGACAGGCATGTTGTCATACTGTTTGTACAAAGTCACGGTAATCATTCACCTTCAAAGGGGCAATTATGCAAGAAAAATTGTTGCAAAACACTATCAAAGGAAAATATCAATCACCTTCTGTGACCCTCTAGTTTCCTCAGCCCAAACTCTGTAGAGCCTGGGGTGGTGGGATCTCTGGCGTCAACACCTAACAGAAGAGTGATCAGGTGAACAGTAAGAGATAAAAGTGCAATTGGGTAGTGCAAGCCAGAAGTCATGTGACTTTAGACTGCGGGTAATGACCATTCGTTGTCATGACATCACTAGATGCATCAAACTATGTCCAGATATTGTGCAAATGTTTTATTCTCAATAAATCTACAATTTACATCACAACATATTGTTTTAATCAGTGTATTATGCATATATTTACTATCAGATAAACAACAACAAAAACCCATTTTCCCCACAATGGTTAAACTAAGTAAAAGCCTTCATTATTTCTAATAAATTAAAGGCTATCTAACTTAAGCAATGCGATTTAGAAGAAACAGTATCAAGTTTAGTTATTAGCCATCTAAAACTTCTAAAACTTAAACAGATTGAGCCACATTTCCAGAAGCGAATTCATTTTCTACTTTAAAAGCTATTTGATATTTTCAGTTGTTGACAAGGGGAGAAAACTCTTCTCAAAGTTGTTACTCTGGTCTGTTTACTGAATGGAATGAATTCAGAGAGAAATTACTAAACAAGAAGGTGGAAGGAGATAGTTACACTGTAACTTAAGCAAAAACAACAAAAGAAAATTATTAAAAACAACAGTGTACAAACCCAAGGTATTTAAAACATTACCTATTAAAATCAATGGACTATAGATGAGAAAAAAACTCTATAAAATTATTATTTAAGAAACATTGATCTTCATTTATAACAAGTCTGAAACGTTTTACACAGATTCCATGATATTCCCGTACACTGTACATTCTCAGTTTGATTATGACCTTTCAAAAACCTCTCTAGACCAGTAGTATTTAACTTTTTCTACGCTGTTACCCCTTCAGCTAGCTGACAACTGTAATTACCTGCTCTCTGATCAAAAGAGGAGGAGAAGCTGAACACTGTGTTTATAGGCTTGAGTGTGTTATCATTGAAGCATTCTTAACTTCCGGTACTTCATGCCTTAATGTAGCTTCACTGTGGTGCACTACAAGAACATAACCATAATTAATGAATTACTGAAATCCATAAATTTAAAAGTTTGTTACCCACCCCTGAAAAAGGTCAAGAACTATATCTGAGTACTGCTAATCCTACTACTTATGATGATACACAACAAATCATTAATTAATTCTAACAAAATCTGCTGAACTACTCAGAGTTTCATTATGTTGTTTTGATTGATTCCTTCTCCTGCTTTCACAGTATTTCCTGATACTCAGTTAGGTCCATGTGCTATATTTCCTTAGAATGCCCAACACAGGTCCCTCAAACTCCTCATCTTATTTATAGTAGTTTTCTTAGCCCCAACAGTGACATCTAGTGGTTTTGTTATTTGAACTTTGTTAATTTTTTAAGATAAAATAATATATTAAAAGCATTATTAATTGATTATACATCTTCATATTTAACCAATTCTGACCTTTTATTTTTCAAGTAACTGGAACAATTTTCAGGAGCTTTGCCCTCTAACTTCCCCAAACCCAGAGTTTTGCCCTGATCCCTATTGCGGAGAGCCTAAGTGGCTACTAGATAGCCCCCCCCCCAACAAAACTCAATCTGGTATACTGTGTCTGCACCATTTTAAAAAAAAAAAAAAGACAATGTTGGAAGGTGGGGACAATGTGAGAATTTGTACTGGTGGCCTTTGTACACTTATTCAGTTGATGAAGTTTCATGACAAGAAGCAACATGGATGTAATACATTCATTTTCCAATAGAAGGAGCAAGAAAATTCTTTCAACGCTGCACGTCAGAGGAAGTCGTTTATATTCACGTGTGGTGGGAGGAGATTTTGACCAGACACTCCGGCAAACACGGTGCCATGTCTGATGATGACTGCACTGAATCTGATCAGAAAGGTTGCAGTATGAACAGTTTTTAGGATTTTAACCAACGTCAAACGTTGTAATAAATCTGCAGATCCTGCAATTAATCTCTATACTGGATCAGCTTCCTTACATCATTTTAATCCAAACAAAGCAGGGATTATCTGTTGTTTTCTATAATACATGTAAGCAGGTACACCGATGGAACCAAGCGGAGGATTTGATAAAATGATGAGTGACAGCTGTTGAAATTCCTCTATTTAAAATTGTCAGTACCTGCTGAAACCTTTTAAACTGTAATTAGAAGGTGAATTTCAAAGTAAGTTTCCTTAGTGCCAACATTTACTATAAAATAGATTTTCATTACTTATTATAGAGGATGTAACAGTTTAAAGAATTCTTTTTTTAGGTATTTTGTCAGGTAAGTTTTCACCTGTGTTGTGTGTCCCCTGAGCATTAACTAAATCATTTTTAATATATGTTTGTTTTACATAACTTTTAAAATTCATACTCTTTTTGTGATTTCTGGATGTATGAACTCATACAATGTTACTGCTGCATGGAATGGATTTGATTGACCATTTTTGGTCTTGCTGCTTTGCAGTTTTTTGTAACAGATTAGAAAACATTTCCAAAGCCCTGCTAATTAAAACTGAGAGTTACAGACTTTGTTCTGAGGCAGCAGGTGTCAAATTTCGCACATTATTTATCTAGCTACCTTCAGTGTACGTGAAAGAGAAGAGGCTACGCAATTTTATGCTTTTTGTGCCTTTTAAAAGCTGGATTTTGATATCAGTTTTTTCAGTTTGGCTGATGGCTTTTATAGACAGAAATTATGAGGCGGAAAGGACCTTTAACACATCTCTGTCATGGTTATTGCATGATCACACCTGATATATTTGCTTTAGGTGTTTTTTTTAACTTTCTTCTGAGGAAAGTTGGTCAACGTTATATCTTAGTTAAAATTGGTGATGAAACAAGACACGGTTAGTTCCAGCATCAGAATAGTGAGGAAAATAAATATGGAAATAAATCAGTTAACTATAGCAACAAGTATAAAGGAGAGAGAGAAAACTGTATATGGACAAATCCTATATGGAGCCATCGCATAACTTCCCGGCTATGAAAAACAAACAACAAATAATCACTTCGTATTCATTAAGCAATCCAAAACAACCAAGGTTCTTTACTATATTATCCTTTTCTTAAACACTGATTTACAACAAACCCTAACCCCTTCCCCCATGTTAAAAGCCAACAGGCACCAAACGGTTAGCATCATAAGGTACAATTTTTGAGAAGTCCGTTACAATGGTCAAAATCACCAAGACAGGTTGCAGATTCTTACCACACAGTCTTTTAATGTATTCAGTAGAGTAAAATGGTGGTACCACATCAGATTGGCACTAAAATTATTGCTACTTGACAAGATAAAGTGAATTTAAAGATGGATTTTCTTGCAATTAATTTTTGTTGTTGAATTACGCCAGTGTTGAACAGTCTCTAGATGTATCATATTATTACAGATAAAAATAAATTAGAAACTAACGAAGGTTTGTATTCTGTTGTGTCAACTTCAGAAATGATAAATAGAGCAAATTAACTGCTTCTTTTCAATTCTGATTATATACAGTAACATAGGAATGATGAATCTTGAGCTGACAACTTTTTCTTACCAAATAAATCAATTGCTGGTTTTTTTTACATAGAGAGATTATAGTATCTAATTACTATTTAAGGCTAAATTTTGGTAATCAAATACCGTACAGCAGTGGTGAGCAACCAACAAGACATTTTGTTGACTGCTGTCCACACAAAGGATTGTTTGGTTAGTTGTCTGTACTTAGCAATGGGAAATCTATTTTTGAGCTCATCATCATTTACACCTAATTTAACTAAATTCCTTAATTTAAATAAATTCACACATACAGTATTTATTCTTTTTAATATGGTGATGCTGGTTGATGGCATCATGCCTATAAATATTTCTCTTGCTTTTAATGTGTGTTGATAACAATTCTATTGGTTTATGACTGAATAAGCATTTTCTATAACTTGTTATGAAATATTCAACCTGTATTAAATATCTGTAATCTTATTCGTGGGGTTGCAGTTAGGGCGCATGCTTGATTTCAGTCATGTGGACCACTCACTAGGTTGTTCGTCACTGCACTATGGTAACCCTTCCCACTATGTCATTACTTCAAATTTAGGATAATGGGAACTTCAAAGAAGCCTCCATGGAATACAAAATAACATGAACAACAATTCACTTAACTGCCATAAAAAAAAGAAGCCATTATGGATTTTATGACACTTAAGTTAAAAAAACAAACAAAGATTTATTAGATTGATTTTCCTTGAAAGCTGGTTTATTATACTAGCACTACAAATTACCATCACTGGTAATTAATCCATTATTGATATTTTATGTTTTTTTAATATACAGTGTGTGATAAAACGTTAGCCAGTTGATAATTATTATGGCTCTACGCAGATTGCTTTGGCTGTCCACACAAAGAAATACTTACTGTCAAAAACCTCTATCTCCATTAAATGTCTAATAACCAAACCAGGTAAATCTAATATTTTTAATCATTAGGCATATTCTAAATACTTGAAATCACAAAGAATTCTGAAGAATCTATACAGAATTTTAATTTGGAGTAAAGTAATTCTCATAAATATAAATTTTTCTTTTAAAAATCTAGAGGTTCAGGCAGGCAGACAGAACAGCATAGTTCAGCACCAACGTTAAATAACATTTTATTGTGTCCTCCGGCTGGGTTTCTGTTACCTGTGAGCCCCATCTGGAAAATCTTAATGGTGCTTTAATGTTAACCCAAACACGTAACAAACTTTAAGCAAATACTGACAGACTGACGGCATGCATCGTTTTTTTCCACAAAAACAAGTTGTAAGAACCAATGTTGTAGCTTAAAATAGAAAGAAAGCATAGCACTGTTCAATAACCTTCATTAAAACTGCTGATAATTAGGAATATCCCCTTAACCCTTTCCTGATCAAAAAATACAATGTACTAAAAGTTCAGACAATTTTCAGAATGGTTACACAAATTGCATCTACCCGATTAAGTCGTGGAACGACGACTTAGGGCACAGTTTAGTAATCCAAATAAAAAGGAAATGTGTCGAGAGGATGAAAGGAAAAATTCAAATTATAGCGCAGAAGGTGAAAACCAGTGAAATCACCCACTTCCTAGAAGTGGTCAGTCGCTGTCTGTCCCCAAGGTCAGTAAAACATCCTGCCTCACAGAGGAATGGTGCGGTCTCCACTCTGAGACCTGAAGAGTTTTGCGACCATTCCTGGAGCGCACAGGTCTTTTCTCTCCCACTCTTCTTGCCAGGATGTAGTGGTCTTGGTTGTTGGGGTACATCTGGCTATTAGTTCTCTTCTCAGTTGCTGTCCATTTTCTGGAGCAAAAGCCAGCCAGAGGTTTTTGTGGGTGTATCACTTGTTTTTCCTCGCCTGGATCTGCTTCTGACCTTGAGGAGATTCAGAGCTCAGTATGAAAGCACTGACAATGGCTGTGATGAACACAAACCATGCCAAGTACTTCCAATACTCCATAAACTTCCTCCCCAGAGGATTGTATGATCTGCAAGGTCCACTCGCCCGTATACTGACTGATTACAGGGGACTTTGGTTTACAGCAGTGCCTCTGAATGGTGATTTCTTTAGGGATGCAGATGATACTTAACAATTTTATCACGCCACTTGATGGCCAGATCTCCCAAAGTTAGGGATGTTCTAGAACCACATGACTTGTACTGAAGATTGTGTTTTGGCTGCAAGAAGTGCTAGGAATGTTCAAATAAACCTTGCTAAAATATCGTCACTGTAATGGTATCTAGCTGAGTTTTGTTTGAACACCTGCCTGCTGTAGTATCAGTTATATCTTGCTTTAATGAAGAAATGATACACAGGGAAATTGCTGGGCAGCATGCATTGCTAAAAGGATACTTTCTAGAACAAGTTGTAATAAAAAGAGAGTAAGCTTGCAAACAGATTACCAATATACTGAAAATACAAGCAAGTGGAATACATTACATGTCATTCTAGAAAAATCACAAGACTCCTCTGCACTGGTTGGAATGAATGTGTAGCTGTACAAAATCCACTAATAAATATTACTGAGCTACAAATGAAGCTAGATTAGTAGGAGACAGAATGTCAATAAACCGGACAAGTGATGAACAGAAAAAAGATACTGTGGTAAGATTAATCAAAATTTTCTGCTTGATTCAAAACATACAATATATTCTTTGTAACAGATTAGTAAGTGCTTTCTGAGTCTACCAATATATCATTTCTATACTAAAACATGGAGCTGGTAGTATCATGGTAATGGTCTTTCTTGGTTGAAATGGACACAAAAATATTTACAAAATTGAAGGACACTGATATATCACTATTATCCAAAGACACGCTTTACCCTCTGGTATGTGACTGTCATGCAACAAGACAATAACTCTAAACTTTCTTTTAAATTATATAAAGGCTACTAAGCATAAGGAATAACAAGGTATTCTGTAAATACATGCTTTACCCTCTGGTATGTGACTGTCATGCAACAAGACAATAACTCTAAACTTTCTTTTAAATTATATAAAGGCTACTAAGCATAAGGAATAACAAGGTATTCTGTAAATACATGCTTTACCCTCTGGTATGTGACTGTCATGCAACAAGACAATAACTCTAAACTTTCTTTTAAATTATATAAAGGCTACTAAGCATAAGGAATAACAAGGTATTCTGTAAATACATGCTTTACCCTCTGGTATGTGACTGTCATGCAACAAGACAATAACTCTAAACTTTCTTTTAAATTATATAAAGGCTACTAAGCATAAGGAATAACAAGGTATTCTGTAAAATATGATGTGACATAAGTCAATAGATTTGACTTTTAAATCTGTGTGCAATGAAGTTGACAGATTTAAAATCATTAATATGACATGATGTGACATAGGCAATGTATTTTTACAGCCTGAAATATCTTAACATATGATTATTCTGATAAATAATACATTTCCACCAGTCTAAAAATACTACTATAAGGCCAGGAGGGATTATTTTGATAAAGTGAAAATAAAATGGAAGTAGCACTGAAATACAGAAGAGATTATGCATGCAGGCAGTCATCGTAGTATTTTGGCAAGTCCAGAGAAAAGATAAAACAAAAAATGTCTAAACAAATATCATACATGCCTGTATGTAAGTCGACTCCAAGTATAAGTGAGCCCCCCTAATTTGAAGATGAAGATTTTAATGTACATCCACGTATAAGTCAAGGTACATGTTTTCACCTATCAGAAAGTGTTTTAGAACATTAGTTCCCAACAGATGTATTTTTCTTCCCACCATTATGATGTTCTAAATTACACTACATGAATAACACAGGGGAACAAATTTTAAATAATTTTCAGTTGCATGGAATATTTTAGCAAATTTTGATAGAACTTTAGGCGCTGATTTCAAATCTGAAATTAGTTTTTCTCTACAAGCTTTAGTTTGCATGCAATTTGAGGTTAGTGAAATTTTACAATGTGAACTTACGTAAACCATATATAAGCATTTTCATGTCCATATAAATTTATAACTTTTTGTATTTTTATAATTAAATTATAATTTATCATTTGTTTCAGTTTAAACATGGCTTCTATTAAGAGAAATCATTGCAGAAACAAGCCTAATGCCTTCTGCTACATATGTGGATGCTACACACTAAATCGTCAAAAATTAATGTATCCTCCTTTGTCAAGCGTGCTTACAAGGCATATTTTGAAGTTCATCTTGGTGACCAAGACAAGCAATGGGCGCCTCATGTTGTGTGTCACAATTGTGAAGAAATGCTTCGAGACTGGACCAAAGGAAAACGTAAAAGTCTACCTTTTGGAGTTCCGATGGTTTGGTGTGAACCAACCAATCATTTAACTGACTGTTATTTCTGCATGGTAAACACATCGGGAGTTGGAAAAAAAAACCGACATAAAATTACGTATCCAAACATTCCCTCAGCTATTCGGCCTACTCCCCACTGTAGAGAAGTTCCTGTTCCAATATTTAAAGGCTTACCTTCATTAGACGATAAAGACATTGAAGATGATACAAACAAACAAAATAGTAGTGACAGTGAAGTGGCAGAAAAATGTTCGTCGTCGGAGAATTGTTCTTCAGACTCTGAACCTTTTCCCACCCTAAGCCTCTTCTGCAAGTTTAATTAAATGATTTAGTGCGAGATTTGGGCCTTTCAAAAAAAGCAGCAGAGGTTTTGGCATCAAGATTACAAAGTAGAAATCTTGTTGATCACTCTGTTAAAGTTTCATATTTTAGAAATCGTGACCAACTTTTTGTAGCTTTCTTTTCAGAAGACAAACATTTTGTTTACTGCCATGACATTCCAGGGCTTCTTAAAGAACTGGGTGTATCTTACTATAATCCTGCCAAATGGAGACTCTTTTTGGACAGTTCAAAACGTAGTCTAAAGTGTGTTCTTTTACATAATGGCAATGTTTATGGAGCGGTACCTATCGGTCATTCTGTGCATTTGCGAGAAGACTATGATGATGTGAGAATAGTCATGGACTTATTAAAATATCATGAGCACAATTGGATCATTTGTGTGGACTTAAAAATAGCCAATTTTCTTCTTGGACAACAGAAAGGTTTTACCAAGTTTCCATGTTTCCTTTGTATGTGGGACAGCCGAGCACGAGACAAACATTGGGTCCAAAAGAACTGGCCTATCCGTGAAACTCTTAAAGCTGGCATGCCAAATATCATAAAAGAGCCAATTGTAAACAGAGATAAGATCATCTTTCCTCCTCTTCACATAAAATTAGGTTTGATAAAGCAATTTGTTAAAGCCCTAAAAACCGAAGGTGAATGTTTTCAACACATCATCACAGCTTTACCAGGGTTATCATTTGAAAAAATCAAAGCAGGTGTGTTTGATGGCCCACAAATTAGAACACTATTTCGTGATAATCAGTTTGTTGCTAAGATGAATGCTTTGGAAAAAGCAGCATGGTTATCTTTTGTGGCAGTTGTTCAGAACTTTCTCGGAAACTATAAAGCGGAAAACTACTGTGATCTTGTGAACACAATGCTCCTCGCTTTTCGTGATCTCGGGTGCAACATGAGCATCAAGCTTCATTTTTTGAACAGCCACCTTGATAAATTCCCTGACAATCTGGGAGCTGTAAGTGACGAACAAGGAGAACGATTCCACCAAGACCTAAAGATCATGGAAGAACGTTACCAAGGGCGCTGGAACAAAAGCATGATGGCTGACTACTGCTGGAGCATTAAACGAGATTGCCAAATAAAGTGTACAAACGCAAATTCCTTCCTGGATAAAATAAAATACACATTCAGATAAAAACTAATGAAAATATGGCACGATCAACACTAGATAATAATTTAATTTACTCATAAAATTTTTAATTCTCTATCTTTTGCTTCAATAAATATTTTAAATGACTTTTTTGCCGTTTTAAGATTAAAGTGAACAGAAGAATTTTGATTAATGTTGGAATTTGTTAAAATAACGAAAAATAAAAAATGTCAAATTGCATGAAATCTGTAGCTTGCAGACAAAAACCGACCTTTAAAATTAAAATCTACATATTCAAATTGACTAGAAAAAAGTATTTTTTTTAATGCAACAAAATGAGTGTTCCCCAGTGTTATCAACGTCTACCACAGATGATTTACGAAAAAAATTAACTTGTGGAAATTTTCATAACCTGAGAGCTAATTTCGCTGATCAAATTAGAAGTGTGATTCATGGTATTATAGGAAAAAAGACAATCTGCTCAAGAGAGAGAGAATGTATCTACAGTGATTCACATAAAAAGTACAAGAGCTATTACTCAAAGCCAGAGACTTTTTAAATATCAAGATGATTTTTTTTTTATATTTTCAAAATCTGTCAACGTCTATGTCACATCAGTAAATAAGCCACACTTTTAGATCATAGCCAGGCACCTGCTCCCACAAAACAAGGATGGTGGCTCTCCTACTAATCATCATTTAGAATTCACTTCTTTGATGTAGATATTTGAAACAACAAAATATTTTAGAAGTTTTTAACTTGGAGAGAGAGAGAGAGAGGAATATTAATAATAACTTAGATTGAAATGTTTCAAAACTAATGATGGATGAATATTGTTTACAGCAGTGGTTCCAAACCAGGCGGTCGGGAAGCATTTTCTGGGAGGTTGCGGAACCCTGGAAGTTTCAGTTTTTGTCGTGTGACTCAGTCAAGAAACTGTTCATGTATCTGTTTTGTGTATATGTACCGTATTTGCCAGCTTATAAGACGCACTTTTTTCCAGGAGAAAGTATACAAAAATTACCCTGCATCCAATACGCCGGTATCACTGAAGGGGGGGGGGGCCAAGTGGCGAAGGTGCAAGGCGTGTCTCCCACAGCAGACTCTCTCCCAGTTGAGTCACAGGCCTCTGCAGTAACACACACGCATTACCAGCCCCCAGCAGCTTCCTGTCGCCCTTCCACCCTCATAGATACACGGACAATACACGCTGGCGACAGGGGCCGGAACTCAAACTGTTACCGCACTAGCACTGACGCAATCGAGCCGCACTCCCATCGGGGCCTGCAGCTAAAACTCGGACCACGACACCTGGGGCAGAGCACGCTACAAGGACTGGACTGTGACTTCGTCCAGACGCGCACTAGCCAGCTCGATTTTAGGCAAACTTGGGCACCAACACAACACACCTGTTCTGATCAGAGGGAGAGTTCACTGATACCAGTAGATTTCTGTTTAGCTGTTGTGAATTTACTATATGTGCAGATGTTGTTCCCCTAAAAATCACTAAGATAGTTTTCAATGAATGTATGATGAACTGTACTAAAATCCTTTTTTCTGACATAATATACAATATATTGTTTCTGTTGCTTTTTAGTTCAGGGAACATTTACATTGATTTTTCTCCAATAATATTCATTTGAATTTGTATTGATTCAACTATTTTTTTGTAGTTTTAAATTTCAATTATGGAAGTGTAGCAGGGGGTCACAGGTCTTTTGGGTATTAGAAAAAGGCCCACGAGTCCAAAAAGATTGGGAACCACACAGCATATTTATATTTGTTAAAACTTAACAATTTAAAATGTATACACAACATAAAACTAATCTCACAAAGATATACAGGTACTTCAGGTAATAGTTTTTAATTCACATTCATGAATAGTTTGGAGTGAAAAGAAGAAACAAGCATCAAATGAGAATAAGCTATAAATGCCCTCTGTTTATTAGTCTTTATTATCCTGAATGATCTCAGGGATGAAGTGTATAAGAACTCATTGGTATCTTGTTTACATGTTATATTGTCAATTTTCTGCACAATGAAAACACTGAGAATGGAACACTTTATATGCAGTAAATAAGTAACCAAGTACTAAGTTGTCCTGTACTAACCAGACACACTTTACATTTTTTCTTCATTCTAGTTTGTACTCCAAACGGGTTGTCTGTCTGTCTCTTTGATACCAGGAAAAAGTATTTTGAACTGCAGCTTTGCTCACTGTTTAATTGTCTTGGTCTACTATTTGAACACCAGGGCTTACAATCCAATGGTGATCTTTCAGTATTGTGCCAAAGCAAATTATAATAAAGAGCCCAAAAATCCATTATACAGTGTGTAGTGTGCACTGAAGTACTGCAGTCTCTCGCTCAGAATAAAACAGAAGGAACAGTTTGAATGACTGGAAAATGGGCTAAAGTTATCGAAAGCAAAATATATTTTATCCTATGAAAACAATTAGAACATGCATCAACATTTATAACGAATATTATCTAGTACTGAGATTGCATCTGCACATGATGCACAACAGTTACAACCATGTATAAGATGTACAAGGGGGATAACTGGTACAACGGTGTAGACCTAAATAAGTAATAATACATATTGCAAAACAGAAACTGGATGGACAATTCTTAGAAACCAAATGTGTGAGCATCAGAGTATTTGTGCTCAATGGTCCGTGTACTGACTTAGGTTTTTCTAGAATACTTACACAATATGTTTAGAAGAAAACAAAGCACTGGACATTAAGAAGAAGAAATTCCAATAAGGAGTTGAAATGGTCAGAGAATAAAAAGGAAGTCCAGAAGAGAGAGAGAAATGATAAGGAAGTGGGACAGGCAACCAGATTGAATCCCCTCTTTTTCTTTCCAGAAAAGTGCTTTGGATGATTGATGTAAATAATTAAAAAGTCCTTCTGCTAATGGAAAGATGGAAGGAAATCAAAATAGTCTGGTTCTATGAAGCTACATTGCTGTCATTACCAGCCTGAATGTTTTTCTAACCTGCAAATGCAATCAGTTCTGTATTTGCAGTTTAAATAAAAGAAAGTGATCTTTAAAGTAATGGTTTCCATATTGCAAACTGTATAGAGCAGCTGAAACTGAAAAGGAAATTGTTTCCATCTCACACTGAAACTTGTTTCCATTTAGTTTCTGTTCAGTTTCCAAATGCGGAAGCATCATTTTTCATCCAGTAAAACAAATAAAGCTAAATTACTGTTGCTTTTGTTTATTTATTTGCTCTGTGACATGGACTCGGTTAAATACCAGCAGCATAAATGTCAATTCCATCAGTAATAATGGTCCTTATTAATCAGAGATGCTGAGTTCCTCCAGAGAGAATGCTAATTTATTAAGTCCAAATTAAATAAAATATTGAAATTACAATAAAAGTGAATACATTTTTTTAAATTCTCATAAAATCACTTTTCTTCAATTTTATTAATTAAAATAAAAAAATTTTTTCTCTCTCCTCTACGGAATTTGGTAAACATGTGAAAATGTAGTAGTTTGTCTTTAACTCTCTAAAGCTGAAACTTTATTATACTTTTGAAAATTAATTTTAAATACATTTTGTTTATTTTATGTAAGTGTAGCTAAGTACTTACTGAATTCAAGCTGGACCATTTACCACACAAACAAATACCCTTAAATTAGGTGTAACAACCCTCTAACTCGACTTGTCTTAAAAATCAAGAAAACAAAATTGTGCAGATGAAGTAACTCCATCATGTTATTTCTTCTGTATCCACAATTATTTTTCATATAAATGGTAGACACTATTGAAAAATGAACTTTTGGAATGAGAAAAACTGACTTTAGTTTTGCTTGCAATTACTTGACATTTAGCAAAATGAAATTAAAGATTATTAATGAGTGATAAATTTAATTATAAAGAATTGACATAATTAAATAAGCACCTAAGTTTTAAAAAGAAAATACCTGTTCATTCTGGAACCATGCATAAAACTGGCAAAATACATGAGGGTGTTAATACTCTATGCAAGGCAGCAACCTGTTAATATATTGTGTGGGCAAGATCATGCAATCTTAGTCTGCAAGATTGTAACACATCTCTAGTGCAGAATCAGCAGCATTAAGGAGTCCCGAAAAGTAAGTTTGTAAGGACAATCTCACATGGATCAGTCGAGGATAGTTCAGTGGGATTCATACCCAGTAATTGGCCAAGGCCAAAAGCGGTGAGAGCTGGAGTGCCTTTGTCCATAAAATTACTACATGAGAAAGTTGGTGTGTCAGGAAAATGTTACAGTTTCTTTACATACCACCAGTGGCCACCTAAATCACATCTCACACCATGACAGACACATTGCCATTAGTATAGCTTATGTATGACTATGCAAATTCCTATACTGAACGGTACTGCGCCTATACATGACCACTATCTGAAAACTCTGAAAATCTGATCTCTTCAGAAAAATGACAGTTGGAGAATGTGGCAGCATCTGCACAAACCATTGCAGTCAAAAGCTGACAATGCATGAAGAAAGAAGAGGTTTTGGTCTTGCCACACTTCCATTGTGCCTCATACTGTAGAGATAACATCTGATGCTTCTTGTGAACACCTGCCCATTTGCAGCTGATTGTTAGGTTTTGATTTCCAAGCTCTTCATAAGCATCTGTTCTGTTTGTTTTGTGCATCCAGGATGCATATGAATGATTATGGCTTTCTTTGAACTGGGAAATCATCCTGTTAGCAGATGAGTATCCAGTGCCTTAGAAATTTCACACCATTTAAAATTCTACCAGTTCTTGTGAACCATTTCTTTGTGGCATAACTGTTTGCAGAGGGTTGCTTTGATTTGTATCTACTGTTGTTATCATGTAACTGATTGACTCTCGATGGGTCGTGAGATAGCTCAGATGTGTAATCTCTAATCCAAGCAGAAGCCAGTAAGATTGTTTACACTGAAAAGTCATAACAGTTTCACCCCCCCACATTATAAGCATATATTCTACATTATACAAGACTTTACAAATATTTACATCATCTGAACTGCAATATCACAATTTACTTCATCCTCATCAATAAAAATTCCATGCTTGCTCACAAAGAATGTAAAATATGGCAGTCATATTCCACACAGAAGGGAAAAAGACAATAAAATTCCAATAATGCAAGTATCTACTAAAATTTCATCTGTACAGCCCACAGGCAGTCTGTGTATTCTGTATGAATAGTGAAGAGAGGGGTCAGCACGTAACTACTGAAAACAAATATTGAAGTAAAGTTTTAATTTAAATAAACAATGACCATTATACAATTGTTCTTATATAAATAACTTGCATGCAGAAAATTGTGTAAAGTAGTTAATCATGAAAAAACAATTGTATAAGATGTTTTACCTCTGTCATTTTAAAGATGCTGTATATATTTTAGATATCTCCTAAATTTAATGACAGAGCATCATTATTAAACAAGAATAAACATTCAGAAGCATAAAAAATAAATGCACAGCAGTAATACTAAATGTACTTACCTAGGTAAATTTGTAAGTATAGCTACTGCTATAGTGATACTGCTTGAACACCGTGATGAAGAATTTCTTTACAAAACCAAAAATGGTTGGCACCTTACTTTTCTAACTGCTTGCATTGGTTGTTTGGATCTAAGTCAAAATTCAACTCTATAAAGGAGAACTAAGTAAAGTAAATTAAAATCGAAAAGAACAAAGTAGAGCTATTTCAGCTTTAAGTGCTGTATTACCTCAGACTGTTTTGTTTTTTCAAATAGAAGCAGTTTTACTGAAAGTTAATCCATTCGTCAAGATGGAACTGAAGAGAAAAATATGATTGACCATAGTGGAATAAACATTTTTAAATTGCTGATTTTATTGTATTCATTATTTTTCCATAATAGATTTAAATGGACTGATTTCTAAATTATGGTACTCGAAACAACAACAAAAGGAGCTGATGAGAACTAATCTAGTGAATTAGATTTCTTTATCTCAGATAACAAAGACTTCGCTTTTAAAAAGCTATACATCATTGTTAAATAGTACTGACACCTCCGGATTCCTTGTGACATAAACGTGGGAAATTGCATTTAAAAAAAACAAATGTATTTATAAAACTACATTTTAAGTGGTTAGCATTTAGAATGTATTTTTTTAATTGAATACTACAGACATAATAGGAAAAAATACTTATAGATAACATTTTTAAAAGTCTGAATAATTAACTCGGATGATTTTTACGATGGGTTTTCTTCTTTGTTAACAGAAACGACAAAATTGTGTATAAGTGAAAAAAATATCAATCCTGGAACATTAATAGTAATCAGATACATTATAATTTCAAATCATGATAGGGATGTGTTCCACAGCATTAAAGAATTAATAATAATGATGATAATAATAATAATAATAATAATAATAATAATAATAATAATAATTAATAATAATAATAATAATACTGCATACAATTAAAATCCTGTATTTCACAAACATGTTGCAAGAAACAAAGGTTAAGAAAAAATATTAATTTCCTGTGCGATATATCAAAAGCTAGCAAAACTTTATCCATATCATATAATTGTGTGAAAATCCTTTACTTCTGCTCTCCAATCATCTGCCAAACTTTCACACAATGTAGTTTGCTGACGATCTGATATTCCCCGCCATAAGTCTAACCATTATTATAGATACTAGTCTGCCATTGTTACACTGATTTACACTTTCTTCCAGTTGTGGCCACTTTCAAACACCCAGCCTGCCTATCCACTTTCATTTAAAAAGACAACGTTTCCCCTGACTTCATGAAGGTGGTTCCCTCCTTTTAAAATCCAATAGAAGTATCAGAAAACAGAGAATTACTCAGCCATTACCTTACTCTCTGACACTGTGTAAAGTTTTAGAATTTCAATTAACATATTTATGATTATCGCCTTAGTTTAAAATTCTTACAATTTTTTTTAAGTAGTGATAGAAATATATACATATAAAATGTGAAAATATAACTTGCATAATTTATCTCTAAGATGTACCCAGACACGGCCAGAATTGGCTGTGAAGATAGATGATTTTAATTAATCTCCACTAGTGCGGAGTTCTGTTCCCTACCCACTAGCCACAACACAGTGTTGAGTGTATTACAGAGGTTTTTCAGCCAGCCTCTTACAGTAAGTCAATCTTTTCCTTTTTTTAAAATTAGACAACCTGTGTATTGACTGAGTGATATCTCATGCTTACTGTCCCAAGCCCCTGACATTAAAGAAGCTATGCCAGCAAATTTAAGACAAAAATCAGCTTTTCCCAAAACTTATGGTGATAAATGCTAAGTATATATATTCTTTCAAAAATGTATTGAAACAAATTATGATCACTTTTATTTTGTTTTTCTTGGCTTTTTCTCTATTTATTTATTTTAATATTGGAAATAGGCATGGGATTGTTTTATAGAACTACCCAGCAGAAAATAAACATATTAAATATATTTTAAACAACATAACTATCATAAGACATTTGCAAAGTTAGAAATAATAATTATTAATAATAACTGCATTAAAATAAGCCTCCATAAAAAGTTGGATATCCACTTATATTATTTTAAAATAATTCAAATATGACAACTTTATATATGTGAATTATGATAAAGGTATTTAATTTTTAAATCCAAATTTGTTTATATTCAATAGCTAAGTGAACATATTGATTTTCACTATTCAAATGTGGGTTCAGTAATTGCTTTGTGTTCAATAATATTTAATGAGGATTTTGTGTGGATCTGGGCAATAGGAGATCTCTTCCAAGTTGCACATTTGTTTGTTATTCAGGTTCAGGCAAACTACCATACACACACATGGGCTGTACATGGAGAATTGTGACCATAATTCAGTCAGATGATAATCTTTCTTTAAAACGTGACAGAATTCTGCGAGCTTTCATGATGTTTTATTTGTCATTTTCCTGCTATCTTTCTTTTTCAATAATTCCAGGTAAAATCTGCTTTAAAGTTGAGCTGACTCAAGCATCCATACTGCTGCTGTGCTGTCTCAGCCTCCAGATCTATCTTGGAAATAGTTCAGCATTTATGAAAGAAAACTGATCAAATAGTCTAATTAATATTCATCTATATTCGGCGTTTTTTGTAGTTTTTACTTAAATATTTCTCTTCTTTTTTTTTTTATTGTGACCTTTTATGTTCAGTTCTTTAGCGTTCAGTATGTGATATGGTTGTAGAAGATACTGTGCTAATGGCTGGAGTAATTACAGGTATCTGAAGAGATTTAACCAAGAACTTTAGCTCAACAACATCTGAGGGTTATACCTTCTCATTACTATTATTTAAAATATTCATAATCAGTATTTAGATACCAGAGACAGATGTTCAAATAAAACCCAGATGAGAGAGAGCCTCCCTGTAGCGCCATCTGCCATCTTTTTGTTGCCCTAACATTCAAAGACTAAAAAGAATTTGATTTCCAACATAAAGCCAATAAAAAATAACATGTAAGTCGTTACGGAACGAACAAAAATGAAAGAAAAAGAATTTTGGGGAGAGAAAAGGATGAACAATGGTTATTAATTAAAACACTTAACAAAATAATATAAAGATATTACCACTTGTGCAGCTATTTACAGTCACCTTAGGCACAATGGTGGCTCTTTGCCTTGGTTTGAGTTGGGTTATTCCAAATTTGTATAATGGTTAAATTAGGTGTAAAACTGTTCACAGATGTTCCTGTAATGTAGTTACTGACATGGAGGAGTCTGGCACTTCAATGACCTCTTAATGAGCAAGAATACCTATGCAGAGATAGGCCATAGATTGGAAATAGATGTGACGAGGATTTAGCAAGTGCACAATGCAGTACTGACTCACAATAACCATGACATCACCTACCTGGTTTGGCGTAACCATGCATTCAGCACGTTCATCGGACCCACATCTTTGACCAAATAGTAACAAAATAGCTAGACACCACCTGTCCACCTGCCACACGGCCCTAACACCAACAGGTGACGGTGTGCATTGTATTCTAATTGTAATAAAATGGAATTTTTTTTAATTAGTAACACTAATGGTGGCAAATATCCAATTGCATTAAAAAAACTATTTTAATGAACAGTGGCTTCATTCAGGAAATTAATTCTAAAAGATTATAAATTAGGTTCTCTTCACTAACCAGAGAAAATCCAGCTTTCACTTTCCTGATGGTCACCAAATCAGTGTCATGACCACTGTACCATTAGACTATTTGGGGGATGTGATGTCTTCATCAGGTGATGATACCTTTTGATGGCACTGCTACAATGAACCTGGTTATAAACTTAGGTCTCGTTCTACTTCAGAATAAAGATTCACCATGCTGTTCAATTAGCTGTTTTTAGTAAACCCTAAGATTTTATGTGAACGTGAAACAAAACTTTTTCCATCTTCTTCTGACTCTTTTCATTGTTTTACTGATGTCCTTGGCAGGTGTTTAGTAGTTTTTCACACAGAAGTAATATCTAAATTGAATGCATTATAATTATGGATTAAATTTAAAATTAACCTTAAATTCAACTTGAAATTTAGATAACAATTACCTTTTAATCATCAATTCACTTAATCAATCATTACACAGATCAAATCAAATAAGACAAGCAATCATCAGTTCGAAGTTACAAGAAGTAACTAACACCACAAACAGCAACCAACTTCACAAACAACTCTCATTAAAATAATCAACTAACTTAAAAAACATAATTGTGCGTCGATAAATTTTGGTTGCTAGAACTGAGCTAGAAAATGCAAAGAACCAAGTAAATGTAGCATCTTTAATTAAGACTTTTGACATAAATCGTTAGTCAAGCCAATGTGAAAAGATGACAACTTGGGGTCCTCAAGATTTATTTTTGGCCTTTTTTTTCCTATACTAGGGATTTTCAAATAAAACTTGGCCAGATATCATTATCGAGATGCCATTTCACCTGGGTTTCCTTGGAACATCTAGAACAAATATCCATGCAAGAGAAACAATAGGAATAGGCATCCTGATTAATCTTTTATTTAAAAAAAATTCATTAAAATGATCAGTAAAATGTGTTTAGAAAATCAGATTTTTCAAAATAGGGGATAAAAATAAAATAGATTCTCAGTATTAATTTATTCTAGAAGCTAAGGAAAAATGCTGATTATTTTATAAAATGCTTTAGAGACCAAAATTAAGACTACAACTGAAATCATGATAATCAATATCACAAATAATCCTTTCTGCCAGAACGTTCATGGTCTGATATGATCATGCAGACTGGACTACACAGGGTGAGGCCAAGGAAATGTTAAGCAAAGCTGTAGAGAGAAAGAACAGTTACTGAAAGGAGATTGGCATAGGTCCTCAAGAATTTCTGGTATACCTTGACATTTAGTCGCAGAAACAGAAAGCTTCACCAAACATTAACCGGTTGTTATCAGTGGATAGCTCATATGAGTCATCTCCCTTGTTTAGACAAAGCTAAATATAAATTTAACATCAAATGCATTTTTTACATTTTTCTTAAAAACAGAGAGTATCGTAAAAGTAGTTGAAATCCTTCTTGCTAGAAACCATTACATTTGCATCTGTCATCAGCTAATGTCACAGCAGCACACAGACAACACAGAAATGTTAGGTAAAACAACTTTTCAATTTAAGAAAAAAGAAAGAAGTTATAGATGGGCTACATACAGAGATGGTAAAAAAAATACAACAATTTTCAAAATCTTAGTAGTTGATAATAAATTCCTTCAATGATACTGCAAGGTACCCATCTAATTTTTTATTCAAGCCGCATGAACGTTAACCATAGCAAAAAATAGTAAATTAGTCAGTTATTTCAGAAGCAACAATTTAACTTTCTTCTTAATGATAAACTGTAATTTGAATATTTTATATCCGTTTGTATAAAATGTCTTCACATACTTTTAATTTCATTGTCCCAAAAAACCAACCTGATTGAGAGCAAACTATTTTCTCTTTTGTAGTACAATCTAATTCTCTCAGCCTCACTTTACAGATAGCCCCTAGATTTGCTATTAGGCTGAGATCAGGGACTCCAGGCCAGTCTAAACCATGTTGTTTTTCCCCCAAAAAACCAACTCAATAGTTCTTACTGTGTGGTCAGATGCAAGACCCTGATGGAACACTCCTCTACAATCTGGGTAGAATTCAGTCAGTCTCTCTGGAATGTAAATATGCTTTGTGCTGTTCATCATGCCTTCCAATAAAATTTAAAAACCTGCCCCACAGCAAGAGAAACACCCCAAAACATCTCATCTAGCTGTTCCATATTTTGTACTCATCAGATAAAGTTGCTGCCTTCACCAACCTTACACTTCAAAATGACTATTCAGAAAACAGCAATTTCTTAAATCCTTCTTCAGCTATGATGTATCTTTAGCTTATGCCAGTCATTTCCTTTTCATTTTGATGGTAATCAATTGCCTTTTTAAAGGCTTTCTGGTTTTACATCGACCTTCTAGAAGTTATCGTGTTGTTGACGAAACCATGTGAGTGACAGCGTCATCAAGTTCTTTTGCCAGCATCCCACCAATCTTTCAAGGATCCAGTTTTCTCTTTCATAGTAGTATTGTGTCATCTTTTCCAGAGATTTTTTGCTTTTGTCCCCATCTCCCTTTACTTGGGAGTCACTTATTTACTGGGCTTAAACAGGCCCTGTATTCTTTTGTTAGAGTTCTCTGAGATATTGGTGTTCTTTTCATGCAATGTTACAATTTTCCCCCTTTTTCTTGGTGTTACATCCATTCTCAAAAGTAACAAAATAACACAGATTAAAAGTGAAAAGTTGTTGAAAGTCAAGAGTCTGTCACCAGTAAGACAATTTCAAGAGAGATGACATTCATTGGAGAAAATAATGCAATCATACTAGTGCACAACAGTTCCCATGTATTTGGGTAAAAAATAAGTCTTTTATTGAAATATTTTTAAGTATTTGATATTCAAATTAATTTTCACAAGACTGTGTGCACATGAGATGAAGTACTCTACCATATTTAAATGAGCACCTATCACATATCACATCATTCTGAAAATAAAGCATCCCAAGCACAGTTGAGGCACATGATATTTCACTATTCACCCAATGTTGGGCAGAGGCAAATTAATTTTGACTCTTCAATATCTTAGCCCTAGTATAAAACCCTAGGTCCTACATGGGATTGTGTAGATTCATCAGTATACTCGCTGACCAGTAATGTACATTTAGGTACAAATTTTGACAAAATCTGGATCAGCTGGTGACTGAGAACCTTATGTTTGACCCATGTCCAGACTTTATATGCTGCTTATGAAGGGCTTATCAATTACTAGATAGTTTGTGGGTTTTCATTTTTTTATATTGGATGCGTGTTAAATTAAATGCTTGTTTTGAAGATGCTCATTTTGATGCAGCTGATTGTTGTTGTTTGTTGAGCGAGTTGGACTTCCGAACGAGGTTCTTGCAATGGCATCGCATCCCATAAAGACAAGTGGCCTGTTCTCTGATGAGTCCTCCTCGTTACTGAGAGATGTTCGTCGAGCCGACAAACGGCCCGGTCCCCCGACACCGTGGGCCCCAAGGACCCGGGAGGTCTCTCTCACGTCGGACACCAAGGAGATGTCGTACAGCTGTTTCACGCTATGGCGATCATCAGCGACAACTCTCCTCCGACCCCAGCCTGGGATCGAACCCGGTACAGGAGCAACGGTTCCCTTACGGAGCTAACCCGCTACCACCTGCCCCACCGGGCCGGTTGATGCAGCTGATCAGGGTATCACAGACAGAAAAGGTTTAGAAAAATGTGATTGTCCAACTTCTGGATACAAAAAACAAAATACATACTGACCTTGACTTCCTTAAAACTTAAACAATCTATTTAAAATCCTATATCATGCAATTTATTTATTTTAAATGTAATAAATAATCCTTGCTTAACAAACCCTGGAGATGTCTAGGTCCAGGCCCTGGGTTCACCACAGATTAAATTCTGGTCAATCACATTATATCTTCATTTGGTACTGTAAAGATTCCTGACACATTTTGGGTCTTACTACTGCTTTCGGTGTTCTTCAAGCAGAAAATAGAATTTAAGATTTGGAAAAGTTAATTTTATCCTGTTCTATTAGCTATTCATATAAAATTTTACATATTTTTGTTATTTATTTGGTGCAATGAAAACTTAAATTAAAGCAGCACTAGAAGGTTTATCTCATTTTAAATTTGTCCAAAGCGAGATAAAGTTTCATTTTCCTATATGAAGTGTGAAGGTGAGCCACTCCTCTGGTGCCATCTATTGCCCCCAGATTATCTCAGAAAAGGTCTTAAGTGATCTAAAATTTCTTTTATTCTCATCACCACCATATGTTGCAAGATCAGCCTCACCGTATGGCCATCGAATAAACTCAACTTCAAGATAACTTCTTCATTCAAGTTTCTGAACCTGTTTTCTATATATTTGAATTCAGATGACACAAAACAGTGATATCACTATCTTCAAAGTATAACTTTGGTTTGGTTAGAAGAGCAATATATTGGGCCAGCTTCCATTTCAAACTGCTTTATTTCTCAATAAAGTGCTACATAGAAAAACCAGACTGGTTTGTGAGCAATATCAATCCCATGGCAAGTTCTTTGATGGTGCAAAGTACTTCTCTAAAAGGAAAGCAAATTCCTAGTCTGGAAAATGTTGGAAGTGTATGTGATGACAGACAATAAATCTATCATTAAATGAAAATATTTGACAAATCTGATGCTTTCATTTCTTTGTACAGTTGAGCTTTTCCCTTCTCTGGACTTCCATCATTTCAAGATACTGCATGTTCCAGGTTAACACTGTAGCATGAAAATCACTGAGAACATCTTTACTGGATACAAGTAATCTGCTTCAAGGACATCTGCAATATGCCAAAGTTCTTGTCATCAGAGATAAAACTGTTCACAAACTTCCAGTGTCTTGTGATACATCTTCCCATGGAACAGTAAAACAAAAGCCAATAAAAATCTATTTTTCTGTAATTCTGACAGCTTTTTCTTCCAGGTTTATAAGCGAACACCTTAGAGTCTTTGGCATTGATATAAAATTGAGCAATATTTCACACGCAGCCTTAGAGTGTGAAAACAGTTTGCATTTTTTTTGCCAATACAAAGGCCATGTTAAACAACAATATGGCCGCCATTGTACTATGACAAAAGAACTTAATGATTCTGTAACCTCACCAGTTTTTTCTTCTGTATAAAGTGTGCGGCATTGGATTTTTATACGTTTTCAGCCACTAATTCTGAATGTGTTTGTTTTCTTTAACAGGAGAAAGTCTTGATGGTTGTGGATGAAAATTCTCGGCTAAGGGAAAAAACAAAAAAGGTGTCCATTTACAAAGCAGTGGCGAGGCTACAGGGGGGGCAGGGGGGGCGACCCCCCCTGGTCGGATTTTGGTACCGTCGGTCGGAAATTTACATGTTGGAAAAAAAATGTTCTTCACTAGCGCTATTATTTCACAACTATCACATCATTGAATTAATTCACCTGCATCAAAATTTGTCCCCATTATAATGGTCCCCTATAATGCTATTATGTACAGTACATTTTTTTTCCAACATGTAAATTTCCGACCGACGGTACCATAGCCTCGCCACTGTTACAAAGTAATCATCTTCTTCACAGAGGACCCAAACAAACTGTTCACGGCAGATTATCTGGTGCCAGCGAGCAGTTGTCATTAAATTTCACTTTCTTTTCCGCATTTTCAATCTGATTCTCACCTGATCTTTATTAATTATTACTTAGATCAATATCTGAAAGCTCTGTAAGAGTTAGAAGGCCTCCTGTAGCAGACATGAGCTCAACAGAACCAGACCTCAGATTAAGTGATAAATATGATTAGACATCCTTATAAATTCTCAGTCCAGATGGTGAAAGAATAAAAGCTGTTATCGATGAAGAAGAATTGGCAGTTTAAAGGTATGAAACTTATGTCAGTCATCGTGTGTAAAAAATTTACAGATATATTAATATTAAATTATTGTCAGAAGAATATTTGTTATAAACTAATAAGACAGAAACTACAAGTGGGAAACATAAAAGATAAGGTTCTAAGTATAATCAAAAACATTTTATCAATTGTGTGTTATTGTGTCTATGTGGCAGAGAATGGAGTAAGATAAATGATGATGATGATGATGCAAAAACCATGGCTAACTAGAAGGAAAAAGTCCACTTGAACTGTACAATGAAGGCAAGATGAAAAACTTTTTTAAAAATATATATACAATGAAAAATAAAACTATTTTTAGTATTTAGGACTGAATAACAACTATTAAGAAAATAACATTTGTAAAGAGTGAGTTAAGATTAGTTTAGGGTTAGGTGTTGTAAGTTTAGTTTAGGTGCCATCAAGTTTGAAACTATCATCATCTGATTCTTATGAAAGCATTAAAGGACAATTATATCACACCTTTGTAATGCCAAGTGATTGCATTTACATTAAGGCAATTTAAAGGGGTCATCTTTGCCAAGTAGGAATAAGGGGAATCTTGACTAATAGACAACAGTTCATGGAAAGCTTGTTGTTCCAAGCTTCCTAGCAAAAGATTTTTCTGTCCCTGGTGTATATTTTATAACCATTTTGAGAACCCCTGTGTACGGCTAACCAAAAGAAATATTAAGGAGCTGTGCAGGGTGCTTGAGTTAGTGAGAAGAGAAGACTGGAGGCAGCAGGACACACGGTTGGTACATTTTTGAAATATCTTTTTACAAACACGGTGGCTTCAAGAAAAATTACTGCCCGCATTTTTAAAACACACGGATAAGCCAAAACAGGGCTGTGTGACACAAGTACAGAAATAATAAGAAAGCAACATCAAAACAGATGAAGAATGAGATAAAGAAAAGCGATGATGGAAGATAACAAAGAAGAAAAACAATTTTATTGAATTTTCTGCAATATCTCGATGGGGTTTAGTTAGCCAAAACAAGATTGCTGTGAGGTCAGGTCATTAATCAATATGATCAGATAAAAAGCCATTGTTATTTTCAAATCAGTCAAAATGACCCAGCCATGACAAGCTTTCCACATTAGTTAATCTCCTCTCATATACCATTTTTAGAACGAGAAATGTGCACAAAACACATGCACACAACTATAAATAGGATTGTGAAAGGTTTCTATCCACAGCAAATTAAGGAAGCAATCTTCTGTATTTCTCCATTAAAGTATACTGGGCACAGGATCTAGAGATAGTGGAATTTAGAGTCTATTACATCAGAATTATTAAGAGCGAACAAGACAAACAACCACCTGTTGTCATCCTTAACTCATATGTCTAAAATTGAATATAGAAGACCTGTTATAAAAACACAAAAAACTAATAGCATCTATGTTTACATGTTAGAGAACTGCATGCTATAATGCACACGTGGGTATGGAAATGTCGGTACATTGTGGTAGACTTCAATTGTGCAATAATCTACAATGGGACTCCACATTAAATATGTCACATGACCAAAGACTTCTTGCAGCAGGATAACTAAAATAATGCAGTGCAGGTAAAAACTGCTAGTTTCATTGTCAATTGTCAGTTAACTACCTGATATGGGACATCACGAGTCACTGCCACTGTACAAATGCTCTTGAAGAGTGGAAAATCAGAGGAAAGACCATGTTGAACAAAGGTAAAGTACTCACTGCTCTGCAAATCCAAGAACATTTCCTGGAAGTTGAGGATTGTCCAAACAAATGATCAAAAATTAATTTTATTATGCATCACACATCCATTTGTTATCCTTTTCGCAATTATTAATGCTATACACAATCAACTGGGCATCATCCTTGAGCAGGTATCCAATGGCAACAAGTATGTGTTTGATTAAGGTCTGTTCAGCTTGCATACACTGTTAAAGTGAAAAAAGTGCTACGCTGTTGACGGGGTTAGTGGAATTGTACTAATGCAGGAAGAGTCCATAACTGACAGGACCCCCTGCTGGCTGTTCAAAGTAGCAGATGAATCAGAAATACCTGGATAATTCTGTGATATCAGTGTCTTCATCAACAACCACTACCAGCATTCATGTTCCAGGTCACTTAGTGACCAACCACAAAGAGATAGGGTTGTCAGTGCATTCCTCAGACCAGCAACATTATCACAACAAACTGGTCAGCATGTCCACATATCTTTCACTCATTTCAGCAGCTCTGGAAAGGGTTCAGCTCAGGAATCTCGCATCCCCAAAGATACAATGTGTACCGAGCAATATAATGGAAATACCAATCTGGATGCAATTATTTCTTTCTTTATTCATAGAGTCCGAGGCTCCCTGTCGCTCCGCAGCCCTGATGGAAGTATTGACAATACACACTGGTGAAGGGAGCTGGAATTCTAACTGTTACCGCACTAGGACTAATGTAATCGAGCCGTGCTCCCATTGGCTAATGCCATTGGGGCCTGTGTAAAGATTTCAAGCTACCCTCCCATTTCAAGTTACCCCTGGTAATTTTAAATCGATTTCATCCAACCTCCCGGTAATCTGAACGCGATTTGAATGAAGCTACCTGGGGGATAAGGTGAAGCGGGGGTAATCTGAAATTGCTACATTGGCAGCTAAAAGACTCGGACCTCGATGCTTGCAGAGAGCACGCGGCAAGGACTAGACAGGGACTCAAGCTGGACGTGCACTAGCAAGCTCAGCTCTAGGCCAACTTGGGCACCAACAACCAGCAACGTTGTGTCATGTTTCCGCAGCTAGGAGAGTGACGATAGGGTGTATCATCACGTGTAGCAAATTTGTGTACACGTCGGGATTTTTCAGACCATCAGACATGGTCTCAGAGAAGAAAAAGTGAAAAGTAGAGGATGAATCACGCAAATTCAATGGTAGGTGGTATTTCTTCACCAGTGTTAAAGAGACCACAGTATGCTTAATTTGCAATGAATCTGTGGCTGTCCTTAAAGAATATAATGTCAGGAGACATAATACAAAGCATGCATCTAAATATGGTACCCTTCAGGGCCAGATGCAGAAAGATAAGGTGCAGGAACTTGAAAAACATCTTGCAGGCCAACAAAATCTCTTCAAGAAAGCCACTGCTGAGGCAGACATTTCAGTGCGTGCCGGTTATTTGGTCTCCAAAATCCTGGCAAAACGTATGAAGCCCTTTGGTGATGGCAAGATGGTGAAGGAATGCCTTGAAGCTGTGGCTGATGTAGCATTTCCTGAGAAGGCTATTTCGAAAATTAGCCTGTCAAGGTTTACTGTTGGTAGGAGGGGGTTGATGATATGTCAAAGAATATTGAAGACATCCTGAAATGCAGAGCATCAAATTTCAAGTGGTTTTCCATAGCATTGGACGAGAGCGCTGATGTGTCCCATGTAGCTCAACTGGTTGTCTTCATTCGCTGAATTTAACATAACCGAAGAGTTAGCAGGTATGGTGGGAATGATTTGGCACAACAACCGGTGCAGATTTGAAAGAAGAGTTGATGAAAGTACTGAAGTGGTTGGGGCTACCTTTAGAGAGGCTAAGTGGCATTGCAACTGATGGGGCCCCACCAATGGTTGGAAAGAACAACAGCTTGACAACTCTCATCTCTCAAGAAGCTAGGGCTCTGACTGGTCGTGAGTTAATTTTGTGCCACTCTTTGTTGCATCAAGAGCACTTATGTGCAAAATCTCTGGGATGGAAAATGTTGTTGCAGTTATTGTGAAGCTTGTGAATTTCATCAGATCAAATGGATTGAATCATCACCAATTCAGAGAGTTGCTGAGTGACATGGCATCTGATTATGAAGATGTCGTTTATTATGCTGAAGTGCAATGGCTAAGCCATGGTCAGATGCTCAAGCGAGTTTATGATTTGAAGAAAGAAATTGAAGTCTTTTTAGATATGAAGGGGAAGCCAGTGAAGGAATTTGGCAATCGCGAGTGGATGTGTGATTTTGCGTTTTTTTGATCGACATTACTCAGCATCTCAATGAACTGAATCTGAGGCTCCAAGGAAAGGATCAGCTCATCCACACCATATTTGACAAGATCAAGGCATTTGAATCCAAGTTGTCACTGTGGGAATCACAACTTCGCTCCAATAACCTTGTTCATTCTGAAACATTCAGGAAGGAGAATCCAGATGATTCTGCAAAATATGCAGAAGAGATTCAGCAACTCAAAGATAAATTTCACTTCTGTTTTCAAGATTTCAGAAGATACGAGGACACCTTCAACATCTTTTCCATTCCTTTTGATGGCAGTGCTGAAAGTGCACCTCCAGAGCTTCAAATGGAGCTTCTTGATCTTCAGTGTAGCACTGAACTGAGAGCAAAATTCTGCGATGTGCTGCTACTTGACTTTTACAAGCTCTACCTACCAAGGAAGAGTTTTCCCGAATTGTCAAACTAAGCTTTGAAGATGGCAGCACTTATATCTGTAAGTAATTTTTTTCAGAAATGCAGGTGCTGAAAAACAAGCATCGAAATCGGCTGGGAGGCAAACGCATGGAAAGCTCCTTGTGCATCGCAACGTCTCAGATCAAGCCGGACATAGAAAGACTTGTGAAGAAAAAGAGTGTCAAGTGTCAAATTAAGCTGCTTAAAAAGTAGTATAAATAAAAATCATCATACAATATATATTTTCTTTTATTTTGGCATAAAAAGAACTTTTGTGTGTCATAAAAGGGGTGGCTATGGAGTATGTTGGTACTCACAAACTCTGTAAGAAAAAATGCATGTGGCCCTCCAGAAGCCTACGAAGTTCACTAGCGGCCCGCATCCAGAAAAGGTTGCTCATCACTGCTATAGTGTGTCCCCTGCCCTTGGTTCCTCTGTCTGAGTGCCTACACAGGCCACTCCCAGCAGCAATGCCAGTAAAGTACCTTGCTCAAGGGTCACGGCAATGCACCAGCAGCGGGAATTGAAGCCAGGACCCTTAGGTCCTGAAGCCTACATGCTCACCACTGAGCCACATTGCCTGGCAATGAGTACTATACAAATTGTGATATCATTATTTATTAACTTAACGTTAAAAAAATCTATGGGCTAATTTGACAAAGAAATAAACTGCTTTCTATAACTTCCAATTGTTTTGTATTTTTCTATACAAATGGAAAATGTCATTTAACAATTGGATTTTGTGACCACTAAACACATTTTATGAAAAATAATAATGTGGTTTGTTTGTAATAGTCTAATGTTGTATAAGTCTTAAATGCATTTAAGTTTGTAAGTGCAATTTAATAATATGCAATTTATATCTTTGTGACAATTGTGTCCATGCAAATCTCTTCACCTACATTCTCTCACACAGCTGATTTCACATTATCACTGAGAATGATCCAATTTATACAGTATTAGGACACAAAAACAGGAGCGTGTCATTAATACACTGGACACAGCAAGCTTGGTGAGACTGTAAACAACTGAGCTAAGAGATGTAAAAGCAAATACATTTGCAAACCCCAAAGTAATTCATTTTTTTTTGTATTTAGTACGACAGATTAAGATAAAATATGAGTCTGAAATCTCAACGGTATGCTAATAATTGCTATATTTTGGCCAAACAATCTGTTACACTATAGTACTATCAAGAAGGAACAGCACATCATGTTTTGTTGTTGCTTTTAAAAATAAAACAATCTCTGTTAATTAGACCCAGAGTTTTCAGATTCCAATTTCATAAACCATTTAACTATCTTTATGAAACTTAACACTATTAACTGATTGCTTTGGTCCAGATAAAAGGATAAAGAGCAAGTATAATCTAATATCTTGCACTTGATAAATAAATCTAACTCTTCTAAGCTAAAGTTCAGGGGTCAAGTAATCCAGGATTAAGTGGTAATGAGAGAATTTCTTTGCCACCAACCAACAATGTCCATCTACTTTATAGCACAAAACTGGAATTTGCCTTGACATATGTTATCCATTGGTTTGTGTAAATACTATCATAATTGATTGATCGATTTCCTCTAATGGAAAACGCTCACTAGGCTCAGGCTCACTTGCACATCCGAAGAGTTTGGACACACAATGAGAGCAAATAAATTACAAAGAATGCTGATAATCTTTAACTGTAGCTTACAATTATAAGGAACAAACTGACTTTCCAATACTCAATAAACATATGTAGGCCATTCATTAAAATAAGCTTTAGTTTTTTCGGCCGTGTTTGACTGTATGCAAAGTTGGATAAAAGCTTCTATAAGTTCCTCCTCCAGTACCATGACTGGGCAGAGATTCTATCTGTTGAAGACGTACATAAAAATTAATAATATAAAAAATTATTTGTTATACTAAACTGAGATGTCTGTTCAGCACGTTCTTATGCAATTAATATTCATCAAATGAAAATGATTACTTTTTTTTTTGTCGTAGTTCTTTACTAATATAAAAAGCCATCACTGACTGACATTCTGCAAATGTCTGCCGGTATTCCAAATATGAAACCAAAATTTTAGATTTACTTGTCTGTTAAGAATAACGGAATCTGTAACTATGGTGTCCGCATAATATGATAACAATAAGAACATTTTTCAAATTCTAATAAGTAGATAGTAGTGTAAGGTATTTGAAAAATCAAAATAGTAGGGATTACATTTCTTCATTTAGGGAAAACTTATTACAGCCATGTTGGCTTCGTGCCGTGTTACAATACGTAACCAAATCACGCGTATTAAGGCGCCCCCCCCCATGAGCTGGGTGGTCACTCTCTCCTCCGTACACAAACCCAGGTCATCGCGGAAAAACAGATTTAGTTTCCATTTTTTGTTTGAGAATCTCTGTGGGCGGAGAGCATGTAACCGGAGAGATTGTAGGAACTCAAACCCAAGGGAAATACTTCCCCAATTATTCACTTCATTTTCCCAAGAAACAAATACACATAATGATGATAATGCTTTTGCAACTACCTGAACAAAAGTAGTTGCTAAATTAATTGCTTTGAAGGAGGATATAATTAATCATTTCTATTATATTTTTGCCAGCTAAATAGAAAGTAATTTTAAAATAAGGACATGAATTTGTGGCACAAACTTGTTAAAAAGCTCTCTCTGCATTTTAAATGGTGCATCATAAATAAAACTAAGAGTTTGCTATATTTTAAAGAAATTGTGACATTTTTAAGACTTTTATGAATTACAATCTAGATATTTTTTATTTACCAAATTACGATGTGATATGGCATTTATATAATTATATTAATGTATACATTATTGTTTATATTTATTCTAATTATGGTAAAAGTATAAAATTAAAAACTATTCTAAAATGTATTGTAAAAAATCTTGTAGTTTTACATTGGCATAGCAAAAATTAATTTCCCCTATCTGTGAGGCCAAACATTTTGTTCTTAATCCAAAATAATAACACTGATTGATACAAATCAATAAGCAATACTGAAAAGTTCAGGAGGTGGAAAATGCCTATTGACAGTGCATTATGGGTATTATACAGAGTTCTCCCAAAAGCATCATAGCATGGTGCTATGGCACAACACACCATACTGGAATTTTAAGAAAGCAATTTACTTATCCACCAGATAATATTTTTTAATACCCAAAATGGAGCTTTCTGATAAGAATAAATCCATTTGAATCATTCCATAATGCAGTACTCACTACAGCAAAATGCTAAGTTATATGCAATCAGGATGATCAATTTGTACAGCAGCGTACAGAAGAGACATTTCACACACATCCTTTAAAAATGGAAATCTCTTAGTGACACTAAATTTTACAAAGAAAAAACTCTAGAAAAAGAAACTATCAAGATACATATCTACTCCTCTGACACCATTTGGAATATCAAAAAACAAACATGGCTATTCAAGGTTCTGGGCAAATGTTATAGAATTCTGTGTTAATTAGCATGACATCATACTTATGTAAATTTGGGAAAGTTTTCTGCAGAGAACCCTGTTATAGTGGCATGACAACATTTTCCCATCCTTCCTTAAGTCAGGCATTCAACAACATATCAGTAAAACCCTAAAAACTTTAAAATGTATACTTTTACTGCCCTCGGAATTTCATTTTTCATATTGGTAACCTGAATTTTAAAATACTTCACTAGATTTTAAATTTTTTTTTACGTTTTGTGACTGGGTCAGCTTGAACCCTAAACTTTACAGGTAATTATAATGAGTCAAATTCAGTTTTTCCCAAATTATTCTCCAAATAAACCTGGTGCTGATTTCTTCCTTCATGGGTGATTGCTGATTGAGAAGGAGCTGCTAGTTAGTTCCAGCCACTCTGTCAAATATAGTCTAAAGTATGACTGTTTTTATCAAGTCGGATATTCAAAGACATGTCTATAAAACTTTGAATAGTGGATCACATCTTAAATATATTTCAAAAGATTCCCAGGTTTTCTTTTGCCCAAGCTCTCTACTTCCTGATAAAAAGTTATATTGCTACGCTGATCATCTCATGGTCTATTTTAATGATGCTTTATGCTGAGATGTCAGGAAATAACGGTAAATTTTACCATAATCAGGACAATTACATATATAAATCTGCAATTCAGCTGCAAAGGACTTCTGTACTGATACCCTGATTCACTGTAGAAAAAAGTTTGATAATTTTATAGAATAAATGAAACAGAAGATGATTTATCTATGTTCGCTTTTAGAAACAAATTACAGAAAGCAATTTCCGTTATCTCAAAAAAAAAAAATAGTTGACTAATGACTGACTGTAATACAAGGGAAATCAATACCCAGAAACCACTGTGGTTCCTTTCTCCCAGTCCAGCATATTCTCCTGATACCTTTACTCTTCCAACATCAGGCACATGGCCTGCAATAGATTCAGGCAAATTAAATCAGAAAATTTGTTCAAATTTTTGTCGTCCTTAATTTTAGACAAGCAAATATTTTCTCTCTCCATCTTTTTATGTCAATTTGTTGACTGATAGATGTCTTCATTGTCATATTCATCTCCCTCACCTCAGATGCCCAAAACTTATTGCTGTACATCTGATACACTAACAATGTATAAGAATAAAATTCAAAGCAAAATTTTATTTGAGAACCAATTACACAACACTTATTGAAAATGTCGATAAAGGATCAGTGTGGTTAAAACCAATAATAATCGAGAAAATTTCAAAGATTATTATATTTTTAAAAAATAATAATGGACAGTTTTGTTCGAAGCTTTGAAGTTCAAAGCCTGTCTGGATCTTTCAAATTGTCATATCTGAACATGATTACAACTTAATCAAAAAATAACATTAAAAGACTACACGGTTATGATAACTCTATGGCAGTGCACAATAATTCCACTATAAAAGAAATCAACAGAGGGTGTATTGTTGGATAGTGAGCAGCCACTAAGAAAGAAGTCGTAATTCGTTTCAATCATGGAACTGTAGTACAGCCATCAAAGAAAGAACAAAAAAAATTTGGCTTCAGCTTTTTTGGCATTTTTCCATCAAGCTTCAGATATTTCTAACTGAATCTATCAAGAAAGCACCACTGGTTTAATTGAGACATATATATAGCAATCCATTTGCAGGGAAGCATTGTGTTTTTTCTTAAAATATCATTTTGAGACCAAAGACATTCAACATATGAGGTCTGTCGAAAAAGTATCCGACTTTATTTTTTCCCGTGGGAAGTAATGATGTTAGGGAGGCAAAAGTGTGCATGGTGGAGCTGCATGCCTTCATTGCATGCGTGGTTTTTGGCAGCCTTGCTGGATGCGTCAGTCGCTGTCAGGCAGCCAGCATGTGAGGTGCTGTACTACTTACTCATCACATTTTCCTCTCGCCTGTGATGATGGAACATGTGGAGCAACGATCTTGCATCAAGTTTTGCCAAAAGCTCAGAGATACCCCAGCAGAAACAATTCACAAAATTCAACAGGCTTTTGGTGACAATGCCATGGGTGTTACTCAAATAAAAGAATGGCACAACAGGTTCAAAGATGGCCGCACATCGGTGGAGTGACCAGCGTTCTGGGAGGGGGGCCGTCAACAAGCCACAATGCAGTTGTTATCGAGAAAGTGCGGACCTTGATAATGGAGGACTGTCATTTGATGGTGCAGGAAATTGGTGACGAGGTTGGGATCAGTAAAAATTCTGCACATGCAATTTTAAAGGAGGATTTGGGCTTGCACTGTGCCCAAGCTGCTTTCTCAGGAACAACAACAACTTCGTCTTGAGGTTGCGCAGGACCTGCTGGATACTGCCAACAGGGATCCTGAGTTCCAGAATACCATGATAACTGGAGATGAGACCTGGCTGTACGGGTACGACCCAGAAACCAAAGCTCAGTCATCACAGTGGAAGCACCCAACATCATCAAAGGCCCAAAAAACACGTCAGAGCAAAATCAAGGTGATGCTGACTGTTTTATTTGACTACCGAGGCGTTGTGCATCATGAATACGCACCAGAACAACAAACAGTTACAAAGGAGTACTATCAACGTCTTTGTGATGCAGTTTGGTGCAAGAGACCTGATCTGTGGGCCTCACAAAACTGGCAGCTGTATCATGACAATGCCCCGGCTCATTTGTTGCAGCTGATCCAAGGTTTCTTGGCAAAGAAAGGCATTTTGCTCATTCACCAGGCTCCCTACTCTCCAGACATGGCTCCTTCTGACTTCTGGTTGTTCCCAAAAATGAAGATGCCACTGAAAGGCTCCCTCTTTGAGAGCCGAGAGGACATCATGTGGAATGCAACAGTGGAGCTGAGAGCCATTCAGGAAGAAGCATTCCAGACGTGCTTCCAAACGTGGAAGGATCACTGGGCTAAGTGTGTGGAGAAATAAGGGGCCTACTTCAAAGGGGATTAGCAAATGAATCCCACCAAGTACGTAATTTTTTTTCCCCAGCCTAAAATCAGATACTTTTTCGACAGACCTCGTAAAAACTACTGTGACCTTGTGTTTATCCTGTTTCTGTTTGAAGATCATTTGAAAAATGCATTCAAAGAATTATTGTTAATGTTTCAATAGTAGTATACCATGTGAAAGACAATGGGTAATGACGATCTTAGCTTACCACAGTTTGCTCAGGTAAGTGACAGTAGCCATTCTAAGCTTCTTAGAAGATGGAAGTTAAAGGATAATAAAATAATTGGTTAGTTTCCTAAAACTGCAGTCATCACTAATAAAAAAGATAAAGTTATGCAGTACAAAATGGCAACTAGTTTTTTTAACATGTGACTTTAGGAATTAAATCAAATCTGTGCAATCCTTAACATTAATTAGCTATTAGTATAGCACATACTTATAATTGTGGACTTACCAAGGCTCGTGTGTGTGTGTAATGTAACCCACCAGTGCTTCACACATCTGGCTGCTAGTGTGTTTCTGTGAATGCATGCACACACTTATCTACCTTTCACCACAGAATTTTCCAGAAAAATTTTGTGCAGGACACCTGTAATTGACCAAATGCGGCAAAGTATTGATATTTAGAAAAGAAACAGAATATTAAATTATGTTATTTCCCACTATTTTGCAGACCTTTTGGTTAATGGCCACTGAGTTAAAATGTGGGCTCATTTTTTTTTGATAAGATCAAACAATGCTACCACACATTTTTGGTTTGGGGGAAAAAAGAGATCAAAGTATGGCACTGATGCCAGAGACGTTTCTTTTCGCTGACAATGCACAATAATTCCAGCAGGAACAACGAACTGAACCAGACCAGATCAGACCAGACCACACCACACCACACCTGTCTGAACAAAGTAGTATCCAGTCAACCCAGGCCGAGCCATGGGTTGGATTACAAAGGTAGTCTTTTGGCTTCCCTAGCTGTGTCCAAGATCTAACATAGCTAACTAAGCCACAGATTGCTCTTCACCTGAAAGGAAAGTGGTTTTTGAAGATGAAGCACACATTGCTGATAGGCTTTTGTTTATATTTCTGGTTTATCTAAGAACCAGAGAGGCTTATGTGTTGATTTTATTTTACTGTTCTTGGTCTCCCTACTGGAAATAATTATATATGCAGTAAGTAACACAAATAATAATATACTGTATCCCTGGAAATTTAGAAATAAAAAATTATGTATATAAATTAATTCAAAATTGCAGTAACCATTTTTAAAAGATCTAAATCCGTTGTATCTAATCTCTCTGGTTCTTTTTAATTTTTTAATACCCAAATAAAATTACGCCTGATACATCTATAAATCATTTTTCTACACATTTGGTTGCAGATTAATATTTATTGTTCAGTTTGGAAATCAACCAGAGAACAAATAAATTGATTAAAGCTGTTTTCTCTCGTTTTTAGCAATGTAGGGACAAGCCAGATGTTATCCTGATAAAATGAAGTTTGCTTTTATAATTTCTATAATCCACCAGCAAACATTCTGAAATGGAAAACAGTAATTCCTTTGGGCATAAAAGTTATTTAAAACGCATTAAATAATATACATTTGCATTTTCCTGCTTCTGTTAATGGTAAAACAAATGTAGCCTCTGACATGAACAAACACTGATCATCTATTGCTGCACCAAAAACAAACATGGCACCCCAAACAGAGGAATCATGGGGTTTTTCAGTAATAACAAGTTCTGGTTCCATAAATAAATTCATTATGAAGGAACACACTGACTGCACACATGTAAATGATCGATTTTCTAGGCAATAATCAGCACAGATTTTAATTGGTTCTTTCCATGCCCAGAGAGTAAGTACTCAGTCCAACTTGTGACCCCTTCATCACTGACAATTATAGCTGATGCCATCCTTGCAAAGCTGGACACTGGAATTTGTCATTTGTGCAATGTCATAAATCTCATTCCTATAGGCTAGAAACTAAACTTAAATTAAAATTTCTTTTAATTTTCTTCATGCGAAAGTTTAAATCAATTTTTTTAATTAAAACTTGTTATTTTTTGCATTTTGAAATGTTCGGCAGTACAATAGAATTTAGCAGTTCAGAGTTATCAGAGAAACAAATGAAACAGTTTTTTGTCAATGGCAAATTTTATCACTAAATTGTATACATCATCACAACTAATGTCTTAAAATTTTTTAGAAAGTTACTAAACTACGTCAGATTTTCTTTAATTCTTTTGGCCGACAACTTGAAAGACTGAGCAGAGGTATTTCCATACACATTCTTTGAATTTTTCCACACTGACAGATGCAAAGAACACATTCTGTTGACCAAAAAATGCAGTTAGGATATTTATAATTGTTAAATATCAAAGACTAGTTTGTTTTTCTTTACAGTAAATCAATCTAACCTCTGATTTACCAAAAATGTTTGTAAAAAGGATTCTATTCTACAAAGAGAACAAATCCAAACAGATTCTTCTGTTTACACCCCTGTTATTTGCTGCAAGAACACGCAGGAGCCACGGCACTACTTTCCAAACATTGCTGATTACCAGAGAATCTGTTGTTGGTCGGGTTTTTTTTTAAAAAAAAATTAAAAAAAGCGGTTAACTTACCCAAGTTCTGTTCTGTTCAGTTCAGTTTCCTCAGTTTTTGCCCACTCTCTTAGCAGACGTTCCTTCCGCTTGTCCCAGTCTCAAGGGGAGGTATCGCCCAGCTATCGCTGACTTCGCGGCAGTTTCCTCAGTTTTTGCCCACTCTCTTAGCAGACGTTCCTTCCGCTTGTCCCAGTCTCAAGGGGAGGTATTGCCCAGCTATCGCTGACTTCGCGGCAGTTTTCTCCGTTTGACCCTGAGACAGAAACGACGGCCTAAATATATTTTAAAATATATAAAAATAAGCCAACATAAACAATCCTTTTCTTAGAAAGAACAACCCTGTAACCACTGCTCTGGAAGTACCACAATCAGCAGAGGACCATAAACCAAATGCTAGGTTTCGAAAGTCACCTCAGCTCCATGGTTCACTGCTGCCGGCGTTGCTGCTTTGTATAATTAACGAACATCTTACTTTTCATATAACTGCCAACAAACACACAGCTTTTTAAAAAAATACATAACTGAATATTGTTTTTTTTTAATCTAATTATCTTTAAAATCGTGTTTATGTTGGTATGGAAACAAAGTACAACAATTTTTTCATCTCTGTTATGAAACTGTACATGAAGGCCATATTCCGAGCAGTGGCATGAGTGCGTGGGCTTCTTGAACTAAAACCAAAAACTGTTACAGATCACATCGCAGCTGTGGTCTCATCAGAATCACTACACATGATTAATCTATTTTAAAATGAAACAAAACAGACAACTCAAACTGCACACGTAAGCATTGCTCAATGTGATTATATTAGATACATCATCTACACCTGATTATCAATATTAACAGCATTAAATAAAATACTTTATTATAAATTACCCTGAACAAAGCTGCAGGAGTCTCCAACCTGTCTACAAACCCTCAACACTTTTGTGGTGGTAAACTATAACAGTTATAGCATCACGTAAAGACGGATGTGCTCCATACCTATCTAAAAAGGGCATTCGGCCGGATGATGCAGGGATACTGACCAATTCTCTGATAGCACAGTTCTACACAAGTTCCATCAAAACATCTACTGCAACTTAACACTTATCACCAAAAATACACTGCTGAAAACCAATTTTACCTATAAAATTTAAAAAAAACAATGATCATAATTTTAAATTAAGCGAAACTCTGACCAATGATAACTCTTTCATGTCCAAACCATACAATTACACGCTGAGCTTCATGATCCATCAAATTCACAGATCAGTCCCTCCCTTCCCACAGCAAAAACAGAAAATCTATCAAAGGGATGAATGTAAACAAACACTCTGTGATTTCAGAAATTATATTAACATTCAATATGCACCATGGATTAGAAAAAAACAACAAACTTTTACAACCCAGTAAAGATAAACTACAAGATCAAAGGACTCTCTATGCTTGGTTACTTTTTTATTCACTTGAAAAATTCCCACTTAAAACCAATTAACCAAATAATAAAATGAAACTTTCTTTTTGTAGTAAATAAACATAATCTGCAGTTATGCTATAAAATTGTATAGCATGTAATTTTAAAGTTCTTTAATACAAAGATCAATTTTAAGTTTTCTGATAATGCCACATGATCAAACTTAAAGCATAACTGTCAAGGTTGTCCGAACTGACAAAAGCTTCCAATTTGCACCTCCCTTAAAGGGGAAATCTGTTAAAAAAACAAAAGTGCAAGGGGCTGATATTTGACACCCATACCTGTAATAAATTTTGACCAGGTAATTTCTATCTGCATAATATATATTTTAGGTAATTTACAAAGGATAAAAAGGTAGATAAAATGAATTTGCCCGTTAAAAATCACTGTTGTTTTAGAAGTATCAGGGTTAAATAGCTTTAACAAAGTAGCCAAATATGACTGAACATTTTTTCACATTAGACAAATGATTGGTGCTTATTTAAAATTCAAACTAACTTAAATAATGTATGTATATTAATTAATCCATAAAATATTATGATAGATTAGCATTCTGCAGATGTTTAAAAAAATGTACACATACAGAAAGCATTTGAGTTTCTTCAAACCAATTAAAGTATCAGTCCAGATGTTAAAAACTTTATTCTAATGCAATACCATTTGTTTGAAGACTAACTAGATCAGGCATGTCAAACATGCGGCCCTTTACAAGCACATACCTGCGGCCCGCACAAAGGATACTAATTTGCAACAGAAATATTCTGCAATAAATTTTATTAAATGACTTCAATTAGTTGTAATGTGCGCAATTGGTTGTCGTGTGGGGCCCTCGGGGGACCCTCAGTTTGACATGCCTGAACTAGATGATCAAAGGTATGTGCAGATTTAGATATCATGAAAAGCTATGTAGCCTTGGGTAGATTAAATCATCATAGCATAAACTAAAGGAGGCAATTAAAATGTACAATTTTTTAGGTAAAGAGGAGGAATCCTTATTGTAAATACTATTAACTTATCAGCACAAGGTAAACAAATGTCAAAGGAAATTGGATATATGTCAGATACAGAGAATTTACCTTTAATTAATTCTCATCCAACAATTTCAACATTCTGGTCAAATATTGCTTATTTTAATGAGAAAAAAATCCTTGTTTCAAATATTGTAGGTTGGTGTTTTTGTTTTTTTTTTCCTTATTGCAGTTTACTTTCCTTTTGGTTCAGCTACTCGGTAAACCATAGGTCGTTTTATATCTACACGGCAAAGCCATCATTAAGATGTCAACATTTACAAACAGCCACCATAGTATCTAGAGACTCCAAATAGGAGCCTATTTTAAAATAATCACTGATGTATTTTAAAGAACTAATGTTATACTGATTAGTCTCTCAAGACATACAGCTTTAATTTCAGAAACTAACTTGTCATGGTTACAAACTAACAGATTTTATGATATTCTCCGTTAGAAAACTGCTTTCTCATGTACACAATTCTTTTTCCCTGTTCAATTTCCTAAAATGTCTATTATTATTAATAAATATAAATTATGGCCAAAATATTAAAATTCTATGTTTGGCAAGCAGCAAAATTCATAAAGAACTCAAATTCCACTTCTTAGATTAAATGTAACATGGAGTTTTGGGGTGGATTTTAAATAATTTATAAAATTAACCTTTTATGACATTTCTAAACAGTAATCATAGAATAAATAAATATGTCAATCAGTCAATTAATCTCTCTCAAAAAATAAATTAGAAGTTTCAAGAAGGCTTTCAGATCTTTACCAGAATTTTCCCCATCCACTTTGGTGATTCTTTGTAGTGAAGAGACATCAGTTTATTCCAAACTCCTTCAATGTTTAAATTCATTTATGTTCCCTTCAATGACCAGTAAAATAATCTATATGCTTATTTTTCCACCAGTGGAAAATAAAATAAGTTACAAAACAGTAGGACTGGAAGATGCTACTTTTATTTCAGAAAAGCATGTTTAATACTTTTAGAAGTCTTGAAGATGTAGTTTTGAAATTAAAAAAGAGAAAAATTTTCTTTGTTTCGTAACCCTTACAAAATTTTATTCACCTAATAAGGTGAAAATATTTCATATACTAGTTATTGCCAAACATTGTTTCTTGCTACCAGCAAATAATCAATGGTCTAGAATATTTGCTGACCCTTATATAGCTATTAAACAGGGGAATTATGGGCATATATAAGTTTTTCCCACCAAAAAAAACAAAAATAATCTAAATAATTCTCACCTCAGAAAACCACAAACATGGAGCCTATCAATATTTGTTTCTTTGTCCTACATTCCCCAGCTCCTGATCAGCTGTAACCTTGTCTAACTGAGAACCTGCAGAAATATTTTTGATAATATTACCTTAAATAAAGTTGCTGAAGAATTCAATAGCAAAAAAAGAACATTAAATGCAACTTTTTGAAAGACTTCAAACTTCATATCTGCACACCTGTATAAAACACATCACTATAATGTTTCCTTATCATCATTACTTTTATTGCTGCATTTGAATTAAAAATTTTGTATATATATTTTTTCGAGTTTAATAAAATTGCGTTATATTTATGATAATTTCTAATCTGTATATAATAATATTAAAAATGTTTTGGATGTTTTATTCTCTCCATTCGTCTTTCCATCTCCATGTAGACAGAGCCAGTTCTTATCTGCAGGGAAATGGTTTCAGCAAGGGGGTTCCCCCATGACTGATAGCCAACCACCTGTGCGCCCCCTAGCAGTGGTTAATAAATGACAAGTAGCAGCTGAGACACTGGACAGTTTTTCATTTTGGCTATCAGCCTAATAACCCTGATTGAGAAGTGTGCTACTCTCCTATAAAATATTCCACATGGTGGTATTCATTCATGGCTACCTGAAAACGCTCGCCCTGGAGCATTGCATACACATTATTCTAGATATGAAATAAATGAATGATTTTTTTTTTTTTCAAGAAAAAGCCGCAAGTTACTGAGCCAAAATGAGATTAAAATAACTGATGTTTCAGTTTTTTGTCTTAATTCAGTTACTCGGAGGAGATCTACCATCTTCTACCCTAATACCGTCAAAATCAGGAATGGAAAAAGGTTTTTGACACTATTCAGAGCAACTTCAATGCATCATTCCCAAAAGATCAGGGTATAAAATGATTTGTAGAAACCTGGTTTGTTAAACATACAAGGTTGAGTAAGACAAGTCATGATTTGCTTTCTGTCGGCCATGTAGAAGAGTATCAGGGCACACGATGCTGGCCGACCATGAACAGAAGCAGCATTCATCACCGATTAGAGTAAAAAGCATTAGAAGATTTTTCACAACACGAATAGATACGATGTCTGTTTTCAGGAGCCAAAAGTCCACATTTTCAAACTCAAAAGCTTATCATCAAGTTTTTTTTTTTTTTTGAAAAATCTGATTTAGAATCTGTTTGTGAGTATTTTGGCCATGATTTGGATGAGTTCAAATTACAGTTTCATCTCACTAGTTTGAAAAGTCTTCCTTCACTCAAAGACGCATATCGGCCATTACTGAAGGTCATCAGAGAAAGCGAATTAAAAGTTATGATTCCTCAAGTTGTGCAACTTTGCAGATTGTATTTGCTGTCACTCCAGTGATCTTTCAGCACGGTGAGAACACAAACCCTACCTGCACAGCACAATGTCATAGAGAGACTCAGTCAGTTACCTCCTTTTATCACCATATCCAGAAGAAGTGGACAAACTTGTGAATCAATTTATTTCATGTGGTGAGACTAAAAGATGCTGAATATGTGTTGTTTTTATCTATTACTCATGCACAATAGTATATACTTACAAAAAACAACATTTTTCATATTTCTATAAGTCATATAAACTTCATGTTGGCTTACAAACGGCTCGTTCTCTCAAGAAAAATCACCTGTTTTCCGTTGTTTTTTATTTAATGAGAAACTATGTGGTAGCGATGGCTTCAGGTAAAACTGCCCAGTTAAGTGGTGGTAGTTGGAGCTTCTCCAGAACAGCTACATCATTTGGGAGCTAAGCTTATTTTTACAGATGAGCAATTTTTTTTTAAAAAAATAAAAATAATAATAATACAAGCATCAATGAGAGATTTACAGAATTTTAGTTTTACTTATATACAAAATACTGTTTTTATTTTTTTTTTTTGGTTTTTGCACCAAATTTTCCAGAAGGATTTTAGTTACATTTTTTTTAAAAAAATTTTAATACAAACAGAGTATACTTCTTTGTTTGGGAGTGTGTTAATCGCTGCTAATTCTCTTCATTAATAATACATTTTTAAAGGTTCAAGCCAATATCAAATGTCGGCACACTGTTAACATATGCTTTTGTAGATATGAGTCCTGCACTACCTTCTCTTCTGATAGATTAATGATTTGGCAGAGACATATCAACAGATGAGCTTCAGTAGATCAGGGTTGGTACTGTACATTTTAAAGATGCAGAAACAATTTCCACAATTGTTAATATCATTTGGTATAAGTAGACCTCGGTTCCCTGATCCTCTTCTCTAAAGAAACTCAAGTAAATTATCTGAGTTGCTGAGTCCCACCAAAGCAGCTGCCTAACTGCAAAGATTGGGGTGTTGCAAAACTCCTTACGAGAACTCCATTTTTAGATGTTGGCGGAGAGTACCTGAAAGAAACCCCATTGGGGCTTCTGTGAAAATAGATGAAGAGAAATTATGGCAGGCAATATGCCAAAAAAAACTGATACCCACAGGAATCAAACTTGAGCCATTTACCATAGTAGTCTACCACCAACCCTAATATTATTCACAAGTACCTGTTTATATAAACATTTCAGAATATAAGGATAGAGATAAAAAAATTATTAATATAATTGCATTTTAAAACTAACAAAATGATATAGCTATCAAAGGGTTGGCCTGCATCAGATTTAAAGTAAGAAAATAAAGTTAAAAGCTCTCCCCCCTTTCAGCCATGGCGCTCAGCTTGGCTGTCATTGTATTTTTCATTCATACCTTAATTGTTTTAAGACAGTTCTCTCCCCTGGTTAATGTAAAGTCGCAATTCCTGCATGTCAGAGCAGACAGCTTTCTCGTCCACATTTACGATGTTTATTGAAATATTCCTAAAGAAGAGTGGGGCTATTTATTATTTATAAATGCAGACAAAGAAGTGTTTAAGGCTTGTTAGAGATGGATGAATGAAAGCCTTGCAATATTTGTGTACGACATAGCAGCCAGTTTTGTTAATCGTTCGCTTTCATAAGTCAGAACTAAGCTTCATTTACAAAATGCAATACTAATAGAAATATTTCAACCAACCAAAAAAGACTAGTGTTTTTTTCTATATAAATTATTTAAAAAGTAATAAATAATACAAACAATAAAAAATAAATAAACTAAATACTAAACAAGTGAATTTACATAACTTACGATAAGGAAATTACCTCTCGCATGACTGGAATTGGTAGAGTTGGATTGGTTGCATCTATTCCTGGGATATTCTCCCCTAGTACTTGCTATTCTGTTTGTGCAGAGTCCCTGATATATATCACAGCCAGGCCTTCAATCAAAAGCTGCCTCTGACCAGGATTTATAACAGTTTTTTTAAAATTCTTATATTTACCTGCATCTCAAACCATCTTTTACAATAATGCCATAATATTCCCGGTGCACAAATACACCAAGCTATGACAACATTTCCTCAGAAATATCCAAAAGTTAATAAATATTTGTTTAGCTTGCTGTACCAGTGATTCTAACCCTCAACAAAGCTGACCAAGTATTAGCTGTAACAAATGGAGCTATATATTTTAAATAATTTAGAATATAAGTCATTGAGCCTCTTTAAAATGAAACTTTTTAAAATGCTTCATGAAATTGAATTTTACTTAAAAATCCAAAGTATCTGAGAAAATAATATGCCTAAGTTTGATTTGGCAGTGTTTGAAAGAGACATTCAGGACCATTAAACACCTTACAAAAAAGGATAACTTTATATTTATCTTGACTTTGAGAATTTGATTGTTGCTTATATTTTTCAGTCCTAGATCAGTGACAATAACATGTAGTAACACAGGAATCAGTTGAAAAACTGAGGAGACAAGTCTGGAGCATTTCCAAAAATCCTGAAGGTTTCTTGCCTCTTCACCATTGCATGCTATTAGTTCACTTTAGGAAACTTATTTTTAATTTTATTATTTACTTCTTATTCTTTTGTCCAATATAAAGCAATTTTGTTACTTGCTACTTTTCTAATAAATTGGATAACCTATTATCTAATCATCTTGGTGCTGGATAAGTAGATTACACAAGTAAGCTCCGAGGGAGAGAAATGCTATCTTACTACTGGTTTCAATCCTAAGAGGTTCACATATCTCTTAGAAACAGGTTGATGCCCAGTATTTCTTTTTTTCCCGCTGTCAGGTAATCAATACTGAAGCAAATTCCTCAGCTATGGTAACTCTTCAGTTATTTCAATTCAAGCATCTGCTTACTAATCTAAAAAAAATCTTTCATCAGAAATGCTTCTCTTTCATTAAAAGATGTTTTTGTTAAGGATGCTATAAAATCCAATATTTCCCTCAATTCATTTTCTACAGTCCAAATGGTAACTAAAATTAATATAATTCTATATCTGAATGGTTTCACTTCACACACAACTAATATGGTAAAATTTAGCCACTAGCACAATATCTTCTTTTTAAAGTTTTTATGTTTAATATAAATTAATTCTGCTCTTTAGAATTAATCATTAACCATAAAAACACAGAATTTTATTCCTAATAACACATAACAGGTAGTTAAAAGGAATAATTATGTATTAGCCTAATTTCTTGTTGTTCGTTTGTAGTACTGAAACACTGGCATTCAGAAAAGCATCTTTTATTTTCAGAAACAAATTACTTGACAAATTCCAAACTTTCGCCACATTCTCATTTCTTCAAATAGAGGAAACTCTTACTATAAATAAGCTTCATATCCCTGATAAGCCGCAGCACCAGATGCATGCAAAGACTTTTGAAATTGGTAAAATTAAAAAAACATCTAAAGATCTCAGAAGCCAAAGTTTTCTCCTTAAATTGAGTCTGGCCGTAAACAGTACTGCTTGTAAAACTAATTTTCAATACATTTGTCTTAGATAAATAATTTAAATCTGTTCTTGACCAGCCCCACCCCCAGAATCACAACTTTAAAAACAATACTTTTCTAATCGGCTTTAAATGTCTGATACCAAACCTTGCATGAAGGTCACTCTAGCACATCAAAATTAGAAACCGGTTTTGGTTATAATAAAATTTCCAGCCCTTTATTTCCCTAGGTCACCGCTGACGAACTGAGATGACACAAATAATAAAAATGCATGAACCGATAATGAATAATTAGAAGGAAAACAAAACTGATGCTCGTGGCTGGATAGTAATACCTGGCAGATGTGCTGTGTTTGCCTTTCTTGTTTTACTCTGTTACACTCATTATTGCTTTGCTTCACAAATTAGCCAGGTTTATCCAATTTAGTAGCCAATTATACTGAAATACATCTGAAAACTTAATAATTAAGTTTTGCTAGCCTGGTAAAGTAAAAAATTTTTCTCCTTGATTTGAGATTTTGTGTTTGAAACTTTTCCCATGGTCCACAACAGCAATAAAACCTCTGGTTAATTTTCTTCCAAGTTCATAGCAGACTTATCCACCATTTTTCAAAAGATACAATCACCGCCGCCTTTTTCAGTGATTTCCAACTCCGCAACTATTATAACAGAGCTGAGCCTTTATTGGCAGCCCTTACAGGCTTACATACTTATCTTACATACCAACCAGATATGGAGTAGAAAGACTATTTTCAAGGATATACAGAATTTTTTTTTAAAATTGCAAACTGTTTGCAAAGAAAAATTACAGGTCTTCAAAAACTTGGCATGCCTGAAGTACTGTTTTCCGAGCCATGTGGCATTCCCGCTTGATTGTTTTAACAAGTTTCTGACAGGCCTTCATCTCTGTCTCCCCACCAACCACAGGCAGTGCTTTTGTTTGGCATCAGCAATATAAAATCAGTCTGATTAAGCATCAGGTGGGAAGCCCACACCAGTGTGTGTGTGTCTGTGTGTGTCTGTGTCTCTGTGTGTGTCTCTGTGTGTCTCTGTGGTGTCTGTGTGTGTGTCTGTCTCTGTGTGTCTCTGTGTGTCTCTGTGTGTCTGTGTGTCTCTCTGTGTGTCTCTCTGTGGTCTGTGTCTCTCTGTGGTTTCACTTTCTCCTGAAAGCGTAACAACATTCTCTTTTCAAACAGAAGAGGGTTTAATTGGTGACAAGTTTGAAAGCTATAAAACCATATTTTTCATTTCTTTTTTGCAAAATAATCTTCATTAAAAGTTTCAAAAAAATAGTTGAGCTATTCTGTGGAATCCATTACAATTACCCTTACTAAGTACTTTTTTATCAAGTCACTGAACACATCCTGCAGCATTCCGGGTCAAAAGCAGCAGTAAAAGGGAAGGAAGGGAGCTTATTCTACTTAGTCATCATTTGCTGAATACTTAATCCAATTGTCTCATGGACTGTTTAATAAATAATGGAATGTTTTGAATAACTGATCACATGAATATGTCATTCACTGACAGCACTAAGACTTGGAGACCCATGAACCTTTTTTTTAAAGCCATTACCATTCTCTGCTGAAGAAAACAAGCTGCAAGTTGTGCTAAATGGGAATAGAAGTAGGACAGATGATAAGATGGTTTCTCTCTTTCCTTTAAAGTTGTTTTTTTTTTTTAAATTTAAACTATGAACAACTGGTCAGTGGCTTTCAAAAATTTTCAATTAATTCATTAGTATTAACCTTTATTTTATTGTAATTTATCCTTATCATTATTTGTGTATTCAAAGTAATCTATAAAAACATCTTTAAAAAAATAAATAATCTCTTTGTCTGATTTGGTGATAAAAATCAGCAAAGTTTCCTCAACTCCAACCAAAAAGTAATAAAGATAATTTAGATTTATTCTTTTTCTTTACCATTAATCATGAAAATATGAGTTATTTAAGAATAAATTCTAAATTGTCCAAATGATGTATGACCGTTAAGACAAACATCCTACTTCAAACCAGCATGAACAAAAACACATACAGACTTAGAAAAGGAAAATTGTTTATTGATCCTTCATCAATAGTGAGCCACTTACAGTATAACGGCAAACAATAAGACAGTATAAATCCAATATGTCTTCCATCTTACTGACAATGTTCACAGAACAATAAAAATTCAATAGGTTATCAGCTTGCACCAATCTTTAACTAAATAATTTTTGTTTACAAATGAAATGTAATGAAGAAGCCAATCTACCACAGAAAACTGAGAACTGATATGGTGACATAAATGGATATGATTGCTAGAAATATGAGTAAACTATTTTATAAAATCAAGTGAAAAGAGTTCTCATTTTGTGATCTTGCCTAAAAAACAGACAACTGAATTTAGATCATTCCCTACATTTTTATCATCACTGGTGATCCACTATATTAGGCAGCCATCTTTTCTGCTGTGATTCTGAACAATACAATTCAGAATCTCAGCAAAGAACTCTTTACACAATTCATAATTGATGGTAGTCTGTTCAATCTCTCTTACCTGAGAGCCAAGTCCAAAGATAATCAAAACTTTTATTTGCAGATTAATGAAAGTAGACCTTCAGATTACCATCAACTGATTCAGCAGAGCTGCTAAACAATTCAGTCTCACTTCAAGTAAAAGAATACAAAAATTCTCTACCAATCAACTTCTCTATTATCTACCAACCCTCCATTCATGACTGCTGATGAGGCAGAGCTTAAAACTGTAGATAACTTTTATTTACCTTGGAAGCAAAATATCCAACAACTGCCCATGAGAGTAGGAAGTTTGTTTACAGAAGCCAGTTTCTCCTTTACAGTATTGCAGAAGAGTGTTTTAGTGGATCATACGGCGATGAAATAAATTGAGAGTTTGTCAAGCTGTCATTCTTTTATGCTTCTCTGTGACTGCACTCCATAGACACTTTATAGAAATCAGATAGAGGAACTGTAGAAATTTAATGTACAGTCTAAGAAATATTTTTGGAATTAAACACTTAGGTATTTCTCTACAGCCCCTTGGTAAAACAGCAGTTCTGTTCAGAAACACTTTTCCATCCACCCAAAGAAATTCAACAATGCAAGGTCAGCAAGGAAGGTGATGGCATTCAATTTTCTCTTTCTTTTTACTATCAAGGTAACTTTGTGAAGCCAGGATTCACTGGTGCAAGGTATGCAAATGTTCTCAGAAAAAGACTGACTTAAACAATGCTGGTCTTTTTAATTGTTTTCATCAATAGTTCATTAAGTGCTGATAATATCATTTGGGCCTCAGACTTCAAAATTTCTTCAGCAGAAAAGAAATGAATTAATGGATGCTATTGCAGTGTCATGACAACTCTCTTTACAATCGATAATCATAGAGCAAGCTACACGCCTCAAATATTTTACAAAAATATGTTACTTTCTCATGCCAAAACACTTTGATGCTTAAAGGTTACACTCAGGTTTAGAAAATGCATTAGCAATGTTGTAGAATCTCTAGAGAAGAAAATTTAAATTATGCCCAGAGTTTCAGGCTCTTTGTTAGTTGCAACTATCATTAACTATTCAAGAGAAGTTGATTTAGTTCTGTTACACTAGTAAAGTAATCAAATTTGTAGAGAAATTCAAATGTCAAAATGTGGATCACTCATCATGTCTTTGTTGACTTAAACAGCCAGCATTATATCTAAGTTACTAAGAGCTGCAAGAGGTTTGAGATAAGTGAGATGTTGGGGAATCACCAAAGAGAACTGCTGGCCAATGCCCAGCAATCAGTGCATCACAAAATGTTGTAATCAATGAAGACCTGATCTGGCCAGTTCTAAATCAGATCACCATAAATACTTATTAAACTTAGTAAATGGTACATTAGCTACATTACCTGAAAACACAGTGTGAACATATATACAGATGAAACAGAAGATGGTTTTAGGTGCAAGAGTTTATATAATAATGCCAGACAGAAGTGGAAGATAAGGTAAAGCTACCAGCTACCATGCAGAGACATTTGCTTTTTTAAAATGTTTGGATTACCTGCTTTCATTTGAGGTACCCTGCCACGTACAGATTAGCAGGTCATTCTCTCTTAAACACCCAAATTCTCATAGGATAACAGTAGCCAGCACATGCCCCAAATCCAACATGACTGAAATTGTTAAACAGTATCTGGGAAATGCTCATGATACATCCAAGAAAGACAAATCTGTGAGATGCTTTTCAAAAACAGGCTGAATTTCTGTCTACTGGAAGGACCATAAGGGTAACGTTCAAATGTCAAGGACTCGCTAAGCAAGCAACCAAGCGACTTCTGGTTGTTTCTCATGCTGAAGCTAAAACACAAAGGGCATCAGTTTGCCCTCATTGAGGTGGGTGGTTCGAAGTGAGCTATAACCAAGCTGCTCTGAGCATCATTTAAAGCACAGGTCCAGCTCTGCAGGAGGGTTGTGTAAATGCTATGAGATGTAAAGAATGGGTTAGTCTTGCAGATGAGTATTTTACAATATTAGTCTTACAGCCTTCATGTGTTTGTTCCTCCTAGGGGGGGTTAAAATGATTTTTAGGGTCAAATTATATGGAAAATATGCAGAAAGTTTCAGATATAATAAAAATATATTAAACTTATTCATTTTTTGACAAAAAATGTTAATTAAAAATTTTAGTCAACATTTTCCCTACTTTGAATTTTCATTTTAAGATCAAGGCGATGCCCAAAAATTGTACTGATACAAATTATTTCTTAAACTCCACAGAAGATTATCTCAGGTAGCTCTGCCTCCGATAAATGTACCATTGTTTCATTTAACAGAAAATCATTATCAAACTACCAGTTTAAACATAAATGCATAAATTTGACAAAAAAAAAATAAAATCAATGTTAATTAGATATGCTTTCAAGTGCAGTACCAACTATTTATTACTATTTTTAAATCACTAAAACATTTTTTCAAGTCTGATTGCACAGGTCAGCAAAATTAAATGTATTATACTCAATTTTTCATGCTGATTTCAAAATTTCACTCCATTTGTATGCAGCACGTATCAGTTTTTCAGTAGATACATGCAAATATTTACATATTTGTATATATGAAATCATTAACGTAATAAATAAGGACATATTATTTTTAGAAAGTAAATGAGTTTATTGAGTTAAAAATCATCACTATCATTCTACAAAGAGTGAATACACAAAAAATGGGTCAGACAAAACAGACAAAGTTAGAACAACAGAGTTAGAAACATTGTGATTTGGATTTCCTGCGGTGTTCCTGATCTGGTTGATCACGGTAAAGTGTCCAGCAGTAGTCAGCCAGCATACTGTCATTCCAGAAGCCTTGGTACCGTTTCTCCATAGCACTGATGTCCTGGTGAAATCTTTCACCATGTTCATCAGACACTGCTCCAAGGTTATCTGCAAAGAAATCCAGATGGGAGTCCAAGAAGTGAACTTCCAGTGACATGCGACAACCCATTGCTGAGTAACATTTCAGAAGATTCTTGATGCCATCCTTGTAGTCCATTGCCTTCTTGTTGCCCAAGAAATTCTCACAGATCCAATTGAAAGCATTCCAGGCAGGCAGTTCCAGTTTATCCAGTGTCGTCTTGAAGTTGACATCTTTGAGTACTTCTCTAATTTGGGGTCCGACAAAGATACCCTCTTTCAACTTCGCCTGTGTGATTTTGGGAAACCTTTCTACAATATACTTAAACCCTCTGGCATTTCTCTTCCCTAGTGTCTTTACAAACTGTTTCATCAGTCCAAGCTTTATGTGCAAAGGAGGCAATAGGACATTACATGGATCTACAAGAAGTGTATTCTTGACGCTAGACAGTCCTGGCTGGTATGATGTTCTTGTCTACCAGTTTGATTCCGAATAATGTCTGTCAGTTGCCTGACTATCCCATAGACACAAGAAACAACAGTATTTTGTGAAACCTGACTGCATTCCCATTAACATTCCAATGACTTTTAAATCTCCACATATTTTCCATGAGTCTCTTTCATAGGCGGCATGAAGTAAAAGCTCCATATTCTCATGGTCTTTCGGCTCCCTCCATATCATTGGAATGGCAAAAGGCATGGACTTCTTCCTCTTATTGAACCAGTCATGTAAGCCATTTGAGCAAGCTGAGCAGATAAAATGTGGTGCCCATAACTTGTCCTGATCTCCAAGAGGACAGTCAAAGTATAGCTTATAAATCTTCTTGATCTCTGGTGTTGTAGTACGTTTTTGAGCTTTCACAATAAATTGTCCACAGACATAACAAAACACATCAGGAGGATTTCTACACTGTCTTGACATGTTTCACAGTGTTAACAAAGTAAGGAAATAGATACAAACGGTTATACTTATATTGAATTTGAGATGATGAAATATTTCATCAGACCAATTATGACTGGACAATTTGAGATGTTGAAATACCTATTTCATCAGACAAAACTTGATCGGTTAATTTAAGATGGAATATTGCATCTGAACTATGCAGCAATGAATAATGTAGTTTATTTTAAAGGTATGTTTCCATGATGTACATGAAATACATGCACACACGTCATTAATTGGAATTTCTATATAATGCATGAGCTAAAACCAAAAAACTTTCTCATCTTGAAAACTGTATGTGATGTCGAAAAACTAATTGTATATTTGCAATCAGCATTAAAAACTACACTAAGTACACCTTGACACATGCTTGATGAAAAATACTTGTTGACCAGTGTTATAAGACTAAATAAATTTTCAAGATCTTTAAAAATGCCTTTCAAAAATATGTGTCCTATAACCCTGGACAACAAAAAATAACTTTTCGCCTGCTACTGAGGTACATGTAGGTGTCCTTTATCAAATCAAGCAGCCGATTCCAAATCGGAGGTCAGAATTGACCCAGCCCGTCAGGGTTTGTAGTCACAGAAAATGTCATTTCCAGTCATTGTTTATCACAATATAAACACATTGTATACTGTACAGTAATTGCTATCCGTAAGCTCAAACACATTGTATAAAGTACACACTAACTGTTTAGAAATGCTTTAAGTACTCGATTTTACGCTTGTGAATAGCAATGGTTCGTCTCTGAAGAGACCAACAACAGTCCCCCATCATGTTGGAGTTGAATCTCTCCTGCTGATAGCGGGTCTCCATTGCCTTTGTGTTGGTGGAACCTCTCACCATGCTCATCAATCACAGCACCAAGGTTGGCTGAGAAGGAATCCAAGCGTGTATGAAGAAAACAACTTCAACAACCCAATTTCTTCAAAGGCTTTTATCATGTCTTGAACCAACTCGGCATAGTTGTCTGCTTTTGGTTCCCAAAGAAATTGTGGACTACCAGTTTAAAAGTCTCCTGTGCAGCCAGCTGCAGTGGGTTGAGCCTGGACTGGAAGACTGGATTGGAAAATAAATCACGAATTTGTAGTCCGACAGATATTCCAGCCTTCAACTTGGCATCAGTTAAAATTGGTCCAAGTTTTTCTTTCAGATAAAGAAACCCTGCACCTTCAACACCCATTGCCTTTACAAAGCTCTTCATTAGGCCCAGCTTTATATGCTGTGGCGGAAGAAATATTCTTTACGGACGTACCAGTGGCACATGTTGGACATTGAGTTTTCCTGGATTATTGTGGTCTGTTCTTGATAACCATTCTTTGATCTTACAGCGATTTGCATAGTCTCTGCTATTCCACAAACACAAGGTGCATGTGTACAAGCAAGTAGGCAACCATGTGGTTCTCCCGCATAGCCTGCTGTATGTACACAGTACTAAAATGAACACTCAGAATAATATAACATTAAATTTCCTTTTATTTCTTTAACTTATCCGTACATATTGGGTTAATTCTGATCTCAGATTTTAAAACAGCATATTGGAATTAGTCTAAGACATACTTTTTTCATAGTGTGCATAGATTACAGTGAACAATAACCAATTTGCTACTGAGGTAAAAGTATCTTCCCAATTACATCATCTTTCTAAATTAAGACAAAAGTTAAAGGAAATTATGATGTCACACAGAAATTCAGTTTCTTCATAATATTTCCAAACTTAAAGATAACCATAATGCACTGCTTGGTTGTAGAAAATAATCACTTTAACTGTTTAGTTCTGACTAGTGGCTTGTACTTTCCAGGAACACTTCAATAATAGGTTATTTTATTTGTAATTCCACCAAAATTGTATTAAATTTTAAAAAGTTAAAAGTTAAGATAAAATATAATGTACAGAAGTCAAATGGAATAAACACTCTTTAGTCAGTGATAGAAACATAAAGCTCACCTGTTAAAACTTGAGTCTCTCAATTTTCCTTTCAACTTTGGAACTAAGATATCCTCTTCTTAAATATTACTGTCAATGATGCATGCTTTTATTAAAGATGCTGACTATATCTAGATTGTATTCCTTTATTTAGTATAAAAATCAGCATATGAAAGAGATTTTTTTTTTTAAAATGGGGATAACTTTCTTTAAATCACTGTATAAAATTCTGTATATTTAAATGTCTTGTCTTATCTTATTACTATTTTAAAATATAAGGTCCCCATGCCACAGGAACTTGGTCACATGATATCATAATGTGTTGCAAAATAATGGCAAACAAAGACAAACAGAAGAGTGAATAAAATTCTTTGTTAATACTTGGGCAGGCTAGCTTTTGCAGCATGAAGATCCTCTAACGGTGTTTAACAGTGAGGCAGGATAATTTGGTTATGTCTATCCCTGATGGACTGACACACCCTTTGTAGCCAAGTCAACAGAAGTGACATTGGACCATTCTTTGGCTCATTTCTGATGCATGGATGATGTCAGCGAGTATCTTGGTATACTGAATTCAGAAATGGTAAGTAATATCGCTTTCTTGCTGTGGTATAACTGTTCAATACCTAGCAAATTGCTTTGCTGCAACAGAGATATCCACCTCAATGGACTTTTATGATAATATTAACCACAGATCCCCACAAAATTGCTGAGATATTTAGCAAATTTATCATTGACTCTGGCCACACTTTGAATGGCCTATAATATGTAATCAGCTAAAATATGTAAATTTAAGTCAGATACATTCATTTATGAGATAGCCAAGTTAATATATCAGGGCACTCAGCCTATTAAGAAATTTTAACCAGAAGATTTAATACTTTGATACATTTTATCAGCATAATGTTAAAGTAAAAAAAAAATTATAAATATGTATATATTAATGTGGCATGATAGATTCTTATTCTCTACTTTGTGTCATTTCTGATGTTATATTTAAATATTTTTTTACTAATTAAAAGTAATATATACTTTTATGTATATTAGTATTTACTTGGTTCTAAGAGAGCCTAAAAAGCACTGAAAGCACACAATACACACTCACACACAAAGACAAACATAAAAATTATTATTTTTCTGGAATTTGGAACTGAAAACTGTTGTAAAAGATAGTCAGACCAGCATATTATCTATATCCTGACCCTTTTAATGTCAAGATCTTTTCAGAAATCACTCGTCACTAAATCAACTTAGTATCATGAAGCTTCTCTTAACTATAGCAGCCAATCATAAAAGAAACCTACTTATTGCCATATCAAAGAACAAGGCACTTGTGCATTGGCTGATGTCCTGTGTGCCCAACTGTCACACCCCAACACCCTGGTTAATTTGCCAAACATTACACCATAATCCAACCACATGACCAAAACATCATCTTGATTCTGAAGGCCTATTACTGCCAAGCAAACATGCATAAACTTCTAATCATCATCTGCAATGCAAACAAAACTGCCCTCCACTAATGTAATCATTAAGAAAATCAACATACTTGTGGCTGTAGTGATGGTGAAGGAAGAGTAGGATTTGGTGAAGAAAGGAACTATTGCAAATTGCTTCTGTAAGGCTAAATTCGTGTTTGCTAGCAATCAGACTGCAGCACCAGAAAATGACTCATCTATAGAATTTGTATACAGAAGCAATGACAACAACTGTAAAGCAACCCTAGATGGTTCAGAGATTGTAGCCAGAATCACATTAAGCTGATGATGAATCCATGGAATTAATTGTCTGCTTTATAAATAGTTTTTAAATGAATGGTCCTTATTTGGCAAATTATAGGATTACAATTGATTAAAAGGCTAACAAAAACTGTGTAAATAGAACTTATCAATCAAAAAGAGTGAAGTTGTGCAGATAGGCCAGAATATTAATGATGAATGCTGATTGTGTAATTATGCTGGTATCTTTATCTTTTTAAATACATGAAATATTAATACCTAATAAATGCAATGGTGGGGTGTAGACATGCATCAATTAGTGTGGTTGACTTGGCCGAGCTTAGGTTACTTCTGAGGAACGCACGCACGTCTAGCCGCTTTCTGAGAAGGCCTATCCAGTATCTAGTTTTACGGTGGCCTCTTCTGTTAATTCTCTCCCTCTCTCACACAGCAGAGGAGACCAAATTTGGAAGGACTATGTGATCAAAGGGCTGCTTTCATCACTGAATTATCCAGATAGGTAAACCCTTATTGAAAGAAACTCATTCGAAGATAGAAGAATCAGTTTATTTTGATTAACAATATAACTGCAGCCTCCTTTAATAAGTGGATCGGACTCTCTAGTTTTGTTAGACAGCTGATCTAATAGAAAGCAACTATGAAAACAAATGCTCAGCAACCCACAGTGGGCAGCCCAACCACTTCCCATGAAAGGTACCAAGAAACAAAAGCCCCAAGAGCGCCTGGCTACAATGGCAGACAGACGCACAAAAGAGCAAGGTGTGCTAAGAATCACAGGGTCAAAGCAAACCACCTTAAGGATTTTTACAATACTACAATTAATAGATGAACATTGTCTGATAATTTCTAACTTAAATTTTTTAAACAAACTAAGCCAAATTAAGTGGGATTTAACATTTAACAGACATTGGTGAGGTAAGAAGATTAGGAGAAGTAACAATTAAGTTATAAGGAGATCACCTGCATTAATATAATGGCCCAAACTACCAGAAAAAAAATGAAGTTGGATTCATTAAACTAGGAAATTGAATATCATAGTGAAATGTTTAATAGCAAATCTAACATAGTAGTAAGTATCCTTTTAAGGTTTTAAAAAACAATATAAACTTCAAATCATTCATCAATGTACAAACTTCAGCTCATACAGAAGATGGTTTAGACATATTTTATGGTGATCTTAATGAACTCACCAAAAATCAAGCCCATTTCAAACTTATAGTTGGTGATTTTAATGTAAAAGTAAAGGAAATCAGACAAAACCATATTAGGAGAAGTTGGAAAACATGATCTTAAAATATTTTTTGCAAGAAAAAGATAAGACTTTGAGAATTACAAATGGTATTATACATGATGAAATCAATTTTATCATTGCCAAAAAAAATAATGAAAAACAACATGGCAGATGTTTCAGTTTTAAATGTTGATTCTGACCACAGATTTGTTTGGTGCAAGGCCAAATTCTACCTAAGAAAATAGAAAAATAAGTTTATAAATAAAAAAACTAAAACAGATTTAACTAAAATGTCAAATCAACAGAAAGAATATGAAATTGAAGTAACTAATAGCAGATTCAATTTGCTACAAATTGATGGAAGATGCACAGAAAGGTGATAATAGTTTAAGTACAATGTACTCGTAATGCCACCTTTAAGATAGCTGGTATTTTAACGGAGAAATCCAACTCTGAAAAAAATGAAATATTTATCGAAAAATGCAAAAAAAACAACCTCGAGATTCAACACACACATGCTGAATTATCAATAAAAAGAAGACTGAAGGAAATGTAATTGTTAACAAATTGAAAATACAATAAGGAAAGGTAAACACTTAAAGAGAACCAAAATAAGACTGGAACTGTAAATCAGGTGAACTGTTATAACTGATAGATGAAGAATCCTAAAAAAGATAAAAGAATATTATACTGAGCTTTACCACAGCAACAATGTTGAAAAGATAAGACAGGGCATAGAGGTACATTACCAAATATTGAACCAATTCCAAATTATTTAACAGATAAAAGGGTAAGGTGAATTAATCACCGACTTGATAAAGGATGCAGGTTTAATTGCATTTGATCAACTTAAAAAAAATTATTCAATGCTTGTTTGAGGCAAAGAAAAATTCCAATAGAATGAAAAAATACTGGTGATCCTAATTCAGACAAAATGGTAACTATAAAAGCCTCAGTAAATACAGGTCAATAATCTTATTACTCTCTCAAAAGTCAAAACAAGCAGACTCTCCAGAAAATTCATAAAACAAAGGAATATAATTTACCACTACACTTGGTTTTCATTGATTTCCAAAAAGCATTTAACTCTGTAGAAACTGAAGCAGTGGCAAATCAAAATATTGACCAGGTCTAAATAGAAATTGTTCAAAATATTTATAAGGTTACCACTGCCAGCTATAAACTTCACCAGATGACAGGAACAAATCAAAGTCAATAAAGATGTTGAACAAGAGGACACTATATCACCAATGTTGTTTACAGAATGCTTAGAAAAATTGTTTAACAACTTAGATTAGGAAATAATGGAGTTAACATTCATGACAGGCTTTAAGATTTGCAGATGGCATTGTTATCTTTGCAAATAACGTAACCGAACCAACAAACAAAAAAAAAACATGATTAACAAACATATCATTCCTATGGGTTTCAAAATCAACTCAAATACCATTGAGCAATTAAATAAATACTGTATGTCTATCTGGGCCAACTAACATCAATGAGTTACAATTTATAAGAGGAAATCAAAGAAAGAATTGTAATAAGACAGAGAGTTTTTTTTAAAAACAGAGATATAATGAATACTACTAAGCTTCCAAAGTGTTTAAAGATAAAAATTTTATAATCAGCTCCAAACCACAACACATGGATGTGAGATATGGTACCCTGATAAAGAACTTAACTGTTGCTCAAAGAAAAATGGAAAGATATATGCTGGGCATCATAGGGGAAGATAAGAAAGGAAATATGTGGATTAAAGAACCAACCAATGTTCAGGACATTACTGAACTAGAAAAACAAGGAAAATGGAGGTGAGCTGGAAATATTGCCAGAATAATAACATATGGACGAAAAATATTACTGATGCCAAAAATTAGATGAAAAGGTGAAATAGTATGACTTCATGGCACTATTAGGCAAAGGACAGAATTGCCCATCACTTGAAGGAGGTCTTTGTGCAACAGTGTACTACTGATATCTTAAAACAAATAAATACAAAGCTTAATATACACAAGATGACTGTTTTATAAAGCTTTTGTAAACAGTTGACAAAAAGCTGAAATGCCAATCCAAAATGAGGGAAGTCATGTTGGAAATGTTATCAACCCAAACTGCTTAATATTATGATTTGTGTGTTTACAGATGCCCCATGACAATAAGTGGGTTTGACATAATTTCTAAATTAAATAGAAAGGTATTTTATTAAACATTATTTCTAATTTTTTTCACCTTTTAGTGGCAGCTCTAAGCACTATTATTCTCTCCAAAATCACATCAAACTTGAAAATTATTTATTGCAATGTCATAGAATTTTTTTGTTTATGATTCCACATTTTGTTGTTGTTTTTAAGGTAAAATATCAATTCTGAAAATTTCATTTTTTGCTGTCAACAAAAAAGAAACGAGGAGTTTAATTCAGGTCAAACAGAAGTGTTCCACCGAGTTCTCTGCTCTACAACAGATGAAAAGCTGGAAACACTGAGTAGATTTCAAAGCCACTAAGTACATTAGTTTATATAAGACACGAGACACAAACAAACACTTACTCCCACTGCCCTGACACATTTTTACTTTGATCATAATAGGAAAGTAAGCATCATATGCTTTAATTATTTAAATAAGACTAAAACAAAAGTGGTTTGTGCCAGCATGGAAGTCAATAAAATTAAATAAGGTAAAATGCATTTAAAAAACTAACAGAGGCTGAAGAAAATTATCCCTATAATTTATTCTACATCTAATTCACATACAGAATATGATTTCAAATCCAAACTCAATTTCTTTCATGTACAATCGCGATATGAAATCGGGGAGACTACACTACACTAATTTCATAATGCATAAAATCTACATTCAGGAATTTAGACTTATTTCAAAACTTCTCTCCCCTCCTCAACCTTAAGATCTGTTATTCAGTGGTAATGGTCTTAAACAGCTCACCAGCCCTAACTGTAGAGCAGTCACAGCTTTTGAATGGATTAGATTGCTCAGAAATTTTATCACATTTTCAACTGCTGCCAACAAAATCAATTGAGGGATAGACCTGCCTGAATGCAGATACTTTGAGAATTATGGATGTGTGTTCCACAGAAAGTATGCTGGTAATTGCTTAATAACAATCCAGCATCATCAATAAAATTACTGAATTATTCAGAGTTTATGACAAAATACATAAAACATAAGTCTCAAAATTCTTTGAAAATATGCATGATGTGAGCACTAATTTTTATTTCAAGAGAATTACAGACAACCAGCAATTACCAATTTTCCATTTTATCCTTTGCTGTAAAGCGCAGCTTATCAGTAGAACAAAATTTATACACATAGAACTTTCAGATTTCACATCAAGTGAACTTTACAGAAGAGAAGCAGAAAGCCATAAAAATTGTTCCTGTATAATGACAACCTCAGGCAAGCATCCACTTAGAAAGAGAGGATAGAACTGCTTTACCAAATCATATGATTTCACATGCTTACTTTCAACATCAACCAAAAATCTGACCATGTTCTTAAAATAAACAGAATCTTTATTTATAAACCAGCATAAAACCTTAGCAACACATGTCTACTTTTTCTTTATTATTAAATAATGTGCTAATTTTGTGTCTGTATATATATTTTTTATGTTAAGGATTTTTATATATACACCTCTGCTTAGCAAGAAAGGTTATCTTTAATTTGCTCTTATCTTTAAAAGATGTTTTTTTTCCTCTTAGTGTCAGTTAAATTTTGTTTCCTGTTTATGTATTAATGATATAGTGTGCATCATATATTCATTTATTTCTTTGTCTCATCTTGGTTTTGTATATACTCGCAAAATATTGAGGTATCTACAGAAATAAGAATAATTAAGGTGTGGGTCTGAAAGAGCATACATTACAATGGGACCCATCCTTATGACTGGGCGCCTCCTCTTAACTTTCAACATTCTAACAAACACAAGAATTCAGACTGGCAGGTACAGAAACGGTTTTCAAAAGATCATCGTCTTTTTTAACAGAGCGTAATCAAACTAGCAACTACGCATGGTTTTTCCATTTTCTTCATAGGATCAGTGAAAGAATTCCACCTAGACGACACCAATACTTTTCTGCACAATGATGTTATATCTCTTAATTTAAGTACATTCAGCAGTGCCATGGTGCCATACTTTTCTTGCCATGAGAGGTCAGGAGCCATTATTAATAACATCAGGTGGGACGTGCTGATATGTTCTAGACTCTAGAGGCTCAACTGTATACAATTCCCTCCTAACACATAAATAGCAAAACTTTCGCAAATATTTACAGTAGTTTACTCATTTTTCCTGTAAAAAAGAAAGATTTACCTAAAAGGGCAAGAAATGGCAAAATATTTCAAATAATGTGCCTCCCGGTAGTTACTGTATTACATTAATGTTTATCACCATGTTAGAGTGAACTTAGATGGTTCAAAATAATGTACTTATGGTAATTTTAGCTGGTATTCATCAAAATCTGTAGAAACTGAATTTCAAAAACTCCATCATACATTCCAAATATGTGAAAAGAGCCAGCCATTTCTTTCTTTTTTTAAATTAATACGAACATAATCCATACTTTTGTAGTCAGACTGCCCCAGGGAATACGAATACCATAACCACCAAGTAAATTACTGGTTCAAGTTTCTATCCTGATGTTTCAGGATATTTGTAAAAACTCCAAAAGATTAATTTGCTAGGACAGATATTTTGACATCACTGCCTTCAAAACAGACATATTGAAAAATTTTCATAGTTAACAGATAAATCTCTTTTTTAATGCTTAAAAGGATTCGACAGTATGGCTGCAAAAATAACAAAAATGAAAAAAGACCTGATGACTTCTAATTAGTTACCTTCAATGGGAATTTTCCTCTTTTTTTTTTCAAATGAAAGAAATAATTTTTTAAACAAAATAAAGTAGGGAAAGTATCTAAGATTAGCCTTGATTTATTGTTTCATATAAGTAATTGTCATATCAGCCAATGTATCATAGCAACTCCACAGTTTACCGCTAAACCAGAAAGATTAATGGCATTGATCACAATCAGGAATTTAATATCTTATTACAGAAATACTTAAGCCACTTTTATTATTTATATTTTCCTTTTGTTAAAAATCAGTTAATTTATTTTTTAATATTTTTAAATTTCCAAAAGTATCTCATCAGAACCTGTATAAACAGCTTCCATAGTGAAGTTGATGCTTTTGCCAGGGTGGTTACTCTTTTCTCTAATTAATCAAAGTGCTGATCCATGTTTTGAAAATAGTGTTTAAAAAATAAGAAGAAGAAGAGCATGAATCAAAGTTTCCTAAAAAAACAACTTTTAATTTGTGGACTTACAGCCAAAAAACAGATACCTGCGATGTCTTTGTCCTCCGTGCAGAGAAATGCCATATTCATTGGCATCTTCAAAACTGATGGGTGGCAGAAGGAAAATTATATAAACATTCTTTAAAATACCCATAGAACCCGGACAAACAAAGAATTTTCAATGAAACAGCATACAGACTTTAAAAATGTGCATATAGCAATTTGATTCTGTCACAAACTTGATACACGTATCATTGTTGCCTTGGCAGATATGCTCCATTAGATACCAAAATACTTAGAGTTCTTCTTCATCACTGAAATCAATACTTTTTATCCTTAAGCATATGTCAGTATATTTTCATCACAGAAGTCTTCAAGAATAAATAGTTAGTTTCAGAAAATTCTTCGACATAACCGATATATTTCTAGGAAGATTACTACCTGCTGTTGATTGTGAACTGAACCAATGAGTGCCATCTAGCTAACAGCAGTAATCATTTCCAACACAGCCAAGATTAACTTTTTTATTCATCTACAATTTGATTACTGAATTAAGTCATTTTATAAATTCTTGTAGCAATTCCTATTATATACGTAATTAGCTACGTTTCAGTAGCATAGTTGATCTGCTCTGCTTCAATTATTCAAACATTTAACATTAAATGATCACAGAATGAATTATGATTAGGTTAATGGTCAGCTCTAATGCATTTTATTTTTACATTTCAAAATGTATTCTAGTTTCCTTTAAGAAAATAATGATTGGATAATAATTGGTGAAAGAGCCTATTTTGTCAGTAACTTCATTAACACTGGTATGAAGTTAGTAGCCAAATCCTTGAAAAAAAAGGCATTTAGTTATCCAACCTGCAGACACGTGCCTGGCTTTGTAATTTGTCAAAAAATCAATTGTACATTTAACTGCAGAATGGCTAACATCCACCATTACCCTGTAGACCTAAGAAGTTTAGAAAGGGAGAAGTATTTTAACTTATATCTCAATTCATTCATCAAAGTCTGTGATTACTAGTATCAATCATGGCACTTTGTCCTAGCTAACCAGTATTTGATGACTTCAAGATATCATTGAAACTGCTCACAAAAAAATCAATAAGTTGCTAAACCCAGTACTTTTTGTCAGTTTCTTCCAAATTGTATTTGCTTATTATAGAGACCATTTGGTATTCAATGTTACGGAAATCATGGGCTACCTTTTTAATCTGCAACTGAACATGATACATGCCATGAAAATCAGTTACAGAGACTGAATAACTCCAAATGCTTAATAAAGTGAAAAATGTTTTTTCATGTTTAGTAATGTAAGAAGTAATTTTAAAGTTGTCGTCTAAAAAATAAGACTTCACATTCAAACTACAGAGAACCGTAACCAGTGTCTTGTCCTTTTAACAGCAGACATGAACACTCCCTGACCAACTTCCTGGTTCAGGAATACTTAAAATGGCGGCTCCACAGCTATTACAGTTACTAGGCATTCATTCCCAGGGTGATCTGAATAAGACAAATCTAATAATTAAAATTTAATCCAAGCAATTCTTTTTCCATTTATTAGCAGGGATCCTTATAATCCCTACTCTGGCTAGTTAAGTGTAAGATCAACACCATTTGATGATTAGATAACTTGACAAAAGAAAAAAATATTGACCAGAAAATCATTTAATCAGTGAGATTCTGAACAGATTCTGTTGATTTGAGAAGATAAATATACATTACTTTTGTTTTGTTAATCAGTATAATAACATGAACGGGTTTAGTGACTGAAATACAATTCAGTTATCCATCAGACTAACTTATTATTTCTCTTTCTTAGAAGCAAAATGAACATTTTTAGTCCATTTCCAATTTTTGGTATCCCTGCTGATCATTTCATTCTTGAGATACAAATAAAATTGTATTGTGAAAATACACATTTCAAGTTGTGATTTGTTAAAAAGCCACTTTTCTAATGGACGGTGTTTTTTAATCTCTCACTAACTCCGGTGTTCATATCTGATCAATAGTCAGAAGTTTGGTTGATCAGCTGAACTGAGGAATTACAGAATGATACGGACAGCTCTCTTTGGCATTGTACCATCTGCTAATGAGCTCTAAGGTTTAAAGGCCGCCAAGCTACAACTCTTCCAAAATATCAGTGGAGGTTTACTTCCACATCTAGCACAGAGTTTCTGTAAAGTAGGGTTTATTTAGACAGGGTTGTTCCCCAAAATTTTCCACTGCTTATTACACAGAAAAGCGAGGTTATTAGCATAAATCTCTTCTTGTTGGCTTTAAATTCCAAGGAATCAAAGCTGTTTCTCTGATAATAATGATACTTCCCCATCTGTTTCCGCGTTGTCTTTCTATGTAAGCAATACTATTACAATAAGTTCCTATCCTTAGAGCAGCAGAATTCCTTTCATCCGAAATGTTGAGATCTAATTGATTTCGGATAATCGAGATTTCCGAATGTTTGGACAAATTTACTACAGCAGTCAATGCGTATCCGGGCAACTTGACTACAGGTTGGTCCATCCGGGACACGTCTTCCCCCGACACCGCCCACACCTACCTGACAGGTACCGTTCCATCCCGACAATCACGCTAGCGGATGCTGGCTTTAGGTATCTCGATTTATGAATATTAAATTCAAAGCATAACTAAGTATAATAATTCCTCCCTCCCCCGCCACAGACACATTTTCCTGGTTAGATTGTGAACCAAGTTTTCGTGGGAGGGGGTGGGATGGATGCTATGGCGAGACCAGAGAGCGAGTCCTACCTATCAGGGGGTAGGGAAGAAGAGGGTTAACGTATATAAGGTCTCTCATCCCTACCCTCAGTTAGGGTTGGTTTATTTACTGCTGCTCTGACCCCCGACTTCCCCCCCCCCCCAGTCGTTTATTATTTCTTAAACTGAAATCTCCCTGAGACCAGACGGTGTTTCGGGGTCAGTGCAAAACCTGGGGAGGGGAGGACGGACGGACGGACGGACCGCGGACAAGAAGCTGCCAGCGCCATGTCCTGGACTGCAGCATCATCATCGTCACCAACCGACTAATCATTACTTCGGCCGGGCATTGTCACAGCAGAAGTTTCTTCCCAGCGTTTGTATCCCCCACCCACCCCCCAAGAATTTCGCGCCATCATCACGAGTCGAGACGCGGCTAGAACTTGGGTGTGTGTAAAAGTGAGGGCGCGAGTTACCTGGCTTTCTCGAATGTCTCGCGAAATACCTGCACCAAGACGCATCCCGGTCGACTTCGTGGCTGCGGTCACACCGAGAGAGCCTCCTCCTCCTCCTCCCCTCTGCGCGGCTGCCGCGATAGCTGCAGCGCCATCGGTGAGACACGTGGAAAGCGGATTAGCCAGAAACGAAACGAAAGCTAACAACAAACAAGACATCTATATTATTTATTATTATTATTATTATTATTATTATTATTATTATTATATTATTAATATAACATTATGGTTCAACAGACACCCGAGATGTTCCTTCATTTATTTTATTCGGAATGGATCCAGAGGGTTTCCCGCCAGGCAGCCCGAACCTCTCGCCAGCCAGGCCCAGGTCCTGGGATGTCTCACGTGTTTATCTGGTGGGCTGCTTGGTCTTCTGCCAGGAACCGAGTCCATCCGGCCCGGGCCGACTATTTATATTACCTATCTTCTTCACAAGATTCGAGCCCGCAGATCTCTTACGGCAACAGTTCCCAAGCATCTCACTATGCCCCCGTTGATATAGTGACAGATTCTTGCGACCCCCACCAACTTCCAGAACAATCTGAGGGCGCCTCGCTAAGGTTGACCCGGGATATTATGGTAAAGAACCCGAGTAGAAATAATTCTTGTATTCTAGACCACAGATAATTGTCTCGAGATGTGAGACTGGGTGTTATGGGGGCAATACATTATATATACACTACTGTGCAAAAGTCTTAGGGTGTTCTTTGAAAAAAACACTAAAGCTTCTTGTTTTTTTTTTGCCTTTCAAATTAGTAGCATTGAATACCAAATGGTCTCTATAATAAGCAAATACAAATGGCAACGGTAACAATCGCTCACAGACATAACATAGAATTTCTCCAAGAACAACGTAAAACCCGACGCGAAGCGAGTAGTATAACACGAATTTCAAGATGTGTCATTCGAGAAATTATCGATAAATTTAAAGATACTGATTCAATCTATGATAGGGAAAGATGTGGATTACCCAGAAAACCATCTCAAAAAAAGATTAACAATACCCGAATATAACTTCTCTGAGGGATAGAAAGGCATCCACAAGATCTGTCAGAATTTTCAGGTTCATGGTTCCACAACGCGAAGATCTTCGGAACGAAGTAGACTCAGAAGACGATGACTGTCAAGAACTGCCCCCTCCTTTTCGTAAAGGGGATACGGCTAGGCGACTAAAATATGCCACCCAACACAAAAACTAGATTCAAAACCAATGGAACAAAGTCCCTCGATCAGGTGAATCAGTTTGAAAATTTTGGATCTAAGAGAAAGGAGAACATAAAGAGAAGAATTGGAGAAGAGCTAAGAAAGTGTCTGCAGCCTACAGTAAAGCATGGCGGACGTTCTATTCAAGTTTAGATCTCGACCACAAATGCTGGAGATGTAGTGAGGATAGAAGAAAGTACGAATGCAGCCAGATAAAGCAGATTCTTATTCATCTGGCTAATCCTTCAGTATTCGGATATATTCATAGTTCAACATGACAACGATCCAAAACATGCTGCCATTGATTCCAAACATACATCCTTCAACGCAGAAAATAGAGTGGAGTCCTCAAAGCCCCGATTACTTAATTTGTTCAGGTCGACATGGACAGAATAAAGAAATAAACAACAGCTGGAAACTGGGGATGGACTCTTGCAAGTGTTTATAGATGCGTAGAGCAACATTTCAGCTGATACTATTTCAAAATTACCAGAAAGTCTTTTAACGGGTATTTAGACAGACATACTAAATGTTAGTATAGACGATTGTTTTTTGTCTACTGTACAGTATTCACTTATTAAATTGTATGTCCCATTAGTTCGTTTCATTTCTTTTTACAGTCAAATTCATGAATGAAAATGTAGATTGACTAAAACTTTGTCGTAGCAACAGCAGTCGACAGATCATGAAAACAGTCAGGTTGTTTGCTGATGTCGTGGCTCATCCCTCCTCGTTTGGAGTCGCGTCTCGTGCGTTTTGCTCTCATGGCGAGGTAGTCTTTTACAAGGTTTATGGTTCCACACCCGTACAGTAGTACACAGTTCCAAAAGAACTGACGGCCAAATATCAAACACTTTTTCGCAAAGTTCCAGGAAATATATACTCCGTTTATTTTGTCGAGGAAAGATCTTTAAGAGTTCCTGAAGGGCACAGACCTCGCGGAGCTATTCTTCGCTTTATTGGTTTTTACCAAAGCCGGGATTTTGATTAAGTACTGATCCGTCTTTGATATTAAAGCGGAATGGGCGCGTGTCTGGGTGGCTTGTTCAATAACACACGGTGATGGACGGGGAAAATCACCTAAGTAAAAAAAAATTACTCTCGTTTTACGTTCCCTTAACGTTCCCTTCTGGACCTGTCCGCGGCTGTAAATGTCGTTGTTGAACTAACTTACCCCTTAATCCGTCTGACTGTCCAGCCCCCCCCCCCTTGTTCAGACATGTTTAGTGATAGTGATGTTGCCACGATTTAATCGTCAACTCACACAAAAATACACCGTGTAACTGACGCTGCGATTTGCTTCACCACCGGAAGAAAATCTGGCTTCACAACCGAAGTCTCAGCCGTATTCTATGGCGACTGATGAGTCTGAAGTGTCTGCTCGAGTCTCATGTCGATTCGACAACTGTATCAACAGTTGAAGGTGATTTTAACAGACAGATCGAGTTCTGAGTATGGACGAATTTATTAGAATAGCTGCGTGCAGACCTCTGTTGGTGAGGACCGGTATTTTATGGATTGTGCCTGCCATATTTTTCACAATACGGTTTCCTGTACAAGCAGGGGGTCTGGAAACAGAGTCCAGTTCACCGCTGACGTGTCTGCTGTTCTGAGCTCTCATCTAAGAGAATGTGCCAGGTGACTTTAGGGTATTTAAACAGGTACGTAATGCATAGCTCAGTTCGGAAACACAGCCCTCTCAAACCTTACTTTTTGTCCGACTTTTGTTCTCAAGAAAGATTTAAAGAACTGAAGAATTCATTTCAAGATCCAAAGACTTCGATATACACGCTCCTCAGCCAAGGAATGCTTCCTACTTCCATAAATTTCAACCAACTATTACAGACTCACCATTTGACTTCTATGCAACTGTATGCCATTGTGTGATGGAATAATTTAAAGGCATGACATTTAATTGAAATTGGTATTTCGAGGGAAGAACTCACCAGGGAATGTTTCAAATAGCATTTCATAGCTTAGAGATTTCGCAATTTGCCGGGGAAACCACCCCAGGGGACTACGCCTCAGGCCCCTTATCAACTCATCTCACAATTTTCAACCGTCGAGTGTCTACATCCCCAACATCTATTATTCATTATTGATTTTAATTTGGTTATTATTTTCCCCATAACTTTAGAACAGTTATCAGTATCGAGAGACTGACTAAAAACTATGATTTAGAATTATGATCAGGGCTTGATTTTTGTTTGCCTCAGCCAAAAGTGGAATTTTTCAACTCGCCTTCAGCAGTTTGTTTGTACTTCTTCTTATAGGTTACATTTTAAAACCACGCTCCATAGCTGCCTGTGGAATCACTTTGGGTTATGCCTGCGGGGCCATCCAAGCTATTGATTGATTTTACTTAAGCTTAGCTGAGAACGCAATAAGCTGTTATAATTTCTATTCACGAGAACCAAGATGAGGTCGCAAAATTGAGGCTCCGAACAACCCAACTATTGGCTGAGTTCGCCGAAATTCACGTTGATTTATGGTGATGTAATCCGTCACGATCCGTATTGCTGAGACTGCACGTTCACCAGAGCCAGCCCATCTTGGTGCCAGCACACGTCCAACCATTAGCTCAACTGCACTATTTGAAGGTCACGTGTATATATTTTTGGCTGCAGCATGATACAGAGAATACCGTTTGTCGCAGGAGGCTGATACTTCCTTTATTGTATTTCCCACAGTCGATGGGTACAAGAGAGCTGCTGCTATTATAAGAAAGTGCTTTTATTTATCGTTACACCAGAAATACGACCCATCACCATCTGATGTGAAAGATCTGGAACATATTTCAGAAATAGCACCTGTTTAACTGCCTGCTGAAGTGTCACCCAATACAATGAGACCGAAAAATCCGTTCTGCTCTTTTCCTCCAAAGTCCACAAAGCTGGGGTCTAATGCGAACATTGAAAACAGAAAGATGACCTACAATATTTTCTGCAGCTTTATCCCCCATTTCGTTCCCAATGAACTCACGGGTATCAGCGCCAGATTTTCTTGAATGCAAAACCCTGCCCAGAGAAGAACCTTTTTTTTATCTTGCAAATCGATTGTGGGGAAAACGGGAAGGGATCTTTATCAACGTCGGCAAAGTGCTTTTCATTCATCTTGTCTGTAACTTTTTTGAAACGATGAAACAAGGGCACCTGTCCATTCTTTTGTAAATTTTCCTGCCGAAATTCGCAGCCTGAGAATCCGCCCGTCACTGAAGCCTTAGTTTTGAAATAGAGTCAGGTACCAGAATTAGCGAGTTGCTCCTCATCACCATGACCACTCCCAGCCACAGGTATTTTCTGATGCTGCTGCTGCTGTTGTTGGTTTTATTTTAAAAGCATAATAATGATTTTTGCATTTTCCTTTGTGAATATTATAATTATAAAATATTAATATTAGAATAATACAGATATTAGAAATATTAACAGTCTGAAGAAATTTGTACGAAAAAACTAGTGGCGCGCTGTTGATCAAAGCTATTTTCCATTGTAATCAATATTTGTCTTCCGGAACTTTGCTTCAGCCCACTTCCGCCTCTGGTCCGCAGCTGCACGATATCAGAAGATTCAAAAAATGGAGCGATGAATAAAACTTCCGACTTTTTTTGCTACTAAAAAAAAATTATTTTAAGCAATCACCAGACTTGGCATATATACGCTCGAAGAAAATTTAACGACCATCTATGAACAGAAAGAGTTAATCAGCACGTGCAGTAATACACAATGGGCGCGTCCGGGATGTGCTTGATCCCAAACCATGTTTTCGAGGTCCACAGGTAAGCTGAGACGAGAAAGGAACCATGCACTGCAGTATAGATGAACCAAAGATGTGCGGTGATGATGAAGTTTCGTGTTTACCGTTGAAAATTCTGATAGACTCGAAGAAAGAAGTGAATGAGGTAGCGCAGTGCAACGTGGGAACTGTCTGTACGAGCCAAATATCTGAGCTAAGTCAATGGTTGACTGCAGAGAATACTGACAGCCATGCAATGGAAACGTATATCGCTACCCGTGACTGTGGGTGACACGGGGGCGGGCATTGCGGGTCCGGGCCTGCCCTCGTAAATCTCTCATCGGGCCTATAGCCCCCTGCACCAATTTGTTGGGACCCGAGCTGGCTAACGCGCTTCCGGCCGAAGTCACAGTCCAGTCCTTGATGCCATGGCCCCTGCTCGGTCTTCTGTACCTATCGCTCCGCAGCTAAATAGAATAAGAGCTTCCCTTTCCCCGCAGCAGTAAACAACCTTGGCAGTCTGTCTACAGGTGCACGCGATGCTGATTGAAGAAGATCGATCTGTTTGCGCGCGGAAGAGCCGCCTGTGTTCGGTGTTGTGTATTGTGTCCTGTAGTTCATCGAACGTATGACGAGGCTGTCACCGTTATCAGGTGAAACGTGAATTAGACAAAGGAGTTCGTTAAGTTTATTCTGTAAGAGTACAGGTGGGCAAGCAATCGCACTTAAGCCTGATTATCGATTACATGCTAACTTAAACAACTGCTTTCGAGTTCGATTTTTTTCCTCCTCTACATAGGAAATTGCTCGTGAAATCTGCAGGCCGGCCTAATGTTTGACTGAGAAAGCTCCCCTTTTTTGGAAATACGGAGTCACGTGGTGCTTCTCCAATTCTCCTCACATACCGATAATGCGTTTATTTTGGCGAATACACGAGACCTTCCATACATACCAAGCTAAGGCTTGTGCAGTCGCCATTTTGGGGATGCTGGCATATGTATATCGAGACGATTCAATAAAAGGTCTTTCCATTGGTCAAGATTGCCGACGTAGACCGCCTTCTAGTCGCGTGCCGTTCTGTTGTGGTTATTTGAGGGTTCGCTTTAAAGTACCAAAGCAAAAGAATAGAGTCCAAGGATCTACAACGCAACGGCCATCATCTGTAAGTGAATCGGGAACTGGGAAAATATAATTTTAAAATGTTTTGAATTCTATTTGTAATGACATGAAGTCTGAAAACGTTGTGTAAGAGGTCGTCACATTGAAAAAAGAAAAGACAGCGCAATTGATTGCATCGCCATTAAATAAAATAGCCAGTCTATCTATTTCAAGTAAGAACAATCGACTGTTGAGGAAGCAAAAACTATATATTGTCTCTGGAAGTTAATGTCAGATTACAACACGACAATAGATACATTGAAACCATCGTCAAGTTACATCCGCTATGATCTACGGCTCTATAAGTCAGGCGTCAGCGCCCCCTCGGGACGTCGCGGTTGAAGACGGGGAAAGAACCAAACAAAGAACAATGACATTATTCAATGGGTGGGTTCGTTGCTGTTATATGAAATTTCTATTCGCCAAATGAATTTGTCTCGCTTTATTTGTTAAAATTGTTCTAGAAATCTGAATAGAAACTGTAATTCAATAGCTTAATCCAGCCAATCGCCAAGAAAGAGACATAAAGATGTTGGCTGCTTTCCAGTTCACGCTCTTCTCGTCAACTAACGGGTCGGGCCGCACATGTTATTTTAAAAAATCAACAATCATTCGCGACATATTAATAATAATAATAATAATAATAATAATAATAATAATAATAATATAATAATAAATATCTCTTCTAATTTTTGTTGAGATAATCGTATTTCAGATTCCCAGAGCATCAAGACGCCATAATGTCGGTACGGCTCCTGGACCAAGTCTCGGTGTGATTTTGAAAGGACCATTTCATAAATCTTCCCTTCGGATAGCTTTCTCTTTCATCCGGCGCCAGGGCTTTGGAGAGGCGGCCCCAAGCCTTCCAGGGGACGACCCCAGTCGGACATTCGTTGTTCCGGAGCCGAGCCGAGCAGGAAACAAGATGGACGCCACACCGGACCGGCAGCCTCTCGGTTATCTCCGGGCAGAACCATATGACAATCGAAATTGATTTATCTAAACCAGTTCTGTTGAATTAATCAGGGGCCCCGCCTTCTCGTCTCCGCTCTCCTTTGCCGGACGCTTTATTGTGGGCGCCCCGAAGTCGCGGTCGGGAGCAGACCACCAACCTACCCTAGCCCGGCCGGCCGTCAAACTCCTTTACGCTCTGGTAAGCAGCGGAAGGCGTGGCTCGATGATTGACAGCTCTGTTTCCACTGATGTAATTAGAAAGTTTATTCCTCTTGCCATCTCGCCTTCAACGTTGACAGAAATTCTTTAAAAAAAAAACGAACCGGAGTCTGGATGCCAATTATCACTGGCTATAAAAGGGGGGGGGCGTGGCAAACTGTCCGGAACCCACGGGCTCGCAGAGAACTGATGTCGTTGTTATGATTGGTAGAAGCGGCTCGCAGACCCTGCCAAAGTTATGGATAAAGTTACTAGTTCAGAACAGACCTGTTCAGTTCCAGATTACCGATACGCTTCAACTGTTCCGAGAAATTACAAGTAGGCCAGATAGGAATGATGCTAGCCGTAGACCAGGAAAAAAAAGCCTTTGACAGGGTAGACTGGGATTTTCTTATAAAAACCCTTAAAACCCTTGGCTTCGGAGAGTATTTTATTAACTTCGTTAGGCTATTCCAAACCAACCCCATCACCCAGATATACCAAAACGGCTTCCTCTCTTCGTCTATCCACCCAACAAGAGGAATCAGGCAGGGGTGTCCCCTAAGTGCCGTGCTGTATGTCCTGACTGCAGAACCGCTGGCCGCCTTGATCCGTACCACACCATCAATCAGGGGGATCAATGGTATCAAAATTCGGGAATACGCTGATGACACCACCCTCCTGATAAAAGATGCGGCCAGCTTGGACGCAGCTTTCAAAGCCCTAGAGGTATATAAGAAAGCCTCTGGGGCAAAAATCAACCGAAAGAAGACCACGAGGGGGCACTCAAAAGCCCCTGCGTAAGTACAACATCAACTGGGTGGAAGACAAAATCAAGTTACTGGGAATCCTTTTCCCAGTCAACAGTCTTACTAACACGCAGCTGGCAACCTGTAATTAATAAAGTCAATGCTTTACTAACCGCATGGTCCTCGCTAAACCTTTCCTTCTTCACTAAAACCGAATTAGTAAATACTTATCTAGCCCCTAAAATTTATTATAAATCTAAAATAATAGGGATGCCAGGCTGGGCGCAAACACCTGGCAAATAAACAGATAACTAGACTCCCTCGGAGCCAAAGAGGTTTAAACCTCATAAATCTCGAGAGGGCGAACTAGGTGCTCAACAAATACTAAACATAACAGATATCATAAGAACGGTAAACGATAGACCAAGATGGCAAAAACTGCTCATCTCACAAACTAAAACTATACAGAGCACAGAAAAACTTACTAACCGACTACCACACAACCGCCCCACAACACTGGATTAGTAGCAACATCTCTATAGGAACAGATAACAAAGTAAGCCTTGCAGGTACTAAAATCGATCTAGACAGATTATCCCATCGAGGAACCGAATTATAGGAAGGTACCCTAAATTCAGGAACACTTCCTTGGGACAGGATTTGGACTAGCTCCATTAATTGTCTCGTGGACGGATACGCATCTGACATTCACTGGAAATTACTCAGGAATGTTCTTCCCACAAGGGAGAACAAACATAAATGGAAATTAATTAATTCCCCCAAATGCCTCGCCTGTCACGAGGAGGACGAACCGGCAATCCATCGCTTGTTCTCGTGTCCGATGAATATAGACCTATGGTGCCTAGTCCGAGACCTGATCTTCAAAACTAAGAGTCCCCAGAACAAACTTACGTCGTTCTGGCGCATCTTTGGCTTTAACAATAGAACTAAAAGGACCGCCTTTCGAACTTCCTGGTGTTTTACCGCTCAGCAGATCGCCTGGTGAAGGCTTTGGAAGGCGGTCGACCTACCTCAACAAAACTATGTAACCAATTGGTTACAACAAAAATACAGTCATGAAATCTAGTATCAATGCAGACTAACCTACTCATCCACTTGGCTAATTAACAACGCCCTGGACATATCAACACAGATAATCAACCACAAATACACTTTGACACATCCCCACTTTCAACTATTAGCTTAGACCGACCTCCCTGAGTCAACCCTTTCCCTTTCCCTTGTTTAAATTACTCTTTTTCTTTCAGATGAAGTCAATCTAGCCGAAGAATCTCTTCTTCCTCATTCCTTTGTCTCTTTCTTTTTCTTTTTCTTCTTCTATCCCCTTTCTCTTTCGTCTTCAATATGAATACTTTGTACTTTAACATTTTAATATTTAACTACCTAGGAATTATTATCATCTAATAAATCCTTCTAGGATTCTATTTAGAACATAATAACTCTCTACTGAGAGTTCTCACCTTTCAATTATATGATAAATTTCATATGTAATTTCATTATTATTATAACCAATCTTCTGTAACATTAATATTTAACTTACTTTAAAACAACATTATTAAACATCCCAACCCCTTCCCCTTCTCTTCAGTGTAAGCCTCTATTTATTTATAAAGTGCTCCACCCCAAATATTTTCCCATGGACTAACCATGGTTCTTTCTTCTTTTAAATCCACACACAAAAGTCCATTTAACAGCCTACAGAAGAATACTAAAGACAACCAAAAGTGGTGTGGAATGGGGCATCGGCCGCCGTGATGACAATCACCACAGCGGACGAGCTACTTCCTGGCTTCACCATCAGCTAGGGAATCTGTGGTCCCCCTACGTGGGAGTAAAACAGGGGTCATAAAGACCTCCTGTTTTTACCAACGACATCACGGGAATCTCTGATTCCCCTACGAGGGAGGGCCGAAATAAAGGCCAAAAACGGAGGGAGAACATGTCTCCATCCATCATCCCGCAAAAATAGAAAACAGAACTCATCCCATCCCATACTTCCATTTGGAAATTTGAAAAATAAACAGTGGCCCAGACTTTCCCTCTCAGTTCAAGGACACACAGAGAGACAACTCTGTCCTAGAGAGTCCAGCCTGGAGAAACCTACCCTCCTGCGTGCAATACGAAGGAGTTGGATAGCCCGCTGCTCTCTCGCTAGGTTGAGGAATCGCGCGATGATGAGTCTGACAGTTTCCAACACACCTTTCATCTGCCAGACTACTTAAATATTAGCCTTATTATCAGTTGGATACGTTATGGACAAATTGCCAGCAGGGTTTTTTTAAACAATTAAATGACTGAATTATTCGGTTAATTTCAGAAGACGCTTCTCTCAACACCGCGCAACGAAAACTATGGATGGCGGCGAAAATGAAAGCGCGATTAAATTAATATCATTTTGCCAACATCAGCATCACTCGAATTTTACCCCGTTTTCCGTAACTGGTTGTTTCCCTGATACAGTCACGTTGGCCACTCCAGCTGGTCTTCTCAAGCGACCACGTGAGATCATTAGCTTGGTACCAGTTTCCACCACGTGATCGTTGCTGGTTAAAAATTGCTCTCTATTATTATTTTTTTTTTTTTAAAAAAAAAAAGAACAACAAAATTTTCCAATTAATATTTATTCATATTTACGGAAAGGAAACTAATGGCTACAGAATTATTTCTTGTATTCATTTAAAACGTCCAAAAGAACCCAGTTTGCTATGACAGGTGTCCGTTATGGTAAACGTTAGGCGAGTCCTCTGGCGGGACTGCCTGTCACAACATCAAGGCTAGAGCACCGCAATACGACGGGCGCTACGCCAAGTTGTATACCCTATATTAGATCTGATGGCGTTAATTATTCAAATACTTCTAACTTGTTTCTTCGATTTAATTATCTCTGCATACACACCGCCAAGGAAAGAAGGGTTTTTAACGCCAGTGCAGATCTGTAGCTTACATCAAAGACAGCGAGAATGGTACCGAAAACCTCCAGCTGGAAGGATGCGAGAAACAAGGGAACATGTTTGCTGATGATAACAGTAGTAGGCTGGTCCGGATGCGGAGAGAAAGCACAAATTGATAAGCTATATATTGTGTCACGCACGTGTGCGCCATCTAGCGACCGAGTTAGTGAAGACAGCGAAGGACACCGCCCCAAATGAAACTATGATCACCTGGCGTCCAGGTGAGTAGCTGAGCAGTTTGTTTAATCTTGGTCGGCTCGTGGAAGTCATCTTCACGGAAACGAGGCGTAAATACAGAGCAGTGCGATTTATATAGAAAGGAGGGCTGGAAGCTATGTCTCCTACAGCGCACTGCACGGCCGCCACTTCAATGGTCAGTGTGGAAACAGAATTCATTACTGTGAACGTTTTCGTTGTTCGCTAGTTGGATAATAATTAACATGATGGAGAATTACGATACGACACAGGCGACGATACAAGGAAGTCGACTCCAGTAGTGTCAAAAATCAATGGCCGTTTCAATACTTGGATAGGTCTAACTCTCTAGTTTTCAATCATAGTCCCGATCAGAAATGTCAAAACCTAAGATGCTTCTCAGTTTGTGAGAGGTCTGTTCGAACAACATCCAGAAGCTAATACTCGTTGTAAACACGCAGATATAGTGCGCCCCTTTTAAATACACAGCAGTGAATTGTGGGACAATTACTAAGATTCCGGAAAACCTCTTTATATTACATCATTTTTTATTTCCAGTTATCCGTCGCCAATGCATTTTCTGCATAGTGTGTCATTGTGTTTTCTGAATTACCGATTGGCCTTCATCATAACATCTCAAACACGGATATTTCAGTCTTATACAATATGATCGAATGCCTCCTGCAAGTATTGGAGGCAACGACCTCCAAGTTTAAGTATAAAGCTTCTAATTCGTGCTTAAAGAATTAATACCTCTGTTATCTGACGCTGTCAAGTTCAAAAGTCACTTTGATTTCATAAACACAGCCAGAGGGTTATTTAGTTTCAGCTTAATCTGTTGCCAGCTAGATTGGACGACTCGGTGCAATTGCATAAGGTTTCATCTATTTACACTGTATCTGCCCACGTGGGCTATAATCAGTGATTCCAGGGCAGAAGTTATGGATTATTTTTTACCTAAGAATATTTTAAAGAACTTCATTAATTTTGTTTATTCCAAAGTTAAGGAACTGGGTTGTTTTAGTGGAGAGATTATATCTGCGCTCTGCAACTCCCAAGAATTACAAATCCAGCAAGTTCTGTTGAACCGCAAAACAAATTATCCTCTCGGGTATTAATTATTTTCTTCAGATTTAAAAATGTTGTTTTGATTCCTCCGATATTTAACGTAAAACTCGAAACTCCCCAGATGTTTTTTTTCCCATTTACGTAGAGGCAGTGTGGAGTTCCGTCCAATCGAATAAATAAATGGAGAAGAAGAGATGTCAGAGAAAGATGGACCATTCTCTCTGGGCTAACCGCAGAAAAGAGACTTTCCAAAACTAAACTAAACCAAAACCTATGTAGTAAGAATCTGTGTAAACGTGGATTTGCCAAACCATGCGGCCAGTAAAATGAGAAACCTCTCGATTACAGCAGCTGCTGATGCAGGAATGACGTCATTTTTGTAAAACTTTATCTTTGGTCGTCAAGTTGGATTATCATCACATTACGACCGGGCCAAGTGTCTCAGAAATTAGTTTGTCAACATCTTATAATTGAATTCCCTGAAATGTGGGCAAAAGGTTTGACAGAACCTAGTTTATCAACGGCAAAGAAAAAATGGTTTTACGTTAGCTGAATTCAACTTTGAATTAATTACAGGAAAATGTAGATTCTAATAAGAAGCTTACTGAAGTACAGATATATGTGATTAATAAAAATGGAATATCAGCAAATAAAATTACGGTAATCAAAGAAATGAGAGTCGTATTTAATTCCAGAATGAAAATGTCTACAGGAAAGGCCGTTATTGTTTGAGCTTTTCTTCCAAACTTACGTAGCCTTTTGGGTGAAATGAATAAAAATAAACCGAGTGGAATTCATCAGACATGCATCAGAAAATTCGTTGTTTACTTAAAATGATTTACGAACAAGTTCTTCGTATATTCTGATCCCAATAAAACCACCGAGGAATGAACACATACGCGCACTTGTATTTAGTTAGTTCACGTAGTTATCGAACTACTGGAGAAGACGGGGAGAGCGCACTCGCTGGTGCAGAATCGTCGATGTGGTGAAGCGTCGAGAATATTTTGCTTCATGCTTAAATTGTTATCGACAATAAACGATTGGAACTGACTTCAGATATCCCGGAATCTAGTCTACCAGAATGAGTTGGACTGTTATTTTACACATACGGAATTTTCTGTAAAAAGAACTTTAAAATCGATCTGAGAAGTTGAATGTTGTTTGTGAGCTATCAGGGATGGGGCTGGAAATTCTAGTTACGGCGCTCTAAAGGCAGAGAAGTAACGGGATTAAGCCGTGGCAGTGATTAAAATTATGAAGCAAATCGCTTCAAAATAGTCCAAAGACTTCAGCTCTTACAAATCCATGAACGTGAGAAACAGACAGACACCGGGTCGGAAATCGACACATCAAACAACGCACTTCCGCCACTTTGAAATTCGACGGTTCTGAGAGGTCTTTGGTTTCTTCTCCAGTGTCTCAGCCGGAACTGTGACCTGGCGGTTCCAGTAGCTCCGGCTCTTTTAGCCTATGCCAGTGTAGATTTCGCGAGAGATGCTAGCACAAAACTTCGAATACGAAACACGTATTAAAAATAAGAGATATCTGTGATTTAGTTCCTGTTGGATGACTAATTAAAAGTCATAAATGTAGATCTTTTTTTAAAAAATTGCGCTCTCTGCTCAGTTTGTGGCCAGGAGACAAAGAAGGAATGAAGTGATAATCTATGAGGCAACATGGATGCCTCGGTTTCGGGAGTTTGAGTCCATGAAACAAGGAATTATATGATAAATACCAGAACTTTTGGAATAATAAGACAAGATCTCAATCGACGATAAACAACCCGGAAGGTTGATAGGTAAAGAGACACGAATAACATTTTTTTTGAATCGTTGTTGCTTTACACTGTGATTCAACTCACAAAAATCAATTATTACTTCGTAATAAATTTAAAAATTAGATACATAAATTCTATCGACAAACAATTTCTAACAGAATATATGCATACATCTCGGAATTTTAAGGAATTGACTATGTACAGCAATATTCTATTAACCGTACCTGTAATTGCGAAGTCTTTTTCTTTCCACGGCAGTTAAATATTTAAATGTTTGTGAGGAAGTTTTATTACGTACGAAAAAAATTTCAGACCATTTTTCTACACTTAATAACCGAGAAGTTAACGGACCGTGAAATCTATCGCCATGTCCTATGTAACCGAGAGGTTAACGGGCCGTGAAATCTATCGCCATGTCCTATGTAACCGAGAGGTTAACGGGCCGTGAAATCTATCGCCATGCCCAATGTAACCGAGAGGTTAACGGGCCGTGAAATCTATCGCCATGTCCTATGTAACCGAGAGGTTAACGGGCCGTGAAATCTATCGCCATGTCCAATGTAACCGAGAGGTTAGCGGGCCGTGAAATCTATGGCCATGTCCAATGTAACCGAGAGGTTAGCGGGCCGTGAAATCTATCGCCATGTCCTATATAGCCGAGAGGTTAGCGGGCCGTGAAATCTATCGCCATGTCCTATATAGCCGAGAGGTTAGCGGGCCGTGAAATCTATCGCCATGTCCAATGTCACCGAGAGGTTAGCGGGCCGTGAAATCTATGGCCATGTCCAATGTAACCGAGAGGTTAACGGGCCGTGAAATCTATCGCCATGTCCTATGTAACCGAGAGGTTAGCGGGCCGTGAAATCTATCGCCATGTCCTATGTAACCGAGTGGTTAACGGGCCGTGAAATCTATCGCCATGTCCAATGTAACCGAGAGGTTAGCGGGCCGTGAAATCTATCGCCATGTCCTATGTAACCGAGAGGTTAACGGACCGTGAAATCTATCGCCATGTCCTATGTAACCGAGAGGTTAGCGGGCCGTGAAATCTATCGCCATGTCCTATATAACCGAGTGGTTAACGGGCCGTGAAATCTATCGCCATGTCCTATGTAACCGAGAGGTTAACGAGCCGTGAAATCTATCGCCATGTCCTATGTAACCGAGAGGTTAACGGGCCGTGAAATCTATCGCCATGTCCTATGTAACCGAGAGGTTAACGGGCCGTGAAATCTATCGCCATGTCCTATGTAACCGAGAGGTTAACGGGCCGTGAAATCTATCGCCATGTCCTATGTAACCGAGAGGTTAACGAGCCGTGAAATCTATCGCCATGCCCAATGTAACCGAGAGGTTAACGGGCCGTGAAATCTATCGCCATGTCCAATGTAACCGAGAGGTTAGCGGGCCGTGAAATCTATCGCCATGTCCTATGTAACCGAGAGGTTAGCGGGCCGTGAAATCTATCGCCATGTCCTATGTAACCGAGAGGTTAACGGGCCGTGAAATCTATCGCCATGTCCTATATAACCGAGAGGTTAACGGACCGTGAAATCTATCGCCATGTCCTATGTAACCGAGAGGTTAACGGACCGTGAAATCTATCGCCATGTCCTATGTAACCGAGAGGTTAACGGGCCGTGAAATCTATCGCCATGTCCAATGTAACCGAGAGGTTAACGGACCGTGAAATCTATCGCCATGTCCTATGTAACCGAGAGGTTAACGGGCCGTGAAATCTATCGCCATGTCCTATATAACCGAGTGGTTAACGGGCCGTGAAATCTATCGCCATGTCCAATATTTTGGTCGCGATATGAAACGGCAATTACAAGATGATAAAAAAGTTGATTGAATTAATGCAAACGTCATTCACTCAGCCAATTTTCTAAGAATGACGTCATCGTCGGCACTGACTTACATTTATTTTCTCTCGAATAAAGACTCCCACTGCATGCATACATCATGGCAAATGTGTAATAGAATGGTTCCGGTTAAAATCAAGTATCTTAGCTCTGCTCCACTGTTTGCCGGAAGATCGTCAGCTGTTGTCGTTCACCTGTTTGCTCTGAAGCCAGTCGATGTAGTGAGACTTCTTCACTCCCCCTAGCCTATATCTGCCGTAAAGCGGTTCTAACTTCGACCTACATGCACGATGTCGTAGAAGGTGTCTGGGATGAGGTCTCTAGCGCACTGGACAGCCGCCATGTGCTGCATCCGTGACGGAAGAGTACATTAAACGCCTTTGAAAAAAAAACCCACAGGGAATCATTAGATATGTGGGATAATAGGAAGCCGGAAAATTGAGTTCTAACGCCCTACGCCACTGGGTCATGTGACCGTGTAGGTAGTGCCCACTTGATCCGTGTATTTGGTGAGTAAAATCCGCGTACATCAGCAGTGTTATTCCGTCAACAGTTTTGTAGACTGGGCAACTACAAAGATGGTCAGACCTATTGAATTGCCAGAAAGGTTTCATTTTCCTTCTAAGCGTAATCGTGCCACGACAAACGCAAAGTTTAAGCATCCATTCTTTCTCATGTATTATTCGTATTTTCTGATGAACAATACATTATACTGTTAATTGATCGTCTAAGTACTTACACAAAGAAATTATTACATAAAGGATTTAAACAAAGTTTAGTAGGCTTTCTTCGGTCGCCTGTGTACATTTTAAAAATACGAAAAGATGTCTTTAACAGACATTGCTCTCGGGCCTCTTCGAAAATCATCATAATGTAACAGTATAGTATCGTTGTTACAATCGTGAACTTTAATATTCCGAGCAATAATGATTCCGTAAACAATCACCAAAATATTTCAAGATGAACAGATGAAGACCATTACATAATGTTGTAAAGATACATCGCCTTCTTCAATGCCGAGCTAATTTATGAGTAACTCATCTTCTAGTATTTGGATTGAAAATTTACTGGCGGTAACCGGCTTAATTCTATACATATAATTCACCTCCGATCAGATGTTTGGAAATTTCATCTTAATAAGCAATACCTAAGGATCAATTTCGACCAGACATTTATACAGATATTCTATGGATACTTTTTTTATGATTTTTCTTTTTCTTTAATTCTAAGAAAGAATGCTAACAGCGTCAGAATCCACGAAAGTTCCATCCTATGGAAAATGGGTGTGTGAACGATTCACTGACGCTGATCGATATCGGACGAGAGTCAGGGCAGAAATGGTTCCGCTTGGCGATATCGGATCGCCGATTACCGGTATCTTACTGGTAATTAGTAGTAACTTCTGGATAAAAGATTTTCGACTTAATAAATGGATTCCCTGGAACAAATATCACGGGGGGAAGTCCACAATCAATCTTCTCCGACTCGGTAAATACAGAGGTTGTGTTTTTTGTCTTTCTGTGATTGACCTCAAAGCCAGTAGCGAGATGGTGATCGAATTAAAGTCGGTGTCCGTCCGGCTATTGGAGAAATCTAAGGAGTCAGTTAACAGGGTCCCGACGGTGGTTCAGGCATATCGCATACATAATTAAAGGGTTAGAAGGCCAAGTCTGACTGACGGCCCCTGGTCGAATAGCGACTCGGTTTGGCGAAGTTTGCCGGCATAGATTTTTCACGCTTTACTCCGCCAGCCGACTGCCTGGGGTTTCCTCCGCGTCTCGTACGGTTTACCGGGTAGTGCGCTTTCCCGTCTTCTTGGATAATCTTTGACACAAGGCTACACTACCTCCTAACATTTGGATCGCTGTGCGGGCAGCAGCTTCTGTCCGCACTATAAACACAAACTAGAGGAGAGACCATTAGAAGTATTATTATTATTATTATTATCATAAACGTTTTATTGGCGACCGGACTTCTGCTGTGACTAGATTAAATTCGCCTCTGCGCGCGCGCGTGTGTGTGCTGGTGAATATGTACAAAACTGCTCTTCTTGACTAGAGAGCGGCGGTGCGGCTTCCAGAACAACAGGCTTCAAGGGCTACTTTCTATACTTTTTCTTCAGTCTTTAATTTAATAATATTACAGAACTAAAAAGTAAATTATCGCACCAGAGAGAGAGAGAGAGAGAGAGAGAGAGAGAGAGGAGAGAGAGAGAGAGAGAGAGAGAGAGAGAGATGGGGAGAGAGAGAGAGAGAGAGAGAGAGAGAGAGAGAGAGAGGGAGAGAGAGAGAGAGATGGTGAGAGAGAGAGAGAGAGAGAGGGAGAGAGATCGATAAATCTTCTCTTTGGCTATTTATTTTGTTTTGTTTTAACTAAAAATGCCGAATTACTCGTCTGTCTTTTTATCGGAAGTTTTCGTTTAACTGCTGAAATCCCAGTGAACAACTTTTCTCCGACTTTATCTTATCACCATTACCATCTTCCCCTATACGTCTAGTTGCAGCCTTTACTTACAGAATCACCAGCCGCCTAAAGATAATATTTCGCTAACGACCCATTTTCCTGTTCCGTTTTGCCCACCTATTCAACATTGTCACGGTAATCTTTCCCACCCCCCCTCTCTCTCTCTCTCCATCTCTCTCTCTCTGGTCTCATCTCTCTCTCTCCATCTCTCTCTCTCTGTCTTCATCTCTCTCCTCTCTCTCTCACATCTCTCCTCTCTCTCTCATCTCTCTCTCTCTCTCATCGCCATCTCTCGCTCTCCATATCTCTCTCTCTCATCTCCATCTCTCTCTCTCTCTCCTCTCGCGCTTTCATCTCTCTCCACCACTTTCCCATCGCTCTCTCTCTCTCTCTCATCTCTCTCCACCACTTTCCATCTCTCTCTCTCCATCTCTCTCCACCACTTTCCATCGCTCTCTCTCTCGCTCCGCTCTCTCTCCGTCTCTCTCTCCTCATCTCGTCTCTCTATCTCTCTTCTTCTCCTCTCTCTCTCTGCTCTCTCCATCTCTCTCCACCACTTTCCCCACCTCTCTCTCTCTCTTTTCTCTCGCTCTCTCTCCCATCTCTCTACACCACTTTTCCATCTCGCTCCTCCTCTCCTCTCTCTCTCTTCCCACCTCTCTCTCTCCCTCTCTCTCTCTCTCATCTACCACCAAAACCAAAACACAAAACAAATCTTCCCACACACCCACCAGTCGCCTCAACTTTATATCGATCTCTATAATCACACGTTCTCTTCTCTCATCTTCAGAGCAGGGTCCCAGTCATCAACGACTGACGAAAGAAGAAATAGATTCCAAGAATTCACACGGGAGACAAAGTACGACCGTCACCTGTAGCCGAAGAGTTCGCTCGTATTCCCCCTCCCACCTGCTACTCACCTTCTTCCTTGTCGTCGCTCTGCCCGAAGTAATCCGTACCAAACTCTGCTGCTGCCCGGTGATGATGATGCCAGCGAGCGCTCTCCTGCAGCAGTCACTCGCCCCCTCTGCTTATTTAACTGGTTCATCCTCCTCCTAGTGCGCATGTCTGCCAGCCACAATACAATTAGCTGGGTGAGCGGAAAGGTTCTTCAAAGGAACAGAACCGTCCACTCTTCTTCATATAAACAGAATCTGTAACTTTTAAATACAACAACAACAACAACAACAATAATAATATAATAATAATAATAATAATAATAATATAATAATAATAATAATAATAATAATAAGTTACTGGTTGTAATCTGGAACCTAATGAAAAGATCAAACAGCTGGCTTCAGTCCCGCCACCAGCCATGGGCCGATTCACCCCGCCATCCTAGACAGAAGATATGCTATTTTTTATTTAAAGAAACGTAGTCCGCAGAGCCATTTCCTTGTCACGTGCATCGCGGCCATTGCCGTCCTCGGCCAGTTTTTTTTTCCTTTCTTTTTTAGAAAATCAAGTGTAGGAAATTCCCCTCCACTCACCCACCCCGTCGCACTATGGCCAAATATTTCAACAAAAGAACAATTATATATTTATTCATCTGCACATTCTCTTCCAAACTGTGTGAAATATTTGGGATTTCCGCCGGAAGTGTTCAAACACGTGACCGCAACATTTTTGGCTGAGCTATGACGTCAGCGATACCTTATACACGAACTTCGTCTATATTTACAGTACGGTATCCTTCGCCCACACACCACTTCCCTCCCCCTTTGGTTTCCATAGAGTTAAAATACAGTTTTTAGTCTCTTAACGTTTTCTCTAGAGCTACTGGCTTAAGGTGTACTCGGTCAGTGCCTAAATCAAATTGGCATTACATTTGAAACAAACTCTGTATTTCGTGATCGTTTATTGTTAAAGGAAGAATATATTTTCAGTAATTAAATCTCACGTTAGTAAAATCTTGATTGCCAATCAGCTGGTCTTGGGAATTGTTTCATTTTAATTTCCATTATTGTTCTTATACTCCGTGGAATCAGATATGGGCATTTTCCACATGGATTATACGCATAGCAACTACGTCACGAACCTTGTATCCGATATCACAACGGCAAGTCGTGGAGAGGCGTATCAGTTAATAATAGCTTGGTGCTTTTTTGGTTTCTATAGATATAACGACAAGCAAAGAGAAGCCTCGAGGTCTGTATAGACTATTAATAGGGAGCCTATCTGAGCAGTGGAGGACTGGGTCTAAAATTTCTACCGGGGGAAACTTGTTAAAGTTCCCTGACCAGGCAACAACCAGCGCCACCAGCGGCGACCCGGGAAATTTGAAATTACGCTATCTGAAATTGTGTCCGAATTACCGAAGAAGCATTTGCTTAATATCTCTTAATATCCCATAAACCAAAACAAAGTTTAAAAAGATCCTTAAAAATGAAAACAAAACACGCTTCATCAAACAAGGAGTTGATGCACGGAATTCGAGAATGACCCCAAAAGTGGCAGGAAGCAACGCCATTACCAGTCTCGTATGACCAAGTTATATACATAGTCATGGAAGCACACAGAGGACATGCACAAATAATAAGTGATTGCAACTGACTTATATAAAACACACACAATGTAATATTACAGAAAAGATACAAAAACAAAATGAATCCGTTGTACAGTGGATTAGTATTCGTTGAGTGAGCTCTTTGCTTTATATAGATCATGACACCCTGTTTTCCTGTTCCCATACAGATCATCAACGTGCGACTCGGAATGTTGTTCCAAATATCCTGTATAATTTTCCACAATTCATCCAAGGTGCTCGGTTGTCGTTTGACTTTCTCAGTGGCCTCAGTGACGTTCATATCAGGACTTTGTGCAGCAGGCCAAGACGTCTTTGTGGGTGTTACATCAGCCTCCTTAAGTTCTAGACAGCTTTTCCCTACATTGGCAGTACGTCTGGGGTCATTGTCATCTTGAAAGATGAGTCCCGGCCCAATGAGATGTCGTCCCAAGAGAATGGCGTGATGGATCAGAACCTGCCCGTACCTGGCAGCAGTCAATATACCTTTGATTTTATGCAGATTTCTGACACTCTCGGTGATATGCAGCTCCGCTCTTGTAATGATCCACCCTATGCTTCAGTGAAGCTGTTGTACACTGATCGTTTTGCCGCTTCCCAGTGTGTGCTTTCGAACAAACTGCTATTGATTATTCTCGAACAGTTCGAAGTTGGACTCATCTGTAGAGAGCATCTTCCGGGTTTGTTTAATTCCCCCATTTATTTTTTGCTTTGCCGTTTGGTTGCCCCTCTTCAGCAATGATTTTGAGGCATCTACACATCCAATGAGGAGACCACTTAGAGTTAACGTGCTCTTGAAGAAATGTTAACACCTGCAAGATCTCTACTGGCCTGTTGTCTATCGTACATAGAACATGCCCTGAGATGCTTAGCATCACTTTAGAGGAGTTTGGGGTTTCTCTTTGAATGCGTCTACTTTCAACAGTACCTTTTTCATGTATCCTCCTCAGAGTCTTGCATGTAGCTTCTTCTGAAACATGGAGTGAGGCTGCAGTCTGCTCCATGGAGCAGCAACCTCCACCAGCTAAGATTTTGACTCCTATACAGTTGTCATGTGATAGCTTTTTCCCGGGAGCCATAGTGTTAAACCGCACTACAATGATATCACTGCCTATACTTTTATAGTCCTTTTGCACGTGTGGCACCTTCTGATTGGTTACATGACAACCATTCGCAGTGTACTATCCCAACACGTGACTGTACTATGTGGCACCTTCTGATTGGTTACATGACAACCATTCGCATGTACTATCCCAACACGTGACTGTCCTATGTGGCACCTTCTGATTGGTTACATGACAACCATTCGCAGTGTACTATATCCCAACACGTGACTGTACTATGTGGCACCTTCTGATTGGTTACATGACAACCATTCGCAGTGTACTATCAACACGTGACTGTACTATGTGGCACCTTCTGATTGGTTACATGACAACCATTCGCAGTGTACTATCCCAACACGTGACTGTACTATGTGGCACCTTCTGATTGGTTACATGACAACCATTCGCAGTGTACTATCCCAACACGTGACTGTACTATGTGGCACCTTCTGATTGGTTACATGACAACCATTCGCAGTGTACTATCCCAACACGTGACTGTACTATGTGTTATTTTACCCACTTTTCAACCCTAATTCCTTAATTATTTCCAACACTATATAAATCACTGACAGAGTGTCACGGTTTTACTCTAGGATTACTTCAGCGAGCCGGGGAGAGATAGATAAACAAGCACAGACAAGCAGATGCACCCTTAATGCAACTACCCGACATACTTTACTTTATGAATCAAATCAGCCAATATTGTTCTGCAGAAATATCAAGTTATTCACAATTTAAAAACATTTTTTCCTTGTATTATTAACAAATTGTGCATACAAAGAATATATATATATCTTTTTTCCGGCGCCAGTGTGTATGGGGTCGGATTTCCTTTCATTAACCAGCGAAAACAAAAAGGGGTCGGCTATCCCGCAGCAGATGGATAGAAGTCCCTCTGAGCGCAGTCTCACGTGACTGTGTCTGGTTTATGGGGACGGCTCAGCCGGAGAAATGTTTGATGATGAACAACAAGAAGATGAAAGCGATACTTTTGCATCTTGTTCAAATGAAAGAATTTAATTCAGATAGACAAGGAATGGTTGTGATTTATTTCTCCCTCGATTGATAAAGTGTCGGTTAATTGGTTACCTGGCAGCAAAAGGAGACGTGAATATTTGTTACTGTTTCGGGTTTTTTTTCCAGTTGGTTCGAGCAGAACGCAGATCGATGGCTTATTCGTGAGCCGGCCGGCAACAGGCCGCCATGTTGGTAGATGTCGTTCAAGGAAGAAGGTGGAACCGGCAGCCAAACAACTGGTGCTAGAGAGCCTGATAGATGGATGGTTACAGATATATATATATATATATAGATACTGGCTGGAGACGTTTCTGAATAGGAAATCGCGCCGACCGCCTGGCAAACGGAACATGGGGGACCATTATGGTTCCGATAGGTTCATTAGGGTCTCGGCTCGCCGGCCAAACGTTGGCATTGCTGCCGTGAGGACTTCAGTGTTTGGGGGCGACCATCACTCCGCCTAATTGACTTTATTCAGAGGGCGCCACGATATTCTGCGATCATTTACTGACATTTCATCCGGCTGGTCTTCCACTGGACATTCTCCAAGACTTTACGTCTCTTGTAATACATTAAAGCGCTCGACATCTCCATCGATGGGAAGAACGCGTCCCCATCACGCGGGCCCGCGACCTCTATTATTAATGGCGAGCCTTTGTCCGCGTCCCCCTTTTTTTTCCCTTTTTAAAAATTTAATTCTTTTTACATCATAAAGATGCACTTTCTGGACATAGAAACATAATTACACATAAATGGTAACTACACTAAAAATGGCTTCTCAAAATTCAGACGAGTTCTTGTGTTCTTCATTATCCTTCATCGTTCGCGTCCGAGCTGTCGGATTGATTAAGAACAACAGCAGCAGCATTTACTGTATAATTATCGCACTATGGGCAAACCCATCGAGACGGATGTTTCAAACTTCCTTCTGCCTGGGTTCGTATAGAAACAATGTGTGTAGGAAGGCACTTGTTCCCCCATACGCCTGGTAGAAGAGGGTTACGTTGGAAGGGCCACAGTGGACATCACCCCAACCTCTCGGGCTAAATTCCCTCGCTCCTTCTGACACCTAAAGCTCTATAGACCTTTCTAACTACTCGTGTTTCGTATTATACAGGGCTATTCAAAAAGAATGAACCGATTTCATGGCGCATTACTTCAGTTCTCAAGCATCGTCATGGAATGAGTCAGCGACCATTTGAAAGAGGAGTTTTCTAAGTTTTGATCGGCTGCCACAGGGGGCGCTGTAGTCGCGTAGTTCCTCTGGTAACGTTCAGTTGCTTGTTTGCCCTCAGAATGGCGAGTCCTCAGCAAAAGGCGTTCTGCGTTCTCGAGTTTGCGAAAACAAAATCGGTTGTCACGGTGCAAGCTTGATTTTTTCTTATGGGGATATGTAAAAGAATCGCGTTTATATGATCCACAGCTACCCCACTAACCTCGATGACCTTAAACATCGAATAACAACAGCGATCAACTCAGTGGATCGTGATGTGCTGACACGTCTGGGAGGAATTCTCTTATCGCATCGATGTTGCCCGTGCTGCAGGTGGGGGGCCGCATTGAACACTTGTAAGACAGGAAGTAAAACTTGAGATTGTCAGCCACAATGAACACGGTAAGACAGGAAGTAAAACTTGAGATTGTCAGCCACATTGAACACTTGTAAGACAGGAAGTAAACTTGAGATTGTCAGCCACAATGAACACTTGTAAGACAGGAAGTAAAACTTGAGATTGTCAGCCACAATGAACACTTGTAAGACAGGAAGTAAAACTTGGATTGTCAGCCACAATGAACACTTGTAAGACAGGAGTAAAACTTGAGATTTGTCAGCCACAATGAACACTTGTAAGACAGGAAGTAGTTCAAACAAGAACTTGAAGACAGGAAGTAAAACTGAGATTGTCATCCACAATGAACACTTGTAAGACAGGAAGTAAAACTTGAGATTGTCAGCCACAATGACACTTGTAAGAACAGGAAGTAAAACTTGAGATTGTCAGCCACAATGAACACTTGTAAGACAGAAGTAAAACTTGAGATTGTCAGCCACATGAAACTTGAAAGACAGGAAGTAAACTTGAGATTGTCAGCCCACAATGACACTTGGACAGGAGTAAAACTTGAGATTGTCAGCCACAATGAAAACTTGTAAGACAGGAAGTAAAACTTGAGATTGTCGCCACAATGAACACTTGTAAGACAGGAAGTAAAACTTGAGATTGTCAGCACAATGAACACTTGTAAGACAGGAGTAAAACTTGAGATTGTCAGCCACAATGAACACTTGAAAGACAGGAAGTAAAACTTGAGATTGTCAGCAACAATGAACACTTGTAAGACAGAAGTAAAACTTGAGATTGTCAGCCACATGAACACTTGTAAGACAGGAAGTAAAACTTGAGATTGTCAGCCACAATGAACACTTGAAAGACAGGAAGTAAAACTTGAGATTGTCAGTAGAATACTTGTGACTCAGCTGGAGTTTTCTTTTGCTTTTCCTTATTAAAATATCGCGTGATGAAATCGGTTCATTCTTTTTGAATAACCCTGTATATATATGTGTGTGAATGTCGCAGGCCCTTTTAAGAAATGGAAATACAGAGTTGTTCTGTAGAATTGTAAAGTCGATGGTCTGTAGGCACCGATTTTTGCCAAACCAGACGGAAGTTGCTTAGAATCCTTTTTGTAAGTAGATTGTGACTGGTTAAGCAAGAATTCAGAGCCTTTCTTCTGTTTTGTTTTTTAAAAATGATTAGCTGTTTGTATACCTTAAGGCTTCGGCTGCCAAGTTTAGCCCGTAGAGTTCAGGGATAACGTGACCAAGGTATTACAAATCGCTCTCTGTTGTTAAAACACACGTCCCAGCGGGTTGATAGTCGTAAT